>CM032228.1:60585000-61015000 GCA_019009955.1 Riptortus pedestris
CATGAAAACAGTTTACCTAGACACAAGCTAAACCGCCCGTTTGACTGATCTAAGACGTAAATAAACAGACCCGGACTAAACCGTAAACTACCCAATATGGATAACAAACCAACTAATGGACAACTAACTCAGTAAAACTTTTTAGGAGGGAGAGAGGGAGAGAGAGAGAGAGAGAGAGAGAGAGAGAGAGAGAGAGAGAGAGAGAGAGAGAGAGAGAGAGAGAGAGAGAGAGAGAGAGAGAGGGAGAGAGAGTGAGTGAGAGAGAGAGAGAGGAAAGAGAGGGGAGAGAGTGAGAGAGAGAGAGAGAGAGAGAGAGAGAGAAGAGAGAGAGGAGAGAGGGAGAGGAGAGATAGAGAGAGAGAGAGAGAGAGAGAGAGGGAGAGAGAAAGAGTGAGCGGAAGAAAGAGGAAGAGAGGGAGAGAGAGAGAGAGAGAGAGAGAGAGAGAGAGAGAGAGAGAGAGAGAGAGAGAGGTAGAGAGGGGGAGAGAGAGAGAGAGAGAGAGAGGGAGAGAGAGAGAGAGAGAGGGAGAGAGAGAGAGAAGAGAGAGAGAGAGAGAGAGGAGAGAAAGAGAGAGAGAGAGAGAGAGAGAGAGAGAGAGAGAGAGAGAGAGAGAGAGAGAGAGAGAGAGAGAGAGAGAGAGAGAGAGAGAGAGAGAGAGAGAGAGAGATAGTTAGAGAGAGAGAGAGATAGAGAAGAGAGAGAGAGGAGAGAGAGAGAGAGAGAGGAGAGAGAGAGAGAGAGAGAGAGAGAGAGAGAGAGAGAGAGAGAGAGAGAGAGAGAGAGAGAGAGAGAGAGAGAGAGAGAGAGAGAGAGAGAGAGAGAGAGAAAGACGAAAATTACCTCCCAAATTCTCTTCCTGAGAGCACTTGAGGCCAGGTTTGTGAAACTCTCTGTCTGGTGAGCCTACCATGATGATTAGAAGCTTTGTCCCTTCTACATTTCTTCTCTTTGATGAGGAACATCAATCCAATTCCAGTCCTAGTACAACTGAGCTCTTCTCGGATACAGTACTCTCATGGACAAACGAAAAACTTTCGTCTCTTTAAAGTGACGAATATTGGCTTCCCTGATAATGTTTCAAGTTGCAATTTTGCCATTTCTTTCAATCTTCAAATATAAATCCCAAGATATGCATTATTATTTCTTTTTTATAGAATATACTAAAATATGTATTCCTGTTGATAAAGTCAATAATTATTTTATATTTTTTCCTCTAACTCTAATTTCTTGGAGTGATTTGTTTTTTAAAATTTTCTGGTATTAACATTCCACATTTCTAACTCACACGATTTTTATTTATTTATTTGAGATGCCGCAACAATGGCGATTCAACTTTTATAGAATATAATTTTACAAAATTAGATAAATATTAAAATATTTACAAAACTAAATTTTAAAATGAGTAGAATGGACAAAACTAAATTTTAAAATAAGTAGAATGGACAAAACTAAATTTTAAAATAAGTAGAATGGACAAAACTAAATATAAATTGTTAGTATATTTACGACATGAAAACAAAATAAAGATAAAAAATAAATAAACAAAACTAAAAGGAAAACTCTAAAGAGTTAAACTGGAAGGGGGCAAAACTTATATTATTATTAATTTAACTTGTATTATTATTAATATAAAAATGGGTTTTTAGATCAAGCTAGAATGAACATTACTAAACATTCCTTTATGTTTCCATATACCATTATGCTCCACTTTCTATTTTTCGATTCAATATTTCAGTTAAGAAAAAATTTATAATAACTTCAATCATAGATCTTCACTTGATTAATCCGATTTATTCCATAACATTTTCAAATCCGACTAATAATATCGGAGATATTTTGAATTTTCGAATTTCCCTCGCCATAAAAACCCTAATCTAGGTCCTTTTTCAGCCTATGAAAAATATGATCTTTTTTTTTTTTTATTTTACGTCCACTTTATGCAACTAGGCTAATCGGCATGAGTTATCTACAGGTTACCATCCTTTTCTAGCCAGGGTGGGGGCCTAAGGAGTTTCTATAATGAGACCGTCATTAAATAAATTTCTACTGCCCAGGGCGGGATTCGAACCCGCCACTCTAGACCTGCCATGCGAGATTAGGACCAACGCCCTAACTCGCACGGCCAACCCGAGCCCCTAATATGATCTTTACTCCTGACTGAAAGGATTAAATATCGAGCAAGAAATAGATGAAATTATCACTTTTGAGGCATGACCGTTAAATAGTAATTGATGACGAATAATAACCAAACGTATTTGCATTATCTCGCATAACAAAACATCTCTTGAAAACAATATTTGGTATGCATGAAATAATACATTTAATGATAAACCGGCTTATTGATAACTTCCGATGACTAATAGTGGGAGCTGACCCACTATAGTGGGATGTAAAATTAGAAAATGCAAATGTCTTGGTTAATATTCGAGATAAAGAAAAAGTGTACATAATAAAATTTGTAGGGCATTACATTGACAATTTTTCGATGCAACTCAACATAACTGAGATACACCGAATTTTCGAAATTCCTCTCTCTAAATCCCCCTCCCACTTGTCCCATTTTAGCGTTAACGAACGAGATCTTAAGTTTAAATATAACCTTTAAGTATCGAGTGTCGTGACGAAGGGTAGTGTGGTGCACGCGCGCGCGCACACACACACACACACACACATATATATATATATATATATATATATATATATATATATATATATATATCCCTATATAGCTTCAATGGGCATTTAAAGAAATTTTTCGAAAATCATGCCACCGTTACAATCTCAACAACTGATTTCCCTTTATTTTACTTTTTTCATGTCACAGTAAAATATAGCACATAAAAAGAGCATATATACACGATACATTGTAATATATTAGTTCATAATAAACAATCAAAGCTAAATATTTAATTTACAAAAAAATAGGATAGCCGGTCTGTTTTTGGGTTGAATAGCTCCTAATTCTATTATGATTGATCAAGCTGCCTCTAGTCCCCCGTAATAATATCCTCAGACTAGCCTGATTATTAAGCTCAATAGCTGTCATAGTCAATTATTCAATCAACACTTAATTGTTTCATCGAATTATCAATATCAACAGTGTTGATTCAGAGGTGCCCTCATTGAGTGCTAGAAATAACACTAATTAGGTTTGTGTTCACTTAACTTGAAAATGCACAAACACGTGTCTATATATATCTATCTATCTATCTATCTATCTATCTATCTATATATATATATATATATATATATATATATATATATATATTCTTAATAGTTTTATGGCAACGGTCACCAATAATTTTTTTTTTTTGCGCTCAAACTTTATTCATACTGCCCTAAATGTTTCGTGGCTTACATACCACCTCTTCACGGGCTATACATTTCTGAAGTGCTCGTTTCCCTCTTAAATTCATTACGACTGCCTCACAGGGAAGGTAGTTGATATAGAGGTTTCAGAAGAAGGTTAAGCCAGCTGGAACCTCAGTATCAACTGAAACTGTCACCCAGTGAGGACAGTCCGAACGAACGTAAGAGAGAAACTAGCATTTCAGAGATATATAGCCCGTGAAGAAATGGTATGTAAACCAAGAAACATGCATGGCAGTATGTTAAAAAAAAATGTTTTTTTATTGGTGACCCTTGACATAAAACTATGAAGAATATAAAATGCAACGATATCATCATCTTATCAAAAAATTAATAAAATTCTGTTCAGGTATTCTACTGTAATACCATTAAAGTATACGTGTATGAGCTGGTTACCTCCTAGTAGAAAGTGATTAGCAAGCTGTGTTATAGTATGGTTGAAATAGAAATGGTTTCCCCAAGAAATATAATTAGTGTTATTTCAAGTAACCTCTTCACTCCTGGCAATGGCCTACGATAATCTTTAAACAAATGTAATACGGTTTTAAATATATCTCTAAATGCATTTTCAAGTTAGTTTTTTATCCTAAACAAAGCTATATTATTATCAAATGGAGTTTTGAAAAATGATATAAATTCCTTAATAATCCGTGTAACTTGTTTCTTATTTTAGTACTTCAATAAGGACACAAAATTATTTTTATTTAAAAGGGAGAGAGGGAGGGAGAGGGAGAGAGAGAGAGAGAGAGAGAGAGAGAGAGAGAGAGAGAGAGAGAGAGAGAGTGAGGGAGGGAGGGAGGGAGGGAGAGAGAGAGAGAGAGAGAGAGAGAGAGAGAGAGAGAGAGAGAGAGAGAGAGAGAGAGAGAGAGAGAGAGAGAGAGAGGGAGGGAGGGAGAGAGAGAGAGAGAGAGAGAGAGAGAGAGAGAGAGAGAGAGAGAGAGAGAGAGAGAGAGAGAGAGAGAGCTACATATTTATCAAAGATTCCTATTAGCGAACATTTAAAGAAGCTTTGTAAAAGTAACGTCGGACCAACAGATTTTCGTAAACGACAATTTTGTAAATGGGAAATAATTATGTATTGTCCCTACACACAAAAGACTAACCATACGAGCGAGCAGAAAAAGAAAATTGATATTAAAAATCTTTAAGGGTCCACAACCTTATGTCCATATTCTCTTTGCCATATTTCTCTCAAGGTTTTCCTTCTTCCATTGACATTCTTGGACCGTTATAAAGGAATTTAATAAACTGACTATATGTTTGCCTGCCGGCCATTCCACAGATATCTCTGATGGCCCGCTCTTGGAATACTTAGCAGTCCGAACACTGCCCATCTTAAGTGGACTTTTAGGTACTCTCCATTTTATAAATAAGTCAATATTGAAAAATTTTTAAAATATTATGTTTAAGACAAATATGAGATGGAGTGTAGCACAGACTCGTCCAATGTTCAAACTAGTTGTATTAGAGCTTTTATTTTCGTGTTACGTTAGGACGACATAAAAATATCATGTGTGCATGATGCAATTTTCGAAAAATATATTCAAATGTCCTCACTTTGAATTCCGTTCAAAACTGACTACATATGTGCCTGATAACGCACTAGAGATGCCAATTTTTGATTAATCGCTATTAAACCCAATATTTAAAGATTTCATGTAAAGTTAAAGATCATTAATGGATAAACATTCTTAAGAATTAATCTCTCAACAAACCTTTGTTGATGATTTGTCAGCAGGGCTCTGAAGATGGAGTGTGTGCTCCGAAAGGGTTCGGCCGCTCATAATAAATATCTGTGAATGAAAGAGTTATTTTTTGTTGATTCTTACCTGTGAAATTGAGAATATATGGTGAGATGAGATCATCAGCATATCATATCCACATATTATACGTACCTTGATCCATAGCAGGTGGGTAATCACCTGACGAGGGAGGTTTAGGGAACCCGAAAATTCAAAAAATTCTGAAACTTTGAGTGAAAGTAAAGTAGTTCAGCCTTAACACGAAACTATATCTTCTTCGTGCTGAACTACAATTTGAATGGGGTCAAATCATTTCTTGAAAAAAATCGGTCTTAATATATCTGATCGAATAATGTTATAACAGTAAAAAAAGGCTTTAAATGATAAGTTTATGGCTTCAGTACCCAATCAGATTTCAAAATGTAAATTATTTTAGAGAAAATTATTGATTATGCATATATCTATTACCGTTTTAACAATATTTGCTTAGAAATATAAATAAAACACTTTTTTTCGAGACGCGATTTTACACCTTCAAATTGTAGTTGCGCAACAACAAAAAATAATTTTAGTTGTAGTATGTGTCATTTGTGTGTGTGTGAGTGTGTGCATACACTTTTTTATTTAAATTGACTAATGCTAAATATTTTCTTATTTTTTCTCACTTGGGTGACTCTTTACTTGCTTGTATGAAGTAAAATTTTCCGTTTTCAGATTTCAAAGGAATTATTCATTTGGGGAATCTCTTAACTAATTTTAAAAGATTTTCCTTAAGGAAAATCAGCTATTGAGGTTGTACTCATTATGTGATTTTCGGAAAATCGGTCCTATACAAGAGATGACAAAAATGAGATCCGTTCAAAATTTTATATTATATTATATTTTTTTTAAATTTTAAAATATATATAATATATATATATGAAATATATATATATAAATATAATTATATATATATAAATTTGTTCCTATTGGGACACTCTATTGGTTGCAATTTCGGTTTTGAATAGTTTACAAAACACTCGATATTTCAAGGCGTTTATAATTATAAAAAAAAGGAAAGAATCAAGTTATCCTTAATGGCTATATCGGACCAGTGGGGAGGGTGTTTAGAGAGAGTAAATTTTTTGAAAAAAGTCCAAAATAATCCATCCGTTACTGATACGTCCGATTCTAAAAAAGTGTATTACAACAACCAGTCTTAATTATATTAATTACCAATTTAAAGTTCTATGATTTTTTTTTTATATATGTTTTTGTAGTATCTTGATTATTAATCGATCCATCTGCAATTTTTAAATGTCAGCCTTCAGTAAACCCCCTCTCATATTCATGTCATATTAAAGATAAACTGGTATATGCTGGACTCCTTTATTCGGAGCTTCAATACCAAACACGGTTTCCATGGGATTTTTACTTTGTGATATACATGCAAATGCGCTATATATGACGTCATCAATTAATATTTTTCGTTCTGTACTCGAAAATATTGTTGCTGCTCTAGGTTTTAAGAAAAAAAAGTCCGTCACGCAGGGGCTGCGTAAACTAAGCAGATTTCCCACGTGAAGTTATACAATAGAAAAATCTCCATACGAGAGCCAAAAACGGTTGTCGGCAAAGGTAGCCAGAACTAGCTATTTCGCGGGAAATTTCAAAAGAATTCGTTATCGGCCCCACCCCCCAAATTTCATAAAAATGCAAATATCTCGGTTAATATTCAAGATAGGGAATAAATGTATATAACAATATTTATAGTAAATTTAATTTTCAATAAGATTGATTCTGTACAACTTTTCGATCCGACGTATAGTAACGGAGATATTTTGAATTTACAAAAATCCACCCCTCTAAACCCCCCCTCCCACTGGTCCGATTTCAGCCGTTAACGAACTTGATCTTTCTTTTTACATAAAACGACTAAATATCGAGTTTGGTAACGATCAAACAAAAATTGCGACCGCTAGAGCGGTAACAGACAAATATATAGATAGATAGATAGATAGATAGATAGATATATATATATATAGATATATATATACAGTTTTGAACGGACCTCATTTTCGTCATCTCCTGGGTAGGATCGATGGACATTTGAAGAAAAATTTCGAAAATCGCATCATGAGTACAACCTCAATAGCTGATTTCCCTTAAGGGAAATCTGCTAATAAAGATCAAATGCCTTGATGGCTGAAATCGAATCAGTGGACCAAGGGGATAGAAATGGGATTTCGAAAATCGATATACCGACGTTAGTTTACTTCGGATCGAAAAAGTGCATAGGACCAGTCTTATTGAACATTTTATGTTTTATAAATGCTGTAATATACATACTTTAATTATATTGATTTATATCCGAGACATGTGCATCTTTAAGTTATCATCCGTTAGTAAACCTCCACTCCTACTCATGTCATATTAAGAATAAGCTGTCATATTATGACCCACATTATTTGAAGCTTAAATGCCCAATATTGTCTTAATTGAACTTTTACTGCGAGCTATACATGCAAATACGTAATATGGTGACGTCATCAAATAAGACTCCCCGTCTTGGATCGAAAATGTTTATTTGATCTATACCATACTCAATATTTGGCCTATGGTTCAACTCTAATCTTCATATTCTTTAATGGCTGAAATCGCACCAGAAAAAGGGGGGGGGGGTGGAGTGGTTAAATTTCAAAATATCTCTTATTAAGAGTCCCGCAGAAAAATTTATAGAACCATTCTTGTTAAGGTGTTGATATTTATACTTGTTGTTCTATACATTTCTTCGTAGCTCATAGATTAAGCTATTTGTTTGTCCTTTCATGATTTCAGCTGTGAGTAAAATCCAGTTGTACTCATCGTTTTTTTTTACTTACAAACATGAAGTATATGGTGAGATGAGATCAAGAGTTTTTTATAACCGCAGGCGGCGAATATGCTTAGTTAACGCAGTCCCTACATGAGGTACTTTTCGAAATAAAGGATAGAATGTGACATGAGGACACCAGCTCCTGCGTGACGGTCCTTTAGTAATATCCACAGTTTGGATTATGAAAAAGTCCGTCACGCAGGTGCTGCGTAAACTAAGCAGATTTCCCTCGTGAAGTTTAACAATAAAGAAATCTGCCTAATAACAGCTGTACTAGTAAGAAACCTCTAAACCTATTCACGAGGGACGAATAGTTACAGAAACGGCCGCCAGAGCTCTCGGCGGAAAGGCCGAACATAGCCGACCACACGCAGAATACAAATGCAAATATCTCGGTTAATATTCAAGATACAGAATAAATAAATAGAACAATATTTATAGTAAATTTCTTTTGCAATGAGATTCATTCTATACAATTTTTCAATCCGACGCATAATAACGGAGATATTTCGTCTTTTCGATAATCCTCCCCTCTAAATCCCCCATCCCACTGGTCCGATTTCAGCCATTAACGAACTTGATCTGTCTTTTTACATAATACGGCTAAATATCGAGTTTCGTAACGATCAAAGAAAAATTGCGACCGCTAGAGCGGTAACAGACAAATATATATATATATTATATATATTGATATATTGTTATAATATATAATATATATATATATAATATATATATATATATATATACAGTTTTGAACGGAACTCATTTTCGTCATCTACTAGGTAGGATCAATGGACATTTGAAGAAAAATTTCGAAAATTCCGTCATGAGTACAACCTCAATAGCTGATTTCCCTTAAGGGAAATCTGCTAAAAATCCATGAAAGGTAACATTTCATACCTGTTAAGGGATACGTCTATGTTATTGCTTTATTCTATTCATCTATACTCGATATTTAGCCGTATCAGTCAACACTGAAGATCATATTTGATAATGGTGGAAATCGGGCCTGAAATACTGAGGGTTTAGTGGGTGGGATTCGAAAATTCAAAATATATCTGTTATTATGAGTCAGATCGTAAACTGTCGTAAGCTATCGTTGCTCTATGCATGTTTTCGTAACTCAAGTATTATGCGAGTTAATCGTATTTTCATGTTTTCTAACTTCAGTAACCCCCTCCCTCCTCCTACTCATCTGGTTTTTTTAAACATATAAATAGAGTATTTGGGGTGAGATATGGCCACAAGTGTGTTGTACCATCACAAGGTAAATATGCTTAGTTTACGCAGCATCTGCGCGACGGACTTTTAGCAGATTTCCCTTCAGGGAAAACTAATATTGAGGTCGTACTCTTGACGAGATTTTCGAAATTTTTCTTCAAATGTCCATCGATCCTACCTAGGAGATGACGAAAATGAAGTCCGTTCAAAACTGTATATATATTCATATATATATATATATATATATATGTATATATATTACTATATATAGTATATATATATATTGATTTGTCTGTTACCGCTCTAGCGGGTTCGCAATTTTTCAATTAATCGTTACGAAACCCAATATTTAACCGTTTTTTATGTAAAAAGACAGATCAAGTTCGTAAATGGCTAAAATCGGACCAGTGGGAGAGGGGGTATAAAAGGGGGGGGATTTTCGAAAATTCCAAATATCTTCCGTTATTATGCATCGGATCGAAAAATTGTATATAAGCAATCTTATTGCAAATTAAATGTATAATAAGTATTGTGATTTAGATTTATTCTCTATCTTGAATAATAACAAAGATATTTCAGTTTTCAGTCTTTAGCAAACCTCCACTTCTACTCATGTCACATAAACAATACTCTGCCTACATAATTAAATCACATTATTGGGAAGTTTAAATACCAAAATTGTATTTAAGAGACCTTAATTATACGAGATACATGCAAATATGCCCTGATGACCCCCCCCCCATCTTAAAGTTTTGGACTACTAAAATTTTATTGGTTGAGATAACAATTATTCTGACTCATTAATAATTACAGTTCTAGATTTAGTAAATAGTTCTCAATAAAATAATGTGTTATATTCTGATATATTTCAGTAATTGTTTTTCTTTCCGGTGTGAGCCGGCCCGTTTGTATACATTTCTAACCTAACGCTTCCTGCCGGCAGGTTATTGAAATTGGATGAAACATTTCTTATTTCCGTTTGTATTTATTCACGGTGTCGTTGTGTTAGCAGTATGCAGATTTCTCTATTGTAAAACTTCACGTGGGAAATCTGCTTAGTTTACGCAGCCCCTGCGTGACGGACTTTTATCTAAATGGAAAACAAACCGATTTCTTTGGATATTTAGTTTCTAATTTTGAGTGAACCTACTAAAGCAATTACTCTAACAGCTCCTAATTCACTAATCATCTCGTGTTCTGTTTAAATTTCAAGTTGTGTTTAACTTAGGCCAGGGAAAATAAAAGATAGATGGCGTCAGCCCACCCACGGGAAATCTGCTTAGTTTACGCAGCTACTGCGTGACGACTCTTCAGTTGTTTCTAATTAGATTATAATCGTTTGAAATTTTCACTTGATAATAGCAGAGTTTCCACGAAAATGAGGTTAAGTAATAAGTAATATTTATGGGGGTGCTTAGAGATACACGAGGCATTAAGTTAGATAGAGCTTGTCGTTCTTGGAATAAATTTCAGTCAAGTGTTCCGAGAATGCTCTAAATTTGTAATCGTTTAACAAGTTTGGGAAGTTCCCGAAATGGGTCACAATGCTCTTAGCGATTCCGCAAAATTAACGTTAAATTCCCAACAATCTACTTGTGTTAGACATTCAAAAACATTTCGACCTCTTCACCCAAAGCAAATATGTAAATCAAATATTCATCTTAAAATCTATGGAATAATCTACATAAGGAAATGAAGCACTTTAGCGACAATGAATGTTGCATCTAAAATGCTGCATGTAACCGATGAGGTGGAACATTTTTGAAACAAATATTTAAGAAGTCAAATGTGTTTGATAGGTATTCCACGTTTGGCAAAACACTGAGTAAAGGTTAACCATGTGCGATAAAGCTTTGTCCTTAATCTCACATGGTAAAAAAAAAAAGTTGACTTTAACAAATAAAAATAACGAAAATAAGTCTTTCCAGAATATTTTGCAACAAGGAAAACATAAACTAATCTATTTGAAATGATGAACATGGAAAAATGTTATCAATCAAAACCAGATAATCTCTTAAACTTAAAAACAATAATTTCGTCAAGCAGGTCCTGCGCACTCTAAGCAGATTTCCAAACTCCAAGCAACGATACTCAGACGTATTCAATAAAACATTTTGATCTTCATGACTTCCTTACTAATTAACTATGTAAACCAAACTCCAAACGTAAGCTAAATTTGAAGAAACTTAGTGACAGTTTAGGCGTTATTCGATAATGTCTCACTTTTTATACTATTATTTCTCTCTTCGTAATAATGTGATGAAAACTATGAACATGAACATGATCTTCAACTATAACTGTAACTCCACCACAAGCTTTACCCCCAAGAGAATGGTCTCTTCTGTAAGTCTTATAACCATGAATGCTGAATTTGTGATTCTGTTTTAAGTGTGTTTCTTGTAATGCGATAATACTGTTGTGTTTTAGTTGTATCAGTCGGGTTAGTTCTGCTCTATGTTTATTGGCACCATTAATATTCCACTGAAGTAGCTAGGACATAAGTTATTTTGAATATAGAAAGATTAGAATAAGCAAGGACTTATTTATTTTCTGTGTTCAGGAAAACCACCACTTCTGCACACTGTATTTTATTTTGAAATACAGAATATACTGTGAGATGAGATCAGCAGTGTGTCCCACCAGCTCGTGGAAATCTGCTTGGTATACTCAAAGAATTAATACAAATGGCTCATCATAATATACACAAATTATTCTATAATGGTAGTATTCTATTAAAATAAAACTGAGAGCTCTCATCAACTGAAGTGAAAGAATAATCTATGCTGTTACTCTGAAAAAATACGCTTCAAGAGATAGAATAAAGAGAATTCCGTTCAAGATTGAAAGTAGGTCGCCATCCAATAACAATTATCAAATCATTAAAATTAATGTAATGTACATAATCATTAAAACTTCTTAAACTAAATAGCTAAAAAACAATTACAGAATCATTTCAATTAATTTTAACGACCGAGTTAATTCTAAAGTTCACGCTTTATTGGCTCGCGGTTTAATTACTTTAGAAGTTCTACTAACTTTTAATTTATTAAGTCAACATTGAGCACAAATGGAATAGGCTTATTACCAGACGTCCATTAATGTAAGCTGATTTAATAGGTTCGTTAAATGAAGTCAATAGAAAAAAGTCTTCTTTTGTAAATAGCGAAATTTACATTGGTTTTATTTTCTGTAATTGTATCATTAATCTAAGAAGGATTTATGATTCTGTGGAGTTCGGTTATGAAGCAAAAGTAATTTTACTAAGCTATTGAGGTTGTTATACTCATGACGGGATTTTCAAAAATCCTCTTCCAATGTCCATCGATCCTACCCAGGAGATGACGAAAATGAGGTCCGTTTGTTGTAATTTGTCAGCTAACGTCGTCGCAATTTTTTTCTGGTCGTTACTAAACACGGTATATAAAAGTTTTATGTAAAAATGAAGATCAAGTTCGTTAAGGACTAAATTCGGACCAGTGCTTTAGAGGGGGATTTCAAAAAATCGAAATATCTCCGTTGCTATGAGTCGGATCAAAAAATTGGGGTAGTAGGGGAAAATTGTAAAGAATCAATTTTATTAAAAATGTAATTTTCAGTAAAAGTTTTCTCTATATTGAATGCTAGCCAAGATATTTACATATTTTAGTTTTTGAACATTAGTAACTCCCCCCTCCCCCCAATCCTACACATGTCAAGCTGCTATATCATTAACCACTCAATTTCTTCAATTATTACTAAATATGTTTTTCATTGAACTATAACCTTCCGGAGATAAATCCAAAAAAGATGTGTGATGACGTCATCAATTAAGATTTAATGTTCTTTACTGGAATACATCTTAAATTGAAATGACAAGTGTGTCATACCAACACTTGAGAAATCTGCTTAGTTTGCGCAGCGGGCATTTTATTTTTAAATCGATTAAACGCTTTACGGTCCTATACTTCAGCTATTTTTGGGTATAATTGCCCGTGCAACCATTTACTCTTTGGCGGTCAAGTTGCTCATAAGTCACTCTCAACGAATAACTCGGAAACCTTTAATTAAGCAGATTTCCTTTAAGGGAAATCAGCTATTGAGATTGTACCCGTGAAGCGATTATACAAATCCTTTCTCAAATGTCTATCGATATATATACATATATACCAATAGTTACCATATACTATATATGTATTTCATACAGAACGAAACTACTACCAAACCAATGCACGGCGGAGGTTTATACTTTGGGCTGATAATGGGCAAGCGACTGTCATGTGAAGCACACGGTGATCAAAGAAGACGGAAAGTCTAAAGACGACTTAGACTTCTACTCAGACTAGTCGACTGAAAGTCGAACCTTTCCCTTATAAACAAACGGCCTCTCTGCAATGCCATACTTTGATCATTACGGACTGAAACTATCATCCGAACAGTGCAATCCGAAAAACTACATATTCAACCAGAGTTTTCCTCTACAGCTACGAAAGAACCTTTGTTTATCCTGATTCCGAGTTCAGTCACCAAAACTTTCCAAGTCCGTAGATTGATACCCTAGCCTCAAGACACATCCCTCCAGCACCAACCTTGGAGTGTGAAGAATTGGTGGGCAAGGGATTATTATCTTTGTATTTTGTGGGTGATGTGATTGTACGTTCCATCACCTCATGAGAACCAAGAAAGAGAGAGAGAGAGAGAGAGGGAGAGAGAGAGGAGAGAGAGAGAGAGAGAGAGAGAGGGAGAGAGGAGAGAGAGAGGAGAGACGGTTTCCCAATAGGGAGTAGTTGCCGTGAGAGAAGCCTAACCAGCTGATGAATAGCTAATGAATTAGCCAGAATTTAGATCTGTTCAACTCCTTCAAGCCCCAGGGACATGCTTGGAACTAAACCTCCAAGGAAGGACCTCCAACCTTACCCCTCAGATTCCTTCACTTCCACACTATTAACTATTAGATCAATAGCGCTATTATTCAGAAAACGTGAGAGGAGCTAATGGGGAGGTGAAGTTGCCAATTTTGTTACAGGCCTTAAGGATTGGTTTCGGAAAAGAGATCCTCCGGTGGTAGTTGTAGCCGTAGAAGTGGCCGATACTATGACTTAGGCTAGCGTTCGGAATCCTTGGAGGAACGGACTGAGTCCCGACCGATCCTCCCTTTGGGACCGGACTGGGTTGCCCGACTGTTCGTTGTACTGAAGGGACTGTACAATTGCCGACTCTAAGGGCCTTGCTCGAGGCCTCATCAAGGTTGGCACTCTCTAATAATGTTTGGTGAATGTTGGATTCACGGAGACCTGCAATGGAAGCGTCTCTTATGCAATCATTGCGGTCAGTTTCGGCCGTAGCCAGATAGATGCCGTCTAGTCGCTAATGTGTGACGAGAAAAGACTTGGTTCACCGACTTCGTAAATGTAAATGACCGCATTGGCATCACTCTTAAATGGACGGAGAGACGTGATTGGTGCGGTATGCCTAATTTCTCGTTATTACTTAATTGGCACATTCGGAGGAAGTTTTGAACCGTCTTCTACCAGTTGTTCCATTTAAGTGATGTAGTTAGTGAATCCGTTTCAATTGCAAGCCAATTTGGCCGAAGTAATTTATAAGTAAGTAACCTGTAATTTAAACCTGATAAAAAATGGAGAATCAAGAGAAGACCCTACTTTGCCCAGGCATCAAGCAGATGAACCAAGCACGATGGCTCTCTGCTAAGACCACACTAGCTCCGTGGCAAAGCTTAGAAACCGCCGCGCTCCAGCTAACGTCCAGGACTTTTATATTGGTAGAGGAAAATGATATATTGTTCATAATTATTGCCATAATTCAATAGTTTCTAATTCACACCTTTTAATCTGTGTTCAATGTGATTTCATTATGTAATCATGTGCCTTAAGATATGTCTAATAAAACCTAGTTCACTAGTTTTCTATAATTCAATCATTGCAGTTTAGGAACTTCCATACCCACGATCGGTTAAACAACTCGTCATTTCGTAGAAGTAACTCCGCCAGGCATTGTCAATAAGCGCTATACAAACTTGTTAACTATACTATTTATAAATAGTTAACACGTTTACAAAAACTTATGCATGCGGCACAAGTTAACCATGTATTGTAAGTTAAGGCGTTGGTCTTAATCTCATGGAAACCTAGAGTGGCGAGTTCAATTCCCGATTGGGTAATATGAATTTATTACGTGACGAACTCATTAAATATAATCCTAAGTCCCCCTCCTGGCAAGGAAAGAGTGGTAACCAGTAGATAACCCACCCCGTAAGCCATAGTAGCATAAAGCGGACGCAAATAAATTATTTATGTTTCAGATGAATTTTACACAATACATAGTTTCATACAATAAAAACACAAACAAAATTCACCCAGCCGATAATAAACAATTTTGTTTATAAATTTCGTGATAAATCTTGTTACGATTTGATCGGTGTATTATTTTTACCATTCGTTATTATTCCTTGATTTATTTATGGACACCACAACAAAGGTAATTTGCCCTTTACCAAAGTTATTAGAGTGGCGAGTTCGATTCCCACCTGGGCAAAGGAATTTATTTAGTGGCGGAATTCATTAAATAAAATCCTTAGTCCAACCCTGGCCAGAAAAGGGTGGTAACCTGTATATAACCCGTCGCAATTAGTCTTTGTTGCATAAAGTGGACGTTACTAAATAATTTTAATTCCAAAGTTCAAGAACCCCTTAAGGGAAATCAGCTATTGAGGTCGTGCTCATGACGCAATTTTCGAAAATTGTCGAAAACTTCCATCGATCCTACCCAGTAGATGACGAAAATGAGGTCCGTTCAAAACTGTGTGTATGTATATATATATATATATATATATATATATATATATATATATCTATATATCTATGTCTGGTACCGCTCTAGCGATCGAAGTTTTTATTTTCGCGTTACCATAAACGATATTTAGGCGCTTTATGAAAAAAGATCAAGTTCGCTCCTGGACGAATGGGGGGGGGGGATTTAGAAGGGGATAATTTTGAAAATTCAAAATATCTCCGTTCTTATAAGTCGTATCAAAAACGTGTACAGAATAACTCTTATTGCAAATAAAATGTCCTATAAATATTATTATATACATTTATTCCTTATACTCCTACTCGTGTTACGTAAACAATACTCTGTTATATAATAAACCACATTATTCGAAGCTTAAATACCAAATATTTTTTCCAGAGACCTTTAGTATACGAGATACGTGCAAATATGTTCTGGTGCCCCCACCATCTTAAATTCTTGGACTAATAAAATTTGATTCATTGAGATAAAAATTTTCTGATTCATTAAAAATTAAAGTACTAGATATTGTACATAGTTTTCAATAAAATTAATATGTTATATTCGGATATGTTTCACTTATTGTTTTTCTTTCCGACACCGGAAAGAAAAACAAAACTGGAAGCCGTTGGCAGAAATGTTTCTTTACATGTGAGACGCTTTCCGTCCACAAGGGAAAGATTTCTTATTACCGTTTGTATTTATTCATCTAATATTCACGGTGGCGTTGTGTTAGCACTATGTAGGTTTATCTATTATTATAATTCAAGTGGGGAAATCTGCTTAGTTTACGCAGCCCCTGCGTGACGGACTTTTTGAAAATCCGCAGCAGCTGCCTGACTGACTTTTCGAAACCAATTATACAAAATCGGAGCTGAAAGATGAATGCTTTGAGAGTGTTAGCTATTTGAGGAAGGGGTTTCATTGGTCTTAGTTCCTTTGAGCGAGGGAACGCTCGGCATGTGAGCCTTACTGCTTTAGACATAGAGCACGCGCTGACACAGGAATCCAGGTGCCACAGCTGTTACAGTAAACTAGAAGGTTGTGGCACTTTGCATCGACAAGAAACTCTTCCTATAGAGTCTAAGGTTCTTGATAACACCTCGTTTCCATAAATAATTTAAGTTCTTAAGGAAAATCAACTATCGAGTTTACTGTAATCTAACGATATATACATGTTTTTAAATAAAACCGTTTTCACTCTCAAAATTTATTTTATTAGGCTCCTTCATGTTTCGGCTTCTATAATCTGGAAAAGAGGAGTTTTTACTATTAAACATAAAACGATATGAAAATTAAAGAAAAAAGCATAAATTGAAAAAAAAATATTTGCAATAGATGTTTTACGTTGATATTACAAACAATATTTCAGTTTATGTCAAAGGTTTTTGTATTTTTCATGAGCCAAATTTTTTGTTAAACAAAATTCATTGTGAATTTTTACATATTTTACACTAATTCAGCATAGAAACCGAATGAGGTTATCACATTTAAATGCGATTTCACATTTACTGTTCATCTGAAAAGTTTATAAAAAATCATAGTAGGCTTATGAAATTATATATATATATATATATATATATATATATATATATATATGTCCAAATAACTCCTATTATACAACAAAAGTCACTCTCCATAACCAAATAAACTACTTTTGCCATGTGCATATTTGCCGAAAAATCAATAGGAAACGAAATATCGCCATTTTTAATTTCAGGCCTCTATTACAACCCCTTCCACTTCTAGTTTACGTACAGACGTTTTAGTACTAAACCAATTACAGTACAAACCCCTTAATCTCTTATTGTATTTTTACTTACTCTCACGTAATACCCTCAGAAAATTATTTATTAATGGTTCTACTGCGGTGTCTAGCTGACCTAATAAAATAAAAAAATCATACAGGTAGATATAGGAGTTGAGATAGTGTGCTGGCTGGGTTTTTCACTTAAAATTTCATTTGATGGATCTGTTCTTCGTGAAAGTGTCCGTAAAATATGAGAATGTTTAATAAAAAATGGAATTATTTTTTTTAAACAAAGATGTTCTGAATCTCGTTTCGTTTACAGGCGAATGTTTGATAATAGAGAAGAAACAAATCCAAGAAAAGATAGATATTACAATTGGAACTCCAAAAAGTGAAGCAGATTTTTTACGTAAACAGCATCATCACTAAAGACAATGATGTCAAAGCTGAAGTCGATAGAAATGAAAGTTAATAAATCAAAACATCCTACAAAGCTGACTGACGATAATTTGGAAAATTCTTTACGTCTTTGAATCAGTGGAATTAATCAAAACATCGATGGATTAGTTTCCCAAAATCAAACTCAAGTGCCTCATTGATTTCGGTGTCGCTATTTAACTTTCGTTGTTTGTAATAATTCCATATTTTGCGATTTAATTATAATGTTGTGCCTATTTTTTAGATTTAATTTTATTATTTTGTAAATTATATTATAATTATATTGTCGTATAATTTCATTTCTCATACCCATCGTTAAAACTTATGAACAATACTTTAAAATGCACTCCTTTTAAAAGCGACCCGCGAACGTATTTGCACACTAAAGTTTGGCCAAAGGTTGCCCATACCTGAGCCAGTAGAAGATAAAAATCAAAGGACTTGACCACTTTGCTCAGAAAATGTATTCCATTTGAGTTTAGATCAATATTTGTCTTATCGTTATTGTTAATTACACCATAGTGATTTAATTTTTTGATTTAATTATTTTTAATTACTAATTATTAATTTTGTTTTTAGTTCATTCATATCTATTATTATCTTTATTGATTTTTATATTGTCTTTCATTTATTTTGTATCTATTACATTTATTATTTTGGATTACATTTCTTCCACCGCTTTCCTCAAACCAACTCTTCATCATCAATACATCAGAGTATACAAGGAAAATCAGTCAAAGAACTTCTTGGAAAGCGTATCAAACAAACAATATAATAAAGATATTGAAAATGTGTGTATGCTCGTTTACGTGATAGATTCAGAACGGAAAGTTTATTTTTACTTGGAACAAGAATTTCTTTTAATATGTTGGTTTAATCCGCTGTTGCAAAATTACTTGGAAATGTAATTCTTAGATTACGAAGCTCTTGCGTGGCCGATGTTTTCTTTTCGAAAATATTAATTTCAATGATCTTATTCTAGCAATAATTAAATCTCTGAATCAAAAGAGAACTAGAAACAAGATTACGTACGTAAATTACTAAGAAATCAACATCAATGCGTTGGATTAAACAAAGTCACATTACGTAATTTAAAGGTATTTTTATGAACAATGAAATGATCATTTACAAATCTTTTTTACCTCAAATAAGGTACTGATAAATTGGTAATTTTTTTATTATCACCATTTTATAACTCCCCTTTTCATCACGTCCAATACAAGTATAGTCGAAAGTGGGCTACAGGAGTTATAAATTTAAAATTTTAATATTCTATTCGTTTTTGAGAATTTAAAGACCGAAACTAAATAATTGTCATTCAAGCTTCATCGTTTCCCCAGCGGTGTCGGCTGTGTTCTGACGAGCTACCACGATCCGAAATGAACATAACCACCCGAAGAAGCAGAAAATCCGCGAAACATCGTAAATAATTATGCTACCGATGTTGCAATACGCGGTGCTCAATAACCAAATTAGTTTTGAGTTTTATTAATTTTGGTCTTAAATTACAATAAGAAGTGACATTGGGGGTGAAAAGGTTTTCATTCACAAATACATTTAAAATATTTGCTCATTTCATTTGAATCATACAGACTTATGTAATTATGAAAGGTAGACAACATTAAAAAGAAAGACAACGGGCTAGATTAAGTAAATTGCAAAAATGTAGGCATAGAATATCAGAAAATCATCTGCGAGAAATCAAGCCTTATATAGTATAAGCGAGGGGCCATCCAGCAGACGTGGCAATAGACAAGATGAAGTTTTGCTAGCGAGACTTAGGATAGGACACTCACATTTAACGCACTCATACCTCATGACGAGAACAGAAAGGCCTCTATGCAGAACATGTCATGAACCAGTAACAATTAAACACATACTGACTAACTGCAGGATCATTGCATACTTAGAGACTCCACATGACATGTACGAACTTCTTACGGACAGTAGCCCAAATATCGACAAAACACTAAACCACCTTAAAATAGTGAATTGGTTTTATGAAATTTAACTTGTGTTCGGAAGGTTTTGACATCTCTTTTTGTTTGAATTTAATATAATTTTAGATAATATAAATGTAATGTATATAGGAATCTTTATATATATAATTCTAGCGTACGTGTGTATGGTCCACTGAACTCCTCCTAGACGGCTGGAACCGATTTGAATGAATTTTTAAATCGGGGGCTCGGGTGACGCCCCCGGATGGTTTAGCGCCGCAGATCGGCCCGGCAGATGGAGCAGGTAAAGTGGGCGGGGAATCGTGAGGGAGGGCCCTGAAATTAAAAATAGCAGTATTTTCGTTTTTCTATTGGTTTTTTTCGGCAAAATATGAACAGGATAAGAGTTTTTTGTTTATGTTTATTTATTTGTTATTTTGGAGTAATTTTTGACATATTCACTTTTGTCCCGTATAATAAAGTATAAACGAGATATAACACTAAAAAAGTAAAGTGGGCCCAACAATTTTTATTGGGCACCAACGATTGAACGAAACTGAACAAAACTCGGTAAAATGCGAATTAGCATTAAGTTCTTCCATGGTTTTTATAAGCTATGCTAAATTTTTTAGGTTTTTCGAACGGGATTGGGGGGTTTACTGAAGGCCGAAAACTAAAAAACGCCGATAATTTTTCGGTTTTTAATATTAAAAGACAGTGAAAATAGGTACATGACAACGTTTTATTAGATCTTTTTAATTTTGCAAAAAGATTTGGTCCTATACAAAATTTTCGATCCGACTCAAACTAACGGAGATATTTTGAATTTTCGACAATCCTCCCCTCTAAATCCCCCCTCCCAATGATCCGATTCCAGCCGTTTGAAGAACATGATCCCGTCCTTTTTAACGTTAAAAAAACGATTAAATACAGAGTTTGGTAACGATTCAAGCGAAAAATCGCGACCGCTTAGAGGGTGTTAACAGGCTAATACACCTCTATCTTTATATATATAATTTCTAGCGTACGTGTGTATGTCACTGAAACTCCCCTCCTCCTAAGACGGATGGACCATTTTGATTGAATTTTTTTTTAAATTCGCCGCGTTCGGGTGACGCCCCGGATGGTTTTTAGCGCCGCAAGATCAGCCAGACAGATGGAGCAGGTCGCCAGTCGAAGGGCGGGGTTATTGGAAATGTAATGAAATGTTAATATGTTTATCTTATGTAAGTTTTTTTTTTTTTTTTTTTTTTTTTTAATTTTTTTTTTTTTTTTTTTTTTTTTTTTTTTTTTTTTTTTTTTTTTTTTTTTTTTTTCCCTACACCTGACTAAAGAAAGAAAAGACCAAAAGAAAAATCAATCATGCGTAGAAAGAAGGGCATGCGAAGAAACTAAGCGAAAGAAAAACGTGCAAGCAATGCAAAATAAAAACAAAAAAAGTACCTCGTGTACACACGCATATACACGGGATATACACATACATACCGGGCTGTGATGTAGGAATAGGATAAGGATTTTGGGGTGAGGATTGCCCCTTTTTCTGTAATATAATTTTATTATCATTTTAGGCGGTTTTTTTTTTTTACTTATGTATGCCCCTTAGAGTTTTTAAGTATTTTTTTCCATCTAAATAAAGACGTTTTCAGCTGCGAGAGGTTTTTTTTTTTCACTTTCAGACATTGTTATTTATTGTTCCAAAATTTTTTTAATTTGATTTGAATTGTTTCAATTATTTTCTTTTCTTTATTTAATATTTATGTAATTTGCATTATTATTGTTGAGGGTTTTTCTGATTTATTTCAATTTATTGGTCAACAACTGTTTGTTTTTTTTTTTTTTTTTAGGACGTGTAGTGCGCATTTCTACCAATAATCATGGAACTAAAAGGTCCTCTTTTCATTCTCTCATTTTTCCTTATCTTTTTTTTGCGTACCAAATTTTTTTTGGCGATATTTTATTTACTATTTGTTTTTTAGGCAAACGTTGCACATAACAAATGTTGTTTTTTTTTTGTGTTATTAAAAGAAACTTTTTTTTTTTTAAAACATAATATTATTAAATTTTAAACATCCCTAATCGCTTATTATATCATGCAGGACAACGTCTGCCGAGTCATCTAGTATAATATATATATATATATATATATAATTATTATATATATATATATATATATATAATATAATATATATATATTTTTTTTTTTTTTTTTTTTTTTCTTTCTTTTTTTTTTTTTTTTTTTTATTATAAAACCATTTTAAATTGTTACCTTTAATACTGGTTTAATGTAATATTTGTAATGTAGTATAATATTTGTTGTTTTTATTACTTGTATTTAATGTTTATTTATCGAGTTAATTTTTTGTTTTTATTGTTGATACAGTTTATGTTATGTTTCTATTATATTGATTTTATTACATTGTCAACTATTGAGCCAAATCGCCTAGTGCTCCTGTTTAAATAAAAATAAATAAATTATGAAAGGAACATTTCTCATCTGCACAGAATAAAAACGGGCGGTATTTGAGCAATTTTCCACGTTCTTTACTCTCTTACATAATATTAAATTAAAGCTTGATTTACAAAACAATTCTTGGAATTACACTTATATTGGTATTAAATTATAGCTCTTTTTTTTCGCCCCCCATTTCTTTGTACAATTTCAAATTCGAGAGGCACTTGACTGAAGAATGAAAATGCCTAGAATTACTCAATACGCAAGTGGAAAATGAGGACGAGGCCTTTGTAGAGCACGACTTGGTCATTTTCTACCTATTATGGAGCTGGAACAAGAAAGGACGGACATCAAAAACTCCACCAAATCCCATTAACTCAGCTGGCTCGGAGGCTTGTAATTTTAGAATTCTTGATTCCAAATGCTTTCATTTTCCTCACCGAGGGGAAGTGTTATTTCCTTCATATTAGGCTGTAAAAGAAGGATTTTTTTTTTTTTATTGTCTTCCATTATTCTCCTTCATCATGGCAACTCGACTTTATTATTTTTCAAAATTTTAAAAAACGTAGGCACTTCTTGTCTCATAACTTCCAGAAATTTTGAACTTGAAAGAAATGAAATGGTTTTCCGTTAATAATTAAATTTGCCGAGTTGAGTTATTATGAATTAATATTAGCCCCTTCCCCCTAAGGTTCTGTAAAATGTTTAATAGTCATCAATGGAAACTTCAAAACAAAACATAACCAACTGAGTTAAAAAAAATTAAGCTAACTGATATTCAGGATTACATTAAATGCAGGTTAATTTTAAATTTCTTTGTACCTCTAAAAATTAGAGTTTCACAAATATACGATACATTTTCATAATAAATTTAGTATCTGATTATTATTATTATGTATTAATGTCCACGTTTTGCTACTATGGCTAATTGGGTCGGGTTATCTACAGGTTACCAGCCTTTTCTAGCCAGGGTGGGACTAAGGATTTTATTTAATGAGCTCTTCACTAAATAAATTCCTCTTGCTCAGGCGGGAATCGACCTCGCCACGATAAGACGAAGGCCAACAATTTAACTCTCATATGGCTAACCTAAGTCCCGAGATGGTATAAGATAAAATTTTATCAAAATGATGAAACCTTCGGCGGTCAACGAATTATGACTAAATCTTCTTATGAAATTAATACGATATTAAAAATTATTGACTATTAATTGAAAGATTTAGATTCTCGAAATTATTATAGAAGAAAAAAGTATCTATATTTGAACACAGTTTTACCTAGAATACAAAATTTCGACTCTTTTAAAAGGTTAGTTTTTGTTCAAGAAGTAAAACACATACTGAATGATCAAGTGGCTGCTTTTAGATATTTTTTTCTCATTAACCCTATTCAAGAAGGGAAAAAATATTTTCTTGGTTTCTTCTTGTGAATGCAAAGTTCTTTTGCTAGATCGAATATAACCAATAATTTACGTACTTCGAAAAAAGAAAATGTTCTTCACAAGTTGTTTTTTTTTTTTTATTTCAGCTCTAAGCGCTTTCAAAGAATATTATCTGCATCAACAGAGCCACTTGCAGCTCTGAATATTCTTCACTTCCAACAACACTACTTTGAAAGAAGAGTAACAATAATTTACGCTTACACACAGTAATAATCATGATTAGGATATGTAGAAAACGTCTGTACGTTTCTTTCTATCTTGAGGTGACGCTATACTATACTACTAAATATACTACTATAACACAGACTACTATAACAGATTGGATTTTACATAGGCTTAATTTATAAACGGTGAATGTGTGTTTATTCATACGTAATTTTTCGACAAATACATTTTTTTAGCAGATTTCTCTTAAGGGAAACCAGCTATTGAGGTCAGGTATATATATATATATATATATATATATATATATATATATATATATATATATATATATATATATATATATATACCTAGTGGTCGCAGTTTATTCGATCATTACCAAATTCCATTAAAATGTCACAATTATTAAAAGTCGTATCCAAGTAATAGAATCAGTCTTGTTAAATAATTAATGCTCTACAATTGTCCTTCCATCATTTTTTTTGTAGCTTAAATATTAAGTGCATTTTCTTCATTTCAGCTGTCATTAGACCCTCACTTCTACACATCGAATATTTACTCTTATATAGAAAATATATGGGGAAAGAGATCAATAGTGGGTCATACCAGCGTGGGAAATCTGCATAGTTAACGCAACCCATGAAGGACTTTATTGGTCAAAAACCTGAGTGACGGTAGCTACCAGGGAAACACCTCAACTTGTTGCAGAAGAATCCAAAAAGGCTTAAAACGTTAAATGGCGAGCGTAAGCTTCTCTCTACTTTTAAAATTGGGAACAACTTGTCTGTCATTAATTCACTGTCATGAAGGGATGTAATGGAAGTATGGCATATTGTCTGGAAGCGTTTCGATGACCTGTAAGTAAATTTAAAAAAATTATTAATTAAGAAAATACAATGCCATACTCGTTAGTTTTCCTAAATATATTCAGCAAAAAATGGAGTTAAAACATGGAAGTTAAGTCGTACGATTATTCAAAATGGACTGGATTTAATTACTAAATTACATTTTATGTTAAATTAATCCATGAGGGCTGACTACCCCTTTAAGAGGGAAAAAACGTTCAACCCTATTAGGAATGTTGGGAACCGCTCTTTAGAACTCTACCCACGAGAATATGAATACATTTTTTTATCTTTTTCTTCTACATAGAAGACCTTTATCCTAATCAATATGAATGAAGTATATGCAAGCAAAATACTCGTTTTGTTTTTATTACAAGAGCTAAAAAAAGATAACAATTTCGATATATTCGTTCAACATTGGTAATCCAATAAACATAGTAGGTATTATAAATTCGGTAAATATAATATTCAAGTCATTTGAACTCCAATAAAAGGGGTAGAAAAAAAATGTCCCCTGTCGTTAATATGTTTTCAGCTGATTTCCCTTAAGAGGGGGGGGGGTACTCATGACGCGATTTTTGAAAGTTTTCCTCAATTGTCCATAGATCCTACCCATGAGATGGCGAAAATGATCTCCGTTCAAAACAATATATATATATATATATATATATATATATATATATATATATATATATATATATATATATATGGTGTTGTTATTCTTATTGGAGTTTTGGTCAATGTTGGTGAAAAAATCTTAGTTTATGCCAATATTTCGAGAATATTTATTTTCTCTTCTTCAGGGCAGTAAAATTCCAGGTACTACTTTATAATATTGCACATTGTTATTGCACATTATTGTAAAAGGGTGTTTTTTCTATTATTACTTACCAAGATTAAAGATACCTAAAAACTATTACACATGATTATTGCACTTAGGACTAGGGTTATAGATACAACACAGGGAGGTAACTATAACCCTAGTCCTGAGTGCAATAATCGTGTGTAGTAGTTTTTAGGTATCTTTAATCTTGGTAAGTAATAATAGAAAAACACCCTTTTACAATAATGTGTAATAACAATGTGCAATATTATAAAGTAGTACCTGTAATTTTACAGCCCTGAAGAAGAGAAAATAAAGATTTTCGAAATATCGGCATAAACTAGGATTTTTTCACCAACATTGACCAAATCTCCAATAAGAATAACAACACCATATATAAATATAACCTGGTCGAAAACATCAACACAAATATATATATATATATATAAAATTCGTCTGTAAACGCTCTATGGGGCACAATGCTTGCTTGATTGTTACCAAAGTGAATATTTGAACTTTAAAGTTTAGTGCGGAGGAATCCTAAAAATTCTTAACATCTTCGTTATTATGCGTCATATCGAAAAATTGTATAGACCAAACTTATTGCAAATGTAATGTTCTTTAAATGTTCTTTGGTATGTTTTTTCACTATCTTGATTATTAACCAAAATATTTGGATTTTTTAGTTTTAAATTTTTGTCATCTATTTCGTCGAATCCATGGGAATTTTAGGAACATTTTCGAAAATCGTGTCATGACTACGACCTCAACATCTGATTTCCCTTAAGGGAAATCAGCTAAAAATGAAGCTAATAATAAGGAAAATAAAAGGACTAATGAACTTAAATTATATATATACTAGCACAGATACCCATCTTCGCCCGGGAATTGATTTGAGGCTGAATGGTGATGGCATTTTTTTGGCAAGACTTTACTTTGAACAATATTTTGACATTTACCCTTCCCAGTGTTTAGGGTTAATACCCGTTGTTGGCATTTGTTAATAATAAAATTAATTTTTTATGTGTCTTCACTGTCCTCTAGATTGTCATATTTCACATTTTCTTATATTGTCATATTTCCCGTGTCCTGTGCATAATGCATAGATTTCAGTTATTAAGGACAAAATATTAACATAGATTTGAATTAATTTTTCCAGGTGAGGTACCTCATAGTTCAAATTGGAATAAATTGTTGAGCATATCAATATTTCTACGCTAATTACTTGTTCCACACATTGTTCCTGGAGAAATGTGTAAAACAAAAGTTAATCTAATTAACAAAGTAAAGAACATTTGTTATTTGCATGTTTTTCGAAAAACAAATAGACAGTGAAATATCGCGAATTTTTGTTTCAGGCCTCCCTTATAACCCCCACTCCCGTTCTAACCTAAAAATTGTAATATAGCTTATAATCATGGAAGAATTAATGCTAATTGACATACCGAGTTTTTAAGTTTGTTTAATTGTTAGCACCCAATGAAATAGTTGACTCCCGCTTTAGTTTATAGTGTATATCTAGTTTATAATTCAGTATAAGAAAAAAGCGTATATGACAAAAGTTACTCTAAATAACAAAATAAACAACTTTTGTTATGTTCATATTTGCCGAAAACCCAATAGGAAACGAAATATCGCTATTTTTAATTTCCGGCCTTCCTTATAACCCCCACTCCTGTTCGTCTGAGAGAATATTAATATAGCCTAAAGTCTAAGTTGGGTCAGTATACCAAGTTTCATAAAATTCGGTTCAGCCGTTTATGCGTGAAAAGGTAACAAACAAACATACATACACGAAAGAAACAAAATGCAGTTATGGTGTCTATGACATGTGAAACGAAAAGTTATCGTGAAATTTCGTGAAAAAAATCAATGTACAGACAGAGGTTACAATTTTATATATATATATATATATATATATATATATATATATATATAATAGTTTTGAACGGCCATCATTTGCGCCCTCAGCTGGGTAGCGTCGATGGTCTTTTGAGGAAAATCGTCGAAAATCGCGCCATGAGTACGACCCTCAAAGTCAATTTTCTTTTAAGGGAAATCTTCTAATAATGAAGTTCTACCCATTTTGAAGGGAAATTAATTTATTCTTTAGGTTATGATGTCACCGGTTTATGGGTAGCACATTGTGTGGATATATGCCCAGTTTGAAAGCGGGCGTTTTCGTATCCTGACCCCAAAGTGTCCAAAAGCATTCTTGGTGTCCAATAACGTGTTCGACGGACATTTGAATTGATTTTTCGGAAATCTTTTCTTGATAACAACCTTAATAAAGGATTTCCCTTTAGAGATATCTGGTAAAACACATTACTATAGTAAAATATGTGAATGGATTATTTAAATGTCAACACAGCTATGGCGTTCTCTTTCCGAAATGATTCGGATCCTATAAATATTAATTAAAGAATGTTTAAACAAAATAAGTAAATAACATAATCAAATAATCTTATAAATGAATCTCTCCAAACGACGAGGAAAGCTGGACCCTATTTATCTTATTTTTTGTTTAACTAAATAGAGATGGTTATAATTGTATTTTATTCCTTAAATGCGAGGAAAGAATTTTTCAACATTCAAAAAAATTAATGGATTGCTTTGTAGAGCTAAATATTATTGAGGATTTAGAGCACTGAGGAGTCCCTTTGAATATGGTGAATCCTAAAATACGCTTTAGAAGGACTCTTTTAAAAGGGAAATATGGATCCCTATTCATCTGTTATTGACAATCAGTGCCGTTAAACACTGCCCTGATTAGAAAATAATAATAAAACTAAAAAAAAAAAAAAAACCTTTTCCATGATCAAAGGATAGAAAAATATAAAGGAAAAAAGGCGGAGTTAAGCTGCTTTGACGGCTCGACCATTCCATAGATAAAATAGAAAATATTAAATGGTTCCCTTAAAATTCCTTTGGAATAATGGAAAACGTATTCTGTTGAATAGTTACTGAATGAATAGCGTGTTGTATGAATTTCAACTAAGAGAATTTTTTGTCCCTTTATATATTTCTTTAGGTATACCCTAGTATCCCTCTTTTCTCCCTTGAACGAGAAAATCAAGATTGCCAGTTCACGGTAATAGTTACTTTTGGTGTAACCTGTGTTTAAACGATAACAACATATTTCAACATTTCAAAAGAAATACTAAACACAGTTTTTAATTTGTGTAAATTAAATATAGCACTTGTTAGATCAATAATATAATTTATACACTTTTCTACTCCAAGTGAGTAGTAAGGTGCGTTAGATAGGCAAAATAGAAAATATAGCCCTTCCAATTCTTCGGTCCATGAAATATGTAGAACGCAAATTGTCGTTGTTTTTTTTTTTTAAATGATGCCTACACAAAATTTGCTGTACAACAAATAGGGAATGATAAATTTGATATTCCGTCATGCGTAGGGTTAAAGAACTTAAACCTACAAATAAAAAAAAATGTTGTTACATACTTAACCATGAACGGGCACACACCCACACACAAACTTATCTATGCCACGGGTCTAAGTAAGTCCTTGCTGTTTACCGAAAAACTTTTTTGTCTGTGGTAATTCGCTAAAAGTCGTTTAATTAGATATACAATTACAAAAGTATCTCGAAGGCTATAAATTATTTGTTTTATCAATTAAACATTATAGTACAAGATTTGTTTTTTTGAAGATTTGTTTTTTTTAAGTGGGGTTAGCTCCTGAACTCACAATTCCAGATAAAGTCTTAAGTCTTGCCAAAACTAGAGTCGTGGGTTTGATTCCCAAATGAAATAATACGAATTAATTTATAGGTGAGCTCAGTAAATGAAATCTTTGGTTTTATTTTTATTTTACGTCCACTTTATGCTACTAGGCTAATCGGGACGGGTTATCTACAGGTTACCATCCTTTTCTAGGCAGGGTGGGAATAAGGAGTTTATTTAATGAGTCCGTCATTAAATAAATTTCTACTGCCCAGGGCGGGATTCGAACCCGCCACTCCAGGTCTGTCATGCGAGATTAGGACCAACAACCTAACCCGCACGGCCAACCCGAGCCCCCGAAATTTTTGGTTAAACCCTATCTAAAAAAGAGTGTAAAAAAAGAGAGAGTAACCAGCTTATAACCCACCCCAATAACCTTAGTATTCGGTGATAACAAATAAGTTATCAAGGCACAGACATAGCATAATGACGGCATATATCTATGTATAGGTAATACTTTCCGTGAGGGAAATCAGCTACTGAGGTCGTACCTACTCAATACGTAATTTTACAAAAAATGCCTTCAATTGTCCAACAATAAATCCTACCCAGAATAACGAAAATGAAAACTATATATATATATATATATATATATATATATATATATATATATATATATATAGAGAGAGAGAGAGAGAGAGAGAGAGAGAGAGAGAGAGAGAGAGAGAGAGAATTGTTTGTTAACGCTCTAGGGATCGCAGTATTTGTTTGATCGTATCCAAATTCGATATTTAAATGTGTTATGCCAAACTAAAGATCTAGTTTTGAATGGCTGAAATTGGACAACTGGGGGTAGGGGGTCAAAGAGTGGAGGTTCGATAATTTCCGCATTAGTATGAGGCGGGGACTGGGAAAAAGGGGTAAAATAAAAGTTGGAAATAACTCCAATATTTTGAGTCGGATAGAAAATTGTTTTCGATTTGTAGTTGTAATTATGACTGTCACAGAAATTAGAATAAAGTTCAACAAATGACTTTTAATAAATTCTGCTCTCAAACTAAAGATTAAAGACAGTGGAGGGAATTAATCATAACATTATTATCACCACTAATATATTTCTTCTATCATTATAATAGTTATTTATTATACAAGTGACGAAAGTAGATCATTTTACAACTCGAGTGAAACGTTTACCCACACGAGCGAAGCGAGTGTGGTAATTTCACGAGTGTTGTAAATTCTACTTTCGTCACGAGTGTAATATTAATTTTTTTCTGTAATCGTGTAATACATGATCAGATCTAACCAGAATATGAACAAAGTTAGGATGTTGTGAAGATTATCTTGTTGGCAGATTATAAGCATGGTTGTGAAAGGTTATAAGCATAGTTATAAAACAACTAGTGATGATTGTGAAGTAGGGCAGTTATAAACAAGTGCAGGTTATAAACAAGGAAGGTAATTATTATTATATTTAAATTTTAAAATATATTGATTATTTCCACCAATAATTCATTCACATTTAAATTTATTTTGTTAAAATAAATTCTTACAATGTTAAGAAACATTTAAAAGCATTTAATTTCCAACTTCAAATTATTTTTTAATTTATACTTATTACTAATTAAGAAGGCAATTCACTTTCTTCACTTGTGAAGAAAGTGATTACTTTCTTCACTCTATTGCAAAATGTTTCACTTTCTTCACTCTTTTCAGTTTAGTAATGTTACCATTATTCAACGATTACAGAAAATAATATTTTATCATTCTATCATTATATAATATTTTATCATTCAAAGCTTCCTATATTTTTTAACCGGGAATAATCAAAAAATGAAATACCGTAGTGACAGTGTTATAACGTCTCGTTAAATATGGACCTAAAGAGTAAATAATTCTACGAATTAAAGAGTAATTGTAATGAAAAATAAACTTTGGACTTAAGAAGAAACTATTAACTATTACGAGAAATTCTTGAGGCTCTTTAAATTCCAAGAACCACCATTTTCCTCGAAGTACTCATTTTCCCAGTTAGCTTATTGCCTTCCAGTTATCTTTTTTTTTTTTTTTGGGTTAATATCTCTACAGACAGGGAACATGAGTATTATTAATTTTTCTGGGCAAGTTTAAACTAGAGCTCATAAAATGTATATACTTTAAAAAGAGTTGGACTATCTTTTCGTAGAAAGTCAACAGACGGTTATTAAAAAATTTGCGAAGAAATTTGAAATAAATTAAATTAATGGTATGATAGTCTGAAAGTAATGACGTTTCCAAGGTTCAAATACTTCAATGATTGACATCATTAAAAATTCCATCACGCAGGTGCTGCGTAAACTGAGCAGATTTACATCATGCTAGTATGACATACTATTGATCCCACATCCCAGTATAAATATTCTCTATTTCTAAATAAAAATTGGATGAGCAGAATTTGGGTTAACCAGTGTTGAATAAAACGGTTAAATATCGATAACACTATGGATTAATTAAGCATTATCGAGTTAAGAACTTGAAATCTGAATTGATAACGTTATCACGCAACGTATTTGCATGCATCTCTCATATAAACGGTCCGTTTAAACAAATATTTGTCATTTAAGCTTGGAATAAGGTGTTTCCTGATATATGAGCTTATTGTGAACGTGCAATGACTACATAGGAGGGTTTAATAAGGGCAGATAATTAAAACATGCTTATATCTCGGTTAATATTCCATATAAAGGACAAATGTATAGAGTAATATTTGGAAAATATTATATGTAGAAGAAGATTGGTGATACACAATTCTCCGAACTGATAAAAATTTAGATTTTTTTATTTTTTTATTTTTTTCTTTAATATCTATCGTTTTTGTCTAGCAAATGTTATTTTATCTATCCGATACTAGATATTTAACTGTTTTATTCAATACTAATGGGCATATTCGTTAATGACTGAAATACGACCTCCAATTGGGGGTTTAGAGGGGATGAGGGAAATTCCAAATATCTCCGTTATTAAGTGTTGTTTTAAAAACATGCCATAGAACCAATCTAATAATGAGTTAATCCCACCTTCAGGTTTTCAGCCTGCAGTAAATCGCGACGGTACTTATTGATTATTGGGAGGCCACCGATATAAAGACCATTATTATACCATAATTAAATGAAAATCACTTTATTATTTAAAATAACACTTCTAGAATTTATAAATGACAAAGTGGATAACGGGAGGCCACTTTTATCTTTACGGATAAAATATTTACTCGTTGAAAACCGCGTATTCGCTGTTATTGCTATCGCTTTAGGCTGTTCATACTTGACTAAGTTATATTCATAATTGACTAGGTCATTCTGTTTCTTTTGTTGCCAGAAAATGAGTGTTCGTTCATCAACGACACTTGGTGTTTTTTATGACCATTTGGTGATCGTTTATTATTACACCTCTTGGACGCAGATACCTTGCAGAGTTCATGTGGCAGACGATGCCCGGTGACTTCCGCTTTATGCAGCTACTTCCACGACATCGTCCAGTTTTGGGCTAACTCTAATTTACAATTACATTTAGTCATATATCTTGTCATTTATTTGAATGATATATGATTCTTGTCATTCAAATAAATTCTCGAAGTGTTATTTTAAATAATAAAGCGTTGTTTTTTTTTAATATGATGTAATATTTCAAAAGGGCGACGTCCCGATAACCGATAAGTACCATCCCAGCTTCTACTCGTCAGATTTTTACTTAGAAATAGAGAATATAAGGTTAGTTGAGATCACCAGTGTGTCATCTGGCGGAAATCTGCTTACTTTACGCAACCCCAATGTGAAACTTTTTTGATATCGTCATGACTACAACCTAAGCAGAAGACTACCCTTAAATTTATTATGCTCCTTATTAATTGATCAAAAATTAATTAATTATAAAGAAGTCTGTAAGGTTTAACAAAGTTTTAACCAAGTAGCTATGAACCAACCGAACATGTACATAATATTGGTAAAACTGTTTTGAGGGGTCATATGGGCATGAGTATAAATATAAAGATTAGGTACTTGAGACATTTCATTTGGTCTTTTAAATATTTTACATAGAACCCAGGATAGCCATGTGACTTAAAGCGTAGGCCTTAATATCACATTATCACATAGTAAACCTATAGTGGGGAGTTGGATTTTCGGCTGGGCAATAGAAATTTATTTAGTGACGAACTCATTTAACAAAATCATTAGTCCTACCCTGGCTAGAAAAGGGTGGTAACCTGTAGGTAACCCGTTCCAATTAGCCGTAGCACCAAAACATGGATATTAATGAATGATAATAATAATAACTAGAAAATCCTATGCCGAAAAGTTAACAAAATACCAAGAATTGGCTATCGAGCTCAAAGAGGTATACAAACTGAAATCTGCCATAGTTACACCTATTATAGTAAGTTCAAATGGACTCGTGCCAAAAACGACAATAGCTGGCACCAAAAATTTAATCTGCCAACAACAATTAAAAAAGAAGCACAGCAAGGTACTTCTTGATACAGCAAGAATTGTGCGAAAATTTTTAAATTCCCCTTAACATGTCACAATCACCACTCCATATCGGTTGAATTTTCCAGTTTATGGATTTTTTTTTCCAGTTTTTATGGAGTATAAACCTCTCCATAATAATAATAAATGTTTTAATAAATTGTTACTGTGGAAGTGTTGCAATGTTTTGCTCACTCACAATTTATTTTTTGTAAACATTCGTATAATATGAAATGCAGTTATTTTTATGTATTTATTTTTGTAAGGCAATCGCACTCAGCAATAAAAATGAATTATTATTGAAATTTGAAGGAATCCCATCATTTTAAACGTTAATTCAATAATGTACCGCACACCACGCAACTAATAATCAAGCTCGATTCGGCGTTCCTTCAAGAATAAATGTTTTAATTACGGTTTCTTGGTCTGAGTATTAAGAGTATTTATTTGATAAGACGTGAGGATTATTGGATCTATTACAATTTGAAGGAGAATGGGGAGAGAAAGCCAATTTGAAGGCTGAAGGTGGCTTGTCCAATAAAAGTAGGATCAGAGGATATGAAGGAAAATGACCCTGTCACATAATGGCCACATACACTGATCCTTCTTTATTACTTGCGCCAGATTTAAAGATCCAAATATCTATCGATGGAACATCTACTTATTTTTATTTTCTCTGAATATCTATCAAAGACAGGGAATATTGACAGAAATGTAATATGCAGAGACCATTTCAACTTAATGATAGCTTGATAGGGTGTGATGGAAATTTAATTAGTAGAAATCGAATAGGTGATCCTTAGGATATGGATACCATATGATTTCCTTGTATTAAATTTAATATGGGAAATATTATTCTTCCTTTCATTTAAAATGATTGAATTTGTTTAGTGATATATAATAGCCAAGGTCTAAGGCATCAAACCGAATAACGTCATTTTCAAAAACATTAATAAATAATGAAATGGAGTAAAACATTCTGTGTGCCTAATTAATTAGGAGTGTAGGGTGGTCAGATTTCGATTCCTTGTTCGCTAGAAGTAAAGAGAGAATTTTAATCTATAAATCCATGGCCATGCTTTTTTTTTCTCTGTGACTCATAAAGCCGTCCCAAAAATTCTTCATAGTTTATTGGCAATTTTGACCAATAAAAACACCATTCTTTCGCCTCAGATTTGATTCCAAATTGCCTTACATGTTTCGTGGCTTAACTACCATCTATTCAGGGGCCTTTCCCTTTCAACAAATAATACCATTAATTTAGAAACTTCCAATGTAAATTCATGAATTCACCAGGTAATGCCAGCTAATTATAAATCAATTATATTTAAGTCAAACCTTGAACTCGACTATTTCGCGTCATACTTTTAAATAGATAGTGAATTTTAAGATTTTACTGTGATTTATCGAATTTTCAAATCCCCCCCTTATCTAATCCTCCACCCCTCCCACTGGTTCGATTTCAACAATTAACGAACTTGATCTGTATTTTTGCATACAGGTTTAAATATCGAGTTTCGTAGCGATCGAATAAAAATTGCGACCGCTAGAGCGTTAACAGACATATATATATATATATATATATATATATATATATATATATATATATATATGTTCTAGGTAGGATCGATGAACATTTGACAAAAATTGTGCTATGAGTACAACCTCAACAGCTGATCCCTTAAGGGTAATTTGCTAGAATTGGAGCTAGTAATGAGGAAAATGAAAGGACAAATGAACTTAAATTCCCATTACAATTTTTTTTTCCTTTTTAAGTAAAATTTTAATGGCGGCTAGAGTTTGAAGTTGTTGGTATCAGAGGCTATTTCACGGGAGGAGAGGCACATATCACATTACTCACCCTCGGGCTGGCAAAAAACTCTGGGAGGGGATGCCGTATCCTCCTTGCTGACAAATTGCTTTCTGATGATTCATGCCTGCCTTGATGCCCAAGGTCACTGAATCCGTATCCCTTCTAGCCCACTAATAGTTTTTTTTTTTTTAGGTTTGGCATCCAAAGGACATAGAAGTTTTGAGTCATTCCATTGGTGGTTAAAGTGGTTATATAAGGCTTTGCAATAGGAATTAGCACATATTTAGAAATAAAAATTGTTTTTAGGCATTGAATAAAACCACCTGCCAGGAGTACGGACAGAGGTAAGGTTGTAGCTTAAATACCAACCGACTAGCCCCAAGGTGTTTGAAATTTAGGGGAGTTGAAACATCTAGTTGTGCACCTTCTCCGACTCTAAAAAACTCAGGCGTGAAGCAGGGGCTGCGTTACCTAAGCTGATTTCCCACGTACGTCTCATATTTGCATTTATCTCAATACTTAAATGTTCAATGAGAACAATATTTGGTTTTTAGGTTATTGCCAATGAGACATGAGTAAGAGTGAAAGGCCGAAAACTAAAAAAAAAAATGCTGATATCTCGGTTAATAATCAAAATTAGTGGAAAAACATACTTCACAACAATAATAAAACATTACATTTGTAATAAGCTTGGTCATATACAATTTTTCGATCTATCTGTATAATTACAGAGATATTAAAATATTTCGAAATCCCCCTATAAACTCCCTTTCCACTGGTCAGATTTCCGCCGTTAAAGAACTTGATTTTAACGTTTAAATATCGAGTTTGATAACGATCCAATGAAAATTGCGACCGATAGATTTTTAACAGACATATATATATATATATATATATATATATATATATATATATATATACACACAGTTTTGAACGGACGTCATTTCTCTCATTTCCTGGGAAGGGACCAATGGACATTTGAGGACTTTTTTTGAAAATCGAATCGCGAGTATGACCTAAACGGCTGATGTTCCTTAAGAGAAATGTGCTAAAAGGAATAATATACAAATCGAAAATAATAACTTCAGACCATTCCATATTAACAAAGATCAACTGAGTTATTCAATAGTTAATAGAAAATTTCATATACGGGCTGGCACTGTACTACAAATATATATATATATCGCTTATAAGACTACTTTTGAAGCAGATAAGACGCTTTTCTCTTGTGGTTATCGAGAACAGATCCGATTTTTTTTAATTTAATTAAAATCCGAAATAACGTATTCCACAAAGCAATAAGCTCTCCTTGGTTTCTGTCCGATTCTCGGCTTATATGACAACATGGTGTGTAACCACTTCTACATCATGTTCATTATTATGCTGCTGAATAATTTGAGAACACACTGCTCTTCACGTCAATCTTCGGTGAAGACATCCTTCACTGAAAACATTGAGAAATTTTTGATAAGCACTAAAGGCTACACCACAACTTCTTAATGACTATGCTTAATAGATAAACTAAAATATTTCCTTAATATATTTTACCGAATAGCCGATTTTCAATAAACTTTCTCCAACTATCCACAAATTTGGAATTTAAAAATTCGAATGAATGTTTTCACGAAGAGTGCTCAACGAGGGCTTTCCAACGACCATTTAAAGTTTGGGAGTCATCGATAAATATTTATGCCAGTCCTACACATTTAACCCTAGAATGGTAGTGTACGTAAAAATTACGTATGATCTGGTTTGAACTGTTATCAAAGGGCCGTTAACGACCCCACCACCCCCAGCCCTCTATATATAGCTATGAGCTCTCCAGACACTCCGGACTTGACCTCCGCCAAGTGCAGCTAAGTGAACCTTCCCACTAATCCAATATTATTTTTTGAAATAAAAACGACACGTAATATTTACGTATCAATACTATTAACCGCAACTTTTTGGCACGTAAAATCTACGTATCGCTACTAATAACCGGTTTTTATGCTATAACTTAGTTAATATTATTCTCAATTTATTTTCTTCCAATTTATTTTTATATTCTAATTTATTTTCTGTTAATGTTTTTAACTTTTATTTTTTAATATAAAAAAGACAAAGATGTATAGAACGAATATAAATAATAATAATAATGTGTTTATAGTTTCTGTAAAATGGAGAAAAAAATCTCTCCGATGGGTCAGATGGGGAAAATGACAATTATGAAATAGATGGATATGGATACGACAGCGATGATTATCTGGAGTATTCTCCAAGTGATGAGGAGGTTGAGCCTTCGGAAATGATAGCAACACAGAGTGGGCTAGATAGCGATGAGAGAGAAAATTTTAGAAAACATGAAGGCAATCGAAGAAAGAGAAGAAACACAGAGGCAAAAAAACCTAAAACCTCTCAACCACACAATATTGACAGATCAGTGACAATAAATGTAGAAGGTGGGGTTGTGCTTAGAAAGAATGGATATGAATGGAGCACACAACCTCCGGAACGTGTTTCGAACAAAGCGCCAGAAAGGAATGCCGTGCACATTATTAGATATTAACGTTGATATAAGTTAAAGAAAAGTGTATGTTTTAATAAAATAAAAAAATAGTCCCAAACATTAACAAATTTTGAATAATTTCACCAATTATCAGTTGCACACGTAAAATTTACGTATCAATACCATTAAGCGGGAAATAATATCACTACCGTTCTAGGGTTAAACCATCAAATGGAGGATTAGAAGAATTTTGCAGTTGTGACCTACCCGTGAACAAGGTTTACAATTTGTAAAGCTATAAAAGGATGACATACGAACGGACATAATGGAACTGCTGCAAGGCATATTAGTACTCATGGAACATAACAAAGGGGCATGAGTAAAAAAAAGCTCTTTACAAAGATAAGTACAGGACACAATGCTCATTTCGAAAATAGGAGGAACACTAAAGGTACACTGAGAAAAATAGAAGAAGAATACTGAAGGAGGATATGAAAGAGCATGTTTCAAGAACAATAGAGATTCAAAAAGGGCGGAAGTCATACCTAGCATTTGCGAAGTTAGTCAGTTAAACGAAGTACGTCTTGACATTACAACGACTTGCAGCTATAGCTTCAGAAATTTTTTAGTTGTATGTATCTAGTGATTCTAGCAGATTTCTTTTAAGGGGAATAAGCTATTAAGGTCGTACTCAGGTCAAGATTTTCGAAGAAGTTCCTCAAATGTCCATCGACTATACCCAGTAAATGACGAAATTGGGGTAAGTTCATAACTGGGTGTGTGTGTGTGTGTATATATATATATATATATATATATATATATGAGTTTGTGTGTGTGTGTGTGTTTTAGTGCTATTGCTATTTTGTTTTGAACGTAAAAAAAAACTCTATATTTAAACGTTTTATACAAAACTGAAGATAAAGTTCGCTAATGGCTGAAATCGGAACAGCGAAAAGGGGGGTATAGAGGGAGAATTCTGAAAATTCGAAATATCTCCAATATTATACGTCGGATCAAAAATTGTAATGAACCAATCTTATAGAAAATTGAATAATCTATAAATATTACTATTTATAGTTATTATTATGTTTTATCTTTTACTATGTTATTCTAGACATATTTTCTATATCATAAATATCAACTGATCTATTTGGATTTTAGATTTCGTCTTTCAGTAAACCCCCCACTCCTACACATGTGATATTAACAATTACCCTTTATATCCTGAACTACTTTATTCCAAGGTAAAATACCAAATATTGTTTTCATTGAACTTTTACTTTGTGAGATACATGCAAGCACGTTATGTCCGGACTTCTTCAATTAAGATGTTTTGGTCTGTACCTGAAAATGTTAATTTGATCGATACCATACTCGTATTTAATCGTTACCTTCTGTATTAAAGATCATAATTGTTATCGGCTCAAATTCGACCAGGAATAATAGGGGTTAAGAGGGAGGGGGGATTCGAAAATTAAAAATATCTCAGTTATTTTGAGTCTGGTCGGGAAAGGTTATAGAACCCACCTTGTTAAATTATTGACTTTCTACAATTGTTGTTCTGAGCGTTGTTTCGTAACTCAACTATTAAATGAGCTATTCCTACTTTCGTGTTTTCTGCCGTCAGTAACCGCCCCCCCCCCTTCTGCTTCACAAATAAACAGAGAATATTTGGTGATAAGAAATCACAAGTGTTCAATATCAAATCTGCTTAGCCTACGCCGTTCCAGCGTGACAGACTTATTTTTACTCTTCTTTACTATTTGTGAATAAACGACATGAGAAGTGGTTCAAATTTGCGACATTATATTCTTTCTGTCCGAAAGAGATTCAACAGAAATTCATTGTGCGATGTCATCAATTAAGGTTTTCCATTCTTGCATCGAAAATCTTTATTTGATCTATACCATACTCGATATTTAACCGTTGTATTTAACACTGAAGATCATATTTGTGAATGGCAAAAATTGGTTAGGAATAGGGGGGTTTAGAGAGGGAGGAGAATTGGAAAATTCAAAATATCTCCTATTATTAAAAGTCGGATCGTAAAATGTTATAAAACAAATCTTGTTAAATTATTGAAGTTCTACAATTTTTGTTATGTGAATTGCTTTGTAACTACTACTTGTTATTGGTATATATATATATATATATATATATATATATATATATATATATATATATATATATATCCGAGTTATTGGTACTTATTTACAGCCTTCAGTAACCCCCCTTCGCTCATCGGTTTCAGCAGATTTCCCTCAAGGGAAATCAGCTATTGAGGTCGTACTCATGACGCGATTTTCGAAAAATTTCTTCAAATGTCCATCGATCCTATCCAGGAGATGATGAAAATACTCCGTTCAAAATTATAAATGTATGTATATATATATATATATATTTGTCTGTTAACGCTCTAGCAGTCGCAATTTTTGTTTGATCGTTACCAAACTCGACGTTAAACGTTTTATGTAAAAAGTCAGATCAAGTTTGTTAATGGCCGAAATCAGACAAATGGGAGGGGGGGGGGGTTAGAGGGGGGACTTTTGAAAATTCAAAATATCTCCGTTATTATGCGTCGGATCGAAAAATTGTATAGAATCAATCTTATTGCAAATTTAATTTACTATAAATATTGCTCTAATACATTTATTCTGTATCTTGAATATTAACCAAGATATTTGCATTTGTATTGTGTGGTCGGCAGGAGTCGGCTATATTCGGGACTTTCCGCCGAGAGCTAGCTGGACCGTTTCCTTAACTGTTCGTTCCTCGTGAATAGGTCTTGAGATTCCTTACTACTTCTGTCATCAGTAGACAGATTTCTCTATTGTAAAACTTCACGTGGGAAATCTGCTTAGTTTACGCAGCCCCTGCGTGACGGACTTTTGTGGGTACAGGTACCTCTGTGAACTTGATTAATTCCCAAGAGAAGGAGACAGTGAGTTAGAACAGGAAGCTGCCTTATGAATCGGAAGTGCACTAAACTCCTAGATCAGTTAGAGGAGCTTGGAATTACAACCATAGGACCCAGCTGAGCGCTAATTGTGTTGAGAGCTCGTGCAGGCTGATTTGAGTGGCTTTGACATGGAACGAGATTATTCTCCTTCAACTAGCTGTTCAATCAGGTGTGATATGCTATCAGTCAATATAATTATCTCAGATATTCATGCCTCTACACCAATAATTATCATTGCATTACATTGTCATTTATATAATATTTGATTTAATTTATTGCTACATGCTACAATTATAATTGAAGATACTTTTCCGTTTATTATGTTCTTTCTGATTTGATTTAAACATAATTTAGTAACAATACAGACATTTTTGTAACCCTCATTTTCATTTCACATGTTTACAACTAGAGCACGCTACTTTTGGCGCTACTGAATTTGAGAATTACTGGGGAAGTACTTGGGATTTAAGGGAAAACATATTTCCCATACTCTTACAATTTTAACATTTTTATTAGTTTAAAGTACTCTATTTGTAAAAAATATATATATTTGTATTGAACTGGAAAAAATCTAAAAAATTATGGGGAAGGATTAAAGCATTTTTCTGTGATCCTCAACCATATCTTTATAGACTTTTCCACCAGATTCCGGTAGATAACTAGATTTTGATATCTATACAATATATATACAATTTTGAACGGACCTCATTTTCGTCATCTCCTAGGTGGAATAGATAGACATTTGAGGAAATGTTTCGAAAAATGCGTCATGTGTACTTCAATAGCTGATTCAGCCCTGAGCAAGGAAATCTGCTAAAAATCCATTTACATGGGTAGCCTTTGATACTATTAACTTTCTTAACTACTTAAATACTCAAATACTCAAAATGAGAGAGAGAGAGAGAGAGAGAGAGAGAGAGAGAGAGAGAGAGAGAGAGAGAGAGAGAGAGAGAGAGGAGAGAGAGAGAGAGAGAGAGAGAGAGAGAGAGAGAGAGAGAGAGAGAGAGAGAGAGAGAGGGAGAAGACAGAGACATGAGAGAGAGAGAGAGAGAGAGAGAGAGAGAGAGAGAGAGAGAGAGAGAGAGAGAGAGAGAGAGAGAGAAAGCGGGAAAAAGACAAATAAAATTGAAATTTAATAAAACTCAAAAATAACATAAATAAACAAAATAACAATTATAGCACAAAGGAAAAATATATATATTTAATATATTTACGTAGGAACTTAACTTCCCGTGGGAAATCTGCTTAGTTTACGCAGCCCCTGCGTGACGGACTTTGCTAGTTCGGCCGCTTTATGCCGATGTCCTCTGGAGCTAAAACATCGTTATATGCACAGGCTCAAGGGGCACTGTGTCCAGTACCAGTACCGTCTTCAGCAATGACTGTGGAGTAATTAAAGTACTGCAATACACTACGATGTTGCACGAGGAGGGCAAGTCGGTGCTGCTGATTTGGGTTCCAGGGCACCATGGTGTCTCGGTAATGAGAAGGCTAATAGGGAAGCCAATCTCGATCACACGTTGGCGTCAGTTACACCAATTCCCTCACTACAAATGAAATTACTACGCATCTAATCGAAGGTATTAATAGGAGTTAGAAGGACTTGTGGGAGGAGTCCGAATTTAACATACTAAAGATGGGGAAGAACGACCCTGCGGCATGGGAGTCTTCATCGAGACACCGTCGGAGGGAGGAGGTGCTGATATGTAGGCTCCGGCATGGCCACACAAGATTAACGCATCTCCACCTAATTAAAGGCAGAAACGCGCCTTGCTGCGCAGTTTGTCGAAGAAACCTCACAGTCAGGCATATTAATTGAAGAGTGCAAGAAATACACAGGAATCCTTGCTTACCTCAGTATCCCCAGAAATCTCGACGAGCCACTGGACAACAGTAGAGCGACCATTGACAGAATGATAAGGTTTCTGCATCTCTGGGTCTCTCCGGCCACATATAGTCTATGAAATAACCTAGTCACATCCTTTTTAAAAAATAAAAAATTATCTAGTTCCTCCTATATCTTCCTATAAGTAAGTTAGCTACTATTTTTACTGTTCCTTTTATAATTCTGTTTATTTATTTTGTGAATTTATTTTCAATGTTTTTTTAGTGGTTTTAATTTTTATTTTAATTTTAATAGTCTTAATTTTAATTCTTATTTTATAGTTTAAATTTCAACGTTTGTTTTAATTGTTTTGGTCTAATTAATAGTATTATTTTTGATATTTATTTCAATAGTTTTAATTTAATTAATAGCCTTGATTTTAATATTTATTTAAATAGTTAGTTTGAATATTTTGAAAAATAAAAAAAAGAGGGGGGGGGTTGATACTTAGAATATAAATTTAAGAGAAAAAGAAAGAAAAAAAATAAAAAGAAATATTGAAAAAACTAAAATGAAGGAATAAATGGAGTGAAAAAAGAGCGAAATAATAATAATAAAAAAACCGGCCTAGTGTGAATGTGTCTACGATTTCCCATTGCCATGGAACTCAAATACGTTGCAATGAGTGTTAGGCATTCATGACCTTGCTGTGTTTTGCTCAAAATGCAACAAACAAACATTGACTCGTTTAAGTTGGATACCCAACACGCTTGGAACTGTTTGGAGAACCCCATCCATCACGATTGTGATCAGACGAGGTGCACAATGGATCCCCCTGCCTAATTCCTCTCCCGCAAGGACTTGGTCAGACCAACCTAGGGTTAGGTGCGATAGGCCGCCAGTACAACGGGCAAAGCCAATCCCGTGGAACTAATCCAAGCCAAATCACGTATTCAATTCAGCGAGGTTGGTAAGCCTGTCAGAGCTATTGTACCTCCATGAGCAAAATGACTTCAACTATCAAAAATCTTAGCTATATCAAAGGCGACAACGTGTACATCTTGGAGACCAAATCTAGCGTCGTTGACTATTGTATCTAGGACTACCTTATCTTCTTATGCAGTGGCCTAAGAGGTACCGAAACAACCTTAATTACCTAGCACCCTCAGGAGTTCTCATCTTTACAAGAAATATTGTCCTAGCATCCACAAGTTCAAAAATAAAACAGCTTCAAGGGAAATGAAGATTGTATAAAAAGACATGCATACATGAAGGCAGACAGACAAAATCTTTTCAACACACGTCAAGCTTACGCACAAATTTTCCATTTAAAAAAAAAATTATTAACGTCCACTTTTTGCAACTGAGGTTAATCGGGACAGGTTATCTACAGGTAACCACCCTTTTCTAGTCAGGGTGGGACTAAGGATTTTATTTAATGAATTCAATTACTAAATAAATTCCTATTGCCCAGGCGGGAATTGAACTCACCACTCTAGGTTTAGCATGTGAGATTAAAGTCAACCCTTTAACTCACATGGCTAACCTGAGCCCTATTTTTTTTTTTTTTTTTTTTTTTTTTTTATGAAATATCGGTTATCTTTCCAACACTAAAGAATAAACAGAGTGGGGTGTATACTTTTCTTTTTAGGGGCTTTTTATCTGGCAGGTATGTCAATGAACTGTTTCTGGAATCGCTGTATTCCATTATTTACTTCTTTTCTTCTTTTTTTTTGTTATTTTGTTGCTGTATGCCTTTGTGAGCACACCTGAATGAGTGAATTGCCAGGTTTGCGGAACTCATTTAACTAAATAAATTATATCGATTTTCTGAACCAATACGTATCTATAATAGGAATGAGCAGTGTGGACATATTGATTATTAAATGTGTAAATACAACAGTTGGCTAAATGTATGGGGAGGGGGAGAGAGCCGATATATAACTGCTGGCTGGCCCGATATAATAGGCTGAGCAAGCAGTTGCTGTTTGAATTACAAGAGATTCGGTCGGCCCTAAGCCCCCAATAACCAGAGAGGGAGGTTCTTCTCTCTATCTGCTACAAGTCAAAGCTACAAATAAGTCCTTTAAGCAGATTTCCCTGCCAGAAGTCAGCAATTGTGACCGAAGCCATGCCGCGGTTTTAGTAAAATCTCTTCAAATGTCTATCTCCACTGCCGAGAATTTGATTCTCAAGAAACATTCGACTTTTCGCTGCTCGTTACCAATATTTGCACGTTTCAATTAAAGGTTCATTTTAGAATGTTCCAGTGGAGTAAAGGGCTTTGAACCAAAATACTTTGCCGACTTCATTCACAAAATATTAGGTATTCATAAATGCTGGGCGCACTTATTTTCAAAAAGACAGATAACATGATCCATTGAAATTTTCGTTTATTCTTCAAATGAGCCGATATGGATTTTTTTTTCTTCTCATGATAACCCCCATTGCCACTTGGCATATTACATGTATGATTATCTTTAAATACATTTTTACAATATATACATGTTAATCAACCATATAATCAAATATAATAAAAAAATATATAGTAATAATGATAAAAATAAAATAAAATAACAATAGAAAGGAATAATAAAAAGATAAAATAAAATAAAATATTCAGTATTAAGATAATTACAAATAGAATTAATAAATAAAAAAAAATAGTTAAACTCAACCGATGATTAATTTGCAAGTCTAGTAAGGTAATAAATAAATATATTGATAATAATCAATATAAATATATTGAATTATAATTCTTTTTCTTCACAAACAACTTTATATTCTAATGTATTTATGCTGCATCCAAATCTATACTTTTGCTAAACTTCATGAGTTCTTTGTTATATTTATTAAATAGTATATGATGTGGTTCTGGCCAATTACCTCCTTATAAAATTATGTTCATTATGAAATTTGACCTATTTCGATTAAATGTTGTACAGTCATATAGTTTATGTAAACACGTTTGTTTTGTCTGTGTGTCGCAAGTACATTTGTCATTGTCTTGAATTTTAAATCATATTAAATAATGTCCTGTCTGTTCTTGATCCAAACAGTAAACCACTAACAGCCCAATTTTCTAATTTGTATTTTTCTTTAAAATATGGACATCATGGGATGTATCATGTATGTTATTTTTTTTTTCAAAATTTACCTATTCTGCTTGTTCTTAGCTCATCATATATAACAGTTCATAACTAACGTGTATAACAATTACCTAATAATAGGTAGAGTAAAAGTACTGTAATACTAAATAAAGAGATGTATGATTATCAGAAAATTAGAAAGAAAAAAAAACAAAAAAACTTTAACTTAAAATTTGAGATTTCCAATGTCATTCCAACGAATATGTCAATTCAAAACCTTTCTTAACGTAAATAGTAATTTATGAACTACCTCCTTTTTTACCCAAATGAAATGTGTACCATTCGTTTCATTTTCAATTAATTCATTAATCTTGGTGTATAAGCATTTTCGAATGAATTTCTAAAAACTATAAAATTCAAATGTTACTAATACCCAACAATGATTTGCACTAAAATACATCCTGTTAACAGAAAACTGCCCCCATTTAATATATTGTATTGTATTTGTATAACAATTTGTCATTATTATTATAAATTAACTAGCACTTAAAACTTAAAATTAAATTCAGAAATTTTGACTTTTATTTTATTTTGTTTTGTTTTGAGGCGACTTCTAGACATTTATTTTACATTTTTTACTGACAATTAATACATTCATAATATTTTAACGTTTTAGTGTGTTTTAACCAATCAGTTTCGATCAAAGATTTTTTTTTCAACTATAAAATAAAACAGGTAAAAAATGGAGACACGAGTATACGCCGTAAATATATGTATACTCACGTAAATACTTATTTGTGCGTGAGTGAATACGAATTAAGCAGTACAGAGTATAAAAGGTTTTTTTTCCCCCGCCACCAGCTATAAAATACATTTTACTAGGGATACTGGCGGTTTTATGGTATAAACATTTAATGTTTTCATCTTGGCGTGTAATCTTGTTTATAACGCTCTTTGTTATCTTGTACTTTTTTACAACCTCGATAAACTTACATGGTGGCTTGATGTATTCTGGGTGTATTAACCGTGGACTTCATAATGGAATATAAATGACATTCTGCTGTGATATTTTGTAACAGATTTCCCTAGGAGGATTTGTGTGTGTGTGTGTGTGCGTGTGAGTGCGTTCGTGCGCGCGCGTGTGAAATCTGCTAAAATTTAGACTCGCAAGAACTTGTACTAAGAATAAAGCTAAAATCATAAGAATATTTAAGTAATTAGAATAAGTTAACAATAACGTACTGACAGCAAAATATCGCTAAGTGTAAGAGTAAATGATAACAAAAAACCTAAACACATTTTGAATACACTATACGAGCTACAAAACTCAATATTTAATCAATTTCAATTGAAATCTTTCTGGCTAAGCCATTTCCGAATGATAACACGCTCCAATCTTATAAAATAGCATTTCAAAATTTCATCTGAAAAATATTTTAGAGGAAAAATTGAATGAAATGTGGCGAATAATATGGGTCTGCATTATCTTTATCTCGCACAACCTCACACGTGACGTGGGCCAGAAAATTCTAACTTGCACAAACTTAAACAAGCTGAGACAAACATTTTCCCAATGGACAATTACACAGAGCAAACTTGCACACTCCTAATGTATGACTAGCCACTCACTGATGACTACAGAAGGTGCTTGATCTCAAAACTTACTTGAAATGACTTACAAAACAATTCCAAAGGAATTAGAGAAATTCGAAAAAAGTCTCCGTTTTTATGAGTCGGATCGAAAAATTGTATAGAATCAATCTTATTACAAATGTAATATTCTATAAATGTTGTCATATACGTATTCCTGTATCTTGATTATTAACCATGCATTTTTTAGTTTTCCGTCTTGAGTAAACCCTGGCTGCTACTCACGTAATATTAACAATAAGCCGATATATTATTAAGAAATTTATTTGAAGCCTAAATACCATATATTTTTCTCATTGAACATTTACGTTTTGAGATAAATGCAAATACGTGGGAAATCTTAATTATCACAGCCCCTGCGTGACGGAAATTATATGTATAGTACAAGGAAAGTTATTTACATCAAGACTTGCATCCATTTATATGTAGAGCAAATATTAACCCAATTATTTTTTATCAGCCTTCAGTAAACTTCTACTCACGCAATCTTTACAATAAGTTGATATGCCAGGGAATGTTTTATGTCCAGCTTAAATACCAATTAATCCGATTGGCCTTTTAGCAGATTTCCCTTAAGGGGAATCAGCTATTGAGGTTGTACTCATGACGGAATTTTCGAAATGTTTTTCAAATGTCCACCGATCCTACGTAGTAGATGACGAAAATGAGGTCCGTTCAAAACTGTATATATATTTGTCTGTTACCGCTCTAGCGGTCGAATTTTTGTTTGATCGCTTCCAAACTCGATATTTAGTCGTTTTTGTAAAACGAAAGATCAAGTTCGTTAACGGCTGAAATCGGACCAAGGGGAGGAGGGTTTAGAGAGAGAGAATTTTGAAAATTCGAAATATCTCTGTTACTATAAGTCGGATCGATAAAGTGTATAGAATCAATCTTATTGCAAATTAAATGTACTATGAATGTTGTTACATACATTTATTCATTATCTTGAATATTAACCGAGATATTTGATTTTTTCAGTTTTCAGCCGTCAGTAAACCCCCACTTCTACTAGTGTTACATAAACAATGCTCTGTTATATAATAAACCATATTAATTGAAGCCTAAATACCAAATATTGTTTTGATTGAACATTTACTTTGTGAGATATATGCAAATACGTTCTGTTTCCCCTTATTTTGTTTTTGGATGACTAAAATTTGAGTGATTGAGATAAAACTGATTCTGATTCATTACAAATTACAGCATTAGCTTTAGTAAATTGTTTTCAATAAAATTAATATGTCATATTCAGATATATTTCATTAATTGTTTGTCTTTCCGGTCTATCTATGCAGCGCTACGAGGCTGGCTTGCCTGTTTGTTTACAATTCAGCCGCTTTCTGTTGTAGGGATTATTAACTTGTACATTTACTGAGCATTGACGGTAGTGTTACCCGTAAGTATATTGTTTTTCTTTCCCCTGAGCCAATGTCAGACCTGTTTGTTTACATTTCAGATGCTTTCCGTCGAGAGGTTTCTTATTATAGTTTGTATTTATTCACTTAGTATTCAAGGTGGTGTTGTTACCGGTATGTAGATTTCTCTATTGTAAAACTTCACAAGGGAAATCTGCTTAGTTTACGCAGCCCCTGCGTGACGGACTTTTTAGATTAAAAGTAGAAAACCTGCTTATTTTACGCACCTCCTGCGAGAAAGACTTTTGTTTTCTTTCACATGAGACTGGTTACTTTACAGGAGGAGAAAAACCAATGAGATTCAGGCGTTCATTAAGAAATCCCGTCTCTGGCTTTTAGCCAAATGGCTTACTGAAGCACAAACGTCTGGAGGTTCGTAGTGGGGAAAAGTAGTGGGCTCTCTTAGATTTTTAACAGAAAAACATTTCTTTCTTCTTTGTTCAGAATTATAAATGAGTGCTTTGAACAGCCAAAGTATGATACCCCTCTTAGATATAACTACAAATGTTCTAACTGCTAATATTCTGTACTCTTACGCCGCTTTAGCAGATTTTACTTACGGGAAATCAGCTATTGAGGTCGTGCTCATGAAGCGATTTTCGAAATTTGTCTTCAATTGTCCGACGATCCTACCTAGGAGATGACGGAAATGAGGTCCGTTCAAAACTGTATATATATATATATTTGTCTGTCTCTAGTGGTTGCAATTATTGTTTAATCGTTACCAAACTCGATATTTAGTCGTTTTATGTAAGAAAGATCAAGTTCGTTAACGATTGAAATCGTACCAGGGGTTTAAAGGGGGAGAATTTTGAAAATTCGACATACCTCCGCTACTTTGCGTCAAATCGAAAAAATGTATAGGATCAATCTTATAGAAAATTAAATGTGCAATAAATAGTTTTATATACATTTATTCCCTATCTCGAATATTACCCGAGATATTTGCATTTTTCACTTTTCAGCCTTCAGTAAACCCCCACTTCTACGCATGTTACATAAACAATACTCGGTTATGTAATAAACTACAACATTCGAATTTGAAATACCGAATATTGTTTTCAAGAAAATTTATTATACGGGATACATGCAAATATGTTCTAGTGCCCCCCTTCTTAAGTTTTTGTACTTCTTAAATTTGATTGATTGAGATAAACATTAATCTGGTTCATTATAAATTACAGTACTAGATATAGTAAATAGTTTTCAATCAAATAAATACGTTATATTCAAATATATTACAGTAAGTCCACCACGCAGGTGCTGCGTAAACTAAGCATATTGCAGCTACAAGTTAACAATACCTCGAATCTTGTAATGGTAATGGCAGTGATACTAACTCAAATAACGCAATTCTAATTCTCTCTAATTTATGTAAATAACGATAAGTACTAATTCACAACTTCTGAAAATTCTCCATTTTTTCATTTAAATGGAAATGATTACCTACTTTATTAAAAAAAAGTGTAATTATTAATTGAAAGAAAATATTTCCATAATCAAAGAGAATTTTTTATGAACCTCCTAAGCAGTATCTCTACTTAAGACTTAATTAGTATATATTTCTTTTCAAGAAAAATCTTTAACTTTAAAGTTCTTGCCAATTTTACACATTTTATTTTTTTTTGGTTTTTCCAATTAATATTACTTATTAATTAAACTATTCTTTTTATATTACTTCTAGTCTATATTTTTTACATACAATGCTACACGAATAAATAACAACAATAAATTAATAAAGTATAAAAAAAACATGAATAAATGAAAGATTGAAAATTTTATTTTTGTACTAATTTCTACTTTTTATATTACGTTTTATTCGTCATAGTTCTTATTATATTCCAATAAATTACTCTATACATTAGTTATTGACGTCCTATTTACATTTTTAGCAGATTTTCCCTAAGTGAAATCAGCTATTGAAGTCGTACTCATGACGCGATTTTCGAAAGTTTTCTAAAATGTCCATCAAATGATCCCACCTAGGAGATGACGAAAAACATGTGATCGGGTATTGTCGTAAGTTTCTGGATTAGTTCGGACGTTTCCGTAACTGTTCGGTTTCAGATTTTACTTTGTGAGGTATATGCAAATACGTTATGTATATCTGCCCCCTTTTTTAGTTCTTGGACTACTAAAATTTGAGTTATTAAAATAAAAATTATTCTGATTCATTATAAACTGCAGTGATAGATATAGTAAATAGTTTACAACAAAGTTATTGTTTTATATTCAAATGTTTATCGGTAATTGTTTTTCTTTCCGCTGAAGAATATGTCTATCTATCTGTTCAGTTCTGAGTAGTTGGCAGACAAATTTGTTTACAATTCAGAAGCCTTTTCCGTTTGGAGCTTATTAAACTTAACTGAGAGATTTCTCATTACCGTTTGTATATACTCACGGTGGTGTTAAGTGTTACCGGTATGCAGATTTCTCTATTGTAAAACTTCACATGGATAATCTGCTTAGTTTACGCAATTACTTTTTTTTACTGATTAGTGTTAATTACTTCAAATTAAGTAAATCTTCTGATAATCAAACTATATAAATATTTTATTTTAAAAAAAGAGGTCCTCAGAGAGTTTGAGAAGTGAAGTGAGTAGACAGCCGATGTAAGTTCCACGAAGGTTGAAACCCGGGAACCGTGAGTTGCTCTTAACGCTCTGGAGATAGTGACGAAAGGTGTAAACAGAACAAACTCATAAGTGGCGCAGTTGATGGGAGCCGGTACCTCTTAGTCAAACATAATATGCCAAGTTATACATGCATATCCTCAAAACCATAATCCAACTTTCTTAGAGGCTATAGCTCTCGCCTCAGCTAACTAGAGCCTCGTCTCAAATATCCCATCTATAGGTTTCATCGCATACGTTTGCTACAGGAGGTGGCATGGAAAACAACCCAAAAGACATACTACGTTAGTAACTCTTTCCCTTGATTAAAACCTACTATCTGGAAAAGGTTTACTTCCTCTAACTCTGGAAAGATGACATGGACGACGATCTTTCAAAGATGACCAGCCCTCGCATGACGATACCTTTGACATCCCGTTCATTAGTCTTGTCATAAACGTTCTCTGCTTATCTCCGCCTTCGCCTTCCAGTTATAGTCGCCATATATCCTTAAGGGAGCTTTTCTTGGATTGCTTTGACAGCCTGACACGCCGTAAGTCTCCGTTGGAGCTGAACATATAGAATTTCCAAAAATGAAGTTCAAATAACATATCGCTTCTACCTTCCTGTGTACCCACCATTGTCTCATTTTCGAACAGACAGGCACAAAACATTCACGTTTTCTTCTTCCTGAATAAGTTGGTATTTTACTTTGATTATAGTGTTTTAAAACTAACTTAAAAATATATAATGGCGGTGCAATTGCCACTCCCGCCGAGATAAACCATTCCGATGTCTGGTATTTCTCGGGTGTTTTCGAATATAGTTTTCAAGATTTCGGGGAAAATCTCTCAGATAAACACCTGTCCGTTTCTTAGTCTTGCTGTGGTGGTCAGGCCGAATTTTTTCAAAATAAGTGTACTACTCCTGAAGAGGTGTTATACAGGACGTGAAACATGTAGAGGAAAATAAAAGAGTGGAAGATATGTCACGTATTTATTTTATCTATTGGCCTTCCACCATTTCACCATCAACGAAGATTGTGGTCACATTTCGACGAGAGTTATTAAAAATTTGTAATCAAGAGGGCCAATCCCAATGTCTCTTCGAGCAATCCCGAAAGGTTATGAGTTAGTTGTCATTTAGATGTCAATTTCTCACAATATCTGGGTGTATTATAACGCATTAAGTATATGTTAACGTTAGATGACGAACCACCGAATGAGTTGTACTTAAAGCATGCCAAACGATGAATTTCTGACAGTACATGTATTATTAATGCCATTGAAAAAAAGGAGGGTGAAGATCATTACGGATACCCTAAGGAACATCGGTTTCATCAGAAATGTATTTGAAAGTAAGAATATTCGGGACTGGAGAAGTGCGAGGCTCGGAAAGTAATTTTTTTTTAACATCTCATGGAGTTCCGTGTGTGCAGTCCTACGAAATGAGTAGCTTCTGAAAGACCCCAATGGAGGTAATGACACAGCCATGATATATTTTTAAGTTAGTTTTAAAAACTATAGTCAAAGTAAAACACCAACTTATTCAAGAAGAAAAAGTCCGTCAAGCAGGAGCGTAAAGTTACAATAAAGAAATCTCCATACGAGTGCCGACCAGTTACGGAGACGGCCGAACTAGCTTTCGGCGGGTACGAATAGAAGGGACCATAGCTCGTCCGTTACACTTAATAAAAATGCAAATATCTCGGTTAATATTCAAGATAGAGAATACATGTATATAACAATATTTATAGGAAATAATTAGCAATAAGAGTCATTTTATACACTTTTTGATCCAACTTATGGTAACGGAGATATTTGGAAAAGTCTCCCCCTCCCTCTGGTCCAAATTCAGCCGTTAACGAACTTAATATTTCTTTTTACATGAAACGACTAAATATCGAGTTTGGTAAAGATCAAACAAAAATTGCGACCTCTAGACCGGAACAGACATATATATATATATATATATATATATATATATTTTTGACCGGACCTCATTTTCGTCATCTCCTGGGTCGGATCAATGGACATTTGAAGACATATTTTTGTATGCCTGTTGTAGGTCATCCAAGTAGCTTAGATTTAATGGTTAAAAGGTAGAGCATCATTAGCGTTTGGCATTTTAGACAAATTATTTCATTATTTGTAGCCTTTAAGGTTTTTGTGAACTGCATAGCTCAGACCACCCAGTAGATATTCCACACTAAGGTATCGTTTTGTCGCTTTTAGATAAATGGAAATTTTTCGAAAATCGCGTCATGAGTACGACCTTAATAGCTGATTTCCCTTAAGGGAAATCTGCTGAAAGAAGAAGTGAATGTACACAGAATGGTAGTCGCGATATGTAATTTCAACTTCATTCTTGGAAATTCTATATGTTCAGTTCCAAAGGAGACTTACGGCGTGTCAGGCTGTCAAAGCAATCCAAGAAAAGCTCCCTTAAGGATATATGGTGACTATAACTGGAAGGCGAAGGCGGAGATAAGCAGAGAACGTTTATGACAAGGCTAATGAACGGGATGTCAAAGATATCGTCATGCGTGGGCTGGTCACGTTTGAATGATCGTCCATGTCTTTCCAGGGTTAGAGGAAGTAAACCTTTTCCAGATAGTAGGTTTTAATCAAGGGAAATCTGCTAATATTATCCGTATTCAACAATTTATTCATGAAATAATGATGCACTTTAATTTTGGATGGATGAAATGATTTTTAGGATGCAACTCGTTTATTCTAATACAATGGATACATGCCTGTGGGGCCTATTACTCCACGCGGTGGAGTTTGTCAGAAATAACCAAATATTAGATTATCATGTTTTGAAGAATTGTTTACATGATTCCAAAACAGTATTTTAGAATTCTTTTTCTTCGCTTTAAAAATAACTTTTTATTGTTTTCAATAAAACTTCTTATAGGAGAGAAAGTGTTATTACATCATCATGTATATAAGTCTTAAAAATGATTACAAACTTGCAAACCTCTAATATGGTATTTAAAATAGTCCGTCACGCAGAGGCTTCGTAAACTAAGTAGATTTCTCTCGTGAAGTTTAACAGTAGATAAACCTACATACTGATAATACAACACCATCGTGAATTTTAAGTGAATAAATACAAGCGGTAATAAGAAATCTTTTCCCTCTCGGCGGGAAGCGTCGTCTGCCAACGGAGATCATGAAAATGAGGTCGAAAGAGAATTATATATACATATTTGTCTCCTAAGATTCTAGCTTTCGTAAATTTCAGTTCCATCGTTTTCAAACTCGATATATAAGCGTTTTATTTAAAACTAAACGTTACGTTCATTGGCGGCTGAAATCAAACCGAGGGGAGGGGTGTCTAGAGGGGGAGAATTTCGAAAAGTTGGATAGAAAAAATGTGGAGAAACCAATCTTATTGTCGATTTAATTGCCTATAAATGTTGTCATATACAATTTCCGGTATCGTGAATATGAATCGAGATATCTGCATATTTGAGTTATCAGGCTTCAGCAAACACTCTGTGTAAAGTCCTGTAAATTGTTTTCCTGCTAATTAAATGAAATAAATGAGGTCCGTTCAAGAGTATATATGTGTGTGTGTGTGTGTGTGTGTGTGTGTGTGTTTGTAAAAGATCTAGTGGTCTCAATTTTTGTTTTATCGTTACCAAACATGATATTTATACGTTTTATGTAAAACTTAAGAACAAATTAGTTGATGGCTGAAATCGAACCAGTGGGAATGGGGGAATTTCGAAAATTTCAAATATCTCCGTTAATATCAAAAAAGTGTATAGAGCCAGTCTTATTGCAAGTTTAATGATCTATAAATGTAGTTATATACAAGTAGATAGTAAATTGTATGTTCTGGGACTATCTCAGGTCATTCACCCCAGCTACATCTCTGCCGGCTGCTTCAAGGTCGCTTCCACTCTCGCAACTCATCTTTTTACAAACATTTCTCTTTACCAGACATATGAGGGATGACAAAAAAAAAAAGCCACATCTCTGTCGGCTGCTTCAAGGTCACCCGCTTCCACTCTCGCAACTCATCTTTTTACAAACATTTCTCTTTACCGGACATTTGAGGGATGACAAAAAAAAAAGACACCTCTCTGCCAGCTACTTAAAGGTCACCCACTCCCGTCACTTGTCTTTATACATACATTTCTCTTTACCAGGCATATGAGGGATAAAAAAAAAAAGACAAATATATTAAAAACATTTATTAATCGTTTAATTACACACAGTATGTTAAGCAATATCTTTTTTATTAATCCAAGATTTTTCAGAAAGTCCTAGCCATTTCACATAAAGGTTATTTCCCTTTCGTTTTAAAACCTTCTCAACGAGATAAACATCTGGATACGCTACTTTTTGTAATTCCTCTTTATAAAACGAGCCTTTGATAGATCGTCCGTTCATGTCCTCCAGCAGATATGTATGAGGAAGCGTCTCCTGGATTCTGGTTACTTTAAAAATCTCGGCAGACCAATTTGGAGTATAAGACTTAGAAAATACACTTTTTTGTTTGGATATTCTAACAAAATCTCCTTCGTTAAATCGATGTTTACTTTTTTTCTTAGTAGATTTTAATGGATAAACTTTAGTTAATAAATACTCTTCAACATTTTTAGAACTCACATCAATCGGTCGCATGCCAAGAGTAGTATGATATGTTGTGTTATAGTCATGAAGAAGAGTAGGCAAAATATCTAAGAATTTGTAATTCCCTCTTAAGCTAAATACCTTCCACATTTTGTTCTTTAATGTCCTATTGAACCTTTCGACAATTGAAGCCTTCATATTGGAATATGTCGAGTAATGATTAATACCATGTTTTTTCATTAATGCATTAAACCTAGAATTGTAAAACTCCTTTCCTTGATCACTTTGAATGTTTCGAGGAATGGCGTTGCTCGATCGAAACACGTGTTCCATGGCTTTAACGACTTCCTCTCCTGATTTCCTTTTCAGCGGTAGAACCCAAGCATATTTCGAAAAAGAATCGATAACTGTTAACAAATATCTATAACCATTATTTACTTTCGCATAAGGGAGCATTTCAACCAGATCTATTTGCCATAAGTCATTCACTCCTTTCAAAAGTGTCCTTCTTCGTTGATAAATTTTTCGAGCAGGTCTGTGCAATTCATCGACAACTTGTTTCTTCACACTTGACTCCATACCTACATTCTCTTTAATAATTTCTGCAGGTAACCTAACGTTACAACATCCGTTTCATCAAGGGGTTCGTTGACGTTTGTGATCCGCTTACCGCGAGCATCGTATTTATCGTTTGTTAATGTCGGTGAATTTTTATTAAGGAAGTCTTTGGTGACTACATCATAACCATCAATAGGAGGAGCAAAATTAGCAAGCCTCTTTCCATTACCATTTATAAAATTTCCAGGCCAATTTTTCAAATCCGTGTAAAAAAGTGCTAGTCCGTCCGTATATAATTTGTTGACCGCATCACCAGAAGCAACAGGTGCGGCGACATTAAGTATTCGTAAACGGTTTGCATCGATATGTTTTTCAGACTTTAGAGAACTAAATGGAAAATAATGTTTGTTGTATTTAGAATATTTTTCCGTTACATGAGACCCGAACTTGTTCACTGTCATTATTGGAACTGAATATAAAACCTGAAATCAGTATATTATATTCTCTTCTCGCAACTCCTCAATTATCGATTCGATTTCATTTCCATGTCCTTCGTGACCTGCATTTCTCGATGCTAATAATAATCTGAGACGTTCTACAAGTTCGTTTGGGTCGTTCCAAAATTCAAAAATGGGTTTATCCGCACGCATGAGACCTGTGCCACGTTTGAATGAACGAAGCGTGGCTAATCTACTAACTGTGGGGCCTGCCGAAGACGATGCATAAGGGCTCAAATATGCGGATGAAAAAAGCTTAGATATAACTTTCTTATATTTTTCACTCCTGCTCCCGAACAAACCTCGCTCCTCACTATACCCCTTTTTGTGAGCATTCGTGCTATGTAAAATGTGTTTATAGTTTTTTAAGTCTGACTTTGTATAACCTTCTGGATTTTTTAAGTAAAGGAGTTGCAGCAACCCTGGTGTACCCTCATACACCTCCCCATTGATTGATATGTCATTACTGTTTGCAATCAGCTGTACGTCTGTAGAGTCTCCAATAGCTAGACCACCATTAGGCATGACTCGAATGCCATAGCGTGAGTCGAGCTGTTTTCCACCTTTGAAGAGTTTAGCCAAGTATTCTCTTTGTAAATCCCCAGCAGTCCTTAAATGTTCATTCAGCTCGGCTTCTCCCTTTGGTGTTTTAACATAATCTCTAACTTGTTCCACAAGCGGATCTTCTGTTACATATTCGTCTATTTCGCTTTTCACATCTATCGATTCCGGTTGTAACATAGGGGTTGCAGGAAGTAATGTAGATTTCCTGTAAAATGATGGTGTTTTCTTAGGAGTTTGTGTTGTATAAGGAATTGCTGGTTCTTCGATCATCGACCGCACAGGTGTCATTACATCTACCCTGCCTTCATTAATTTCAGATGAATCACCCGAAAATGTAGATTCATCAAATTGTTGTATAAGTTTTTTAGAACCTGTAAACTTTTTAGGCGTAGATCCTTCGACTAATGGTTCAGAGACCGATATTTTATTGGTCTCCAAAAGCTGTTTTATATCTTCCAGAGGTCGAATTAAGGGGGAAAATAATCGTTCTCGTTCTTCATGTGACTCATCCAATCCACGCTTTAATGTCTGAAATTTTTTTCTTAACGAATCGCTTGTTTGTATAATCTCACGAGTGACGTTAGGATCCATGGTGTTTACTGAAAATTGTTGAAGTAAAACCCTTTATATATCCACAACGAATGTATCAAGACCCTTTCGAAATCGTCCATTGTTCATGTCTCTTGCTTTGTCGATCACAAGATACCCAAAAGGTTCCTTCCAACATAAGGAACAAATGCCCTTAAATGTTGAAAAACTCAACTCAGGATTGCTTACGTGCTCATCATAAATATGTCTTAAATTTAACTCATCTTGAGAGAATACAATCAAAAAGTTAATGTTACATCTAATGAGATGTCTCGGGATGCAAACATAACTCTGTGTCAAATAAAAACAATCGAGGTTCTTGTGACGACCGTAACTGAAGTATCTTTTAATGTTATCTTGATCTTCCATTGTGACGTCATCAAATATACATACAGAGTTAGACTCAATGTCGTGAGGCAACTCTTTAGCATCTTCGAAAAAATGAAGTCCAATTTCAGGAACTTGGCTCAGAATTAATTTAAGATACTGATATTTAGGTTGATGTAAGGTTTTTCCAAAAATGTAAACGCTCTGAAACTTTAAACCATTTGGACTTAATAACAGACTGAGCATAATGTGTGTTTTTCCGCAATTGCTTGGCCCACATATGACTGATCTTATAGTATTCGGAAACAATGAACCATGCCGTTGATCGAACTCACTCGTTAGGTAGGGCGGTAACTCCACAGGATGAAAACGAACTTTTTGCGTAACTAACTTCATATTGGAACTGTTACTTGACTGGCCGAACACACGCATATATATATATATTCAGGTCACAGGCGACATCGTTACAGATTAGTATGAGAACTCGGAGAGGAAGAGGTATAGTAAACAGTTTTATAAACAAAGTTCCGTTTGAATTACATCTTCCGGGATATCAATATTGTGGTCCCGGCACGAAACTCGAAAAGCGATTAGCTAGGGGCGATATAGGAATCAATCAATTAGATAGCGCCTGCAAAGAACACGATATAGCATATAATCGATTTAAGGATATAGAAAGTCGTCGTCAGGCCGATAAAGCTCTGGCTGAAAAAGCTTGGCAAAGAGTTAAAGCCTCTGATTCGTCAGCGGGAGAAAAAGCAGCTGCCTGGATAGTTACGAACGCAATGAAGGCTAAAGGAAAGATCGGCTCAGGTATAAAAAGAAAGAGAATTAGTTTCAAAAATCTTGTTAAATCAGCCAAGGTAAATGACATATCATCGATTGTCAAAGCGTCAAAAGCAGCATATTTGAAGGCAAAAAGACATCTAGACGGAAAAGAGAAACCATTAGTGCCACGCATTCTACCAATCCCGAAAACGGGCGGGATTTTACCATTTCTCGTACCCATAATGGCGGGACTCTCTGCAATAGGTTCGCTAGCTGGCGGAGCCGCAAGTGTGGCTAAAGCTGTTAACGAAGCGAGGGAAGCTAAACGAAAATTAGATGAGCAAAAGAGACACAACTTGGTAATGGAAGCTCAGAAAATTGGAAACGGACTTTACCTGAAACCCTATCGCAAGGGATATGGATTGTTTATAGGGAGACAAAACGGAAAACGATCTAGACGTATATGACTACCTCGAAGAGCTTTAACTGATATCGAATTACATCACCTGGCTACAAAAGTGTTAAAAATTCCGAACTTTCGAGGAGTATTTATGATTGATACCCTTCCAAGTTCAGCAAAGAAACACGAGTCAGGTATTGTCAACTTAGAATCGAGTTCTGAGAACGGTTCGCACTGGGTGTGCTACATGAAACGTAATAACAAAGTCACTTATTTTGATTCTTTTGGAAATTTAAAACCACCACCTCAGATATTAAAGTATTTTGAAGGTTCAATCATCTCGTATAACAGAAGACGATACCAAAAGTGGAATACATCTGTGTGTGGTCATCTTTGTCTACAGTATTTAATCGACCATACCTGAGAAATTTGTCCATTGCTAATCATGAGCTATTCTATAACACTCACGGGCGACTCCAGTGTGCTTCAAGCAAACTTTTTACCTCCACTAGAATTGAACGAGACTTTCACCATTGGGCTGTTGTCTTTTGACACATATAACACAATTCCAAATATAAAGAAAGATGTCAACGATATGTTTTACATTGCTGATTTAGCAATCCGTATTCCGGAAGGATCGTATGATATCGTAGCTATAGAATCTTATTTACGGGAACAACTATCTCACCTCGATTCCAGCTGCGTGTTTATGCTGAGAGGTAATTCGAGTACGCTAAAGTCGGAAATAAGAAGTAATCGTGCGATTTATTTTAATTTTTCAGCAAAGCCTAAGTCTATCGGACCTCTCTTGGGTTTCACTCGTGCGAATTACCTTATTCAACCTTCGGAACGGTTTGTCGAATCGAATGACATAGTAAAAATTCTTAATGTGAACACTATTTCTGTTCAGTGTAACATTGCATCGGGATCCTTCGTGAATGGTGAACCAGATCACAGTATCCATCAATTCTTCCCAGCTGTAGAACCTGGATATAAGATAATCGAGACACCCAACCCAGTCATTTACTTTCCTACCCACGTCAAGACAATAGACAATATTACTATTAGATTAGTCGATCAAAACGGGGAGCTAGTTGACTTTAGAGGGGAAACGATTACACTGAGATTACATTTAAAGAAAAATGGGTATTGACTTTACCGGGAAGAGTTCTAGTGCAGAAAGGAATAAGCGTACTGACGATAGATATAAAAGGAGATGGAAAATACCTTTCAGGATTAGTAAACCTAAAACAGTAAGACGGATAACAACAGAAAACGCCAAGTTTTTAAAACGTTGTGGATTTAAGTTAAAACATGGATAACATACTCAACGTCACTTCGGATGTAGTATTCGATAACTCATTGGCACAGTTTCAATATCACTCTCATCAACCGTATGCAGGAAATACTTTTAATCAATCGGATGAAATCAGAATACCTGTTCATCAGCAAGATGTTTATACGATCCCTTCATTAAGCTTCATTTATCTCGAAGGACGTATCCTTAAGAAAGACGGAACAAGCGGATCCGTCACTTCTAAATTAACCAATAATGCTTTTGCATTTCTGTTCGATGAAATCAGATACGAATTAAACGGGATAGAAGTGGACAGAGTCAGAAATCCAGGAATTACTTCGACTCTTAAAGGACACGCTTCATTTTCGCCCAACAGGGTGAATGGACTTGGAAACGCAGGATGGATCATTCCCGGAGAAGAAAAAACACTTTCTATTGATAAAAACGGCGTTTTTAGCGTTTGCTTGCCTTTAGACGTTCTACTGGGTATTTGTGAAGATTACAGGAAGGTTTTAATTAACCTTAAGCAAGAACTCGTTATGATAAGATCAAGTACTGACTTAAACTGTGTAAAGGGTGTTAGTGACGATGTCAATATAAAATTAGACAAAGTTGTTTGGAGAATGCCTCATGTACGCGTTTCCGATCACCAACGTCTGAGGCTCTTAAAAATGGTAGATAAAAATCAAGTGATCTCGATCCCATTTAGATCTTGGGACTTATACGAATACCCGAATTTACCCGCTTCACAGCAAGAAAGCTGGACTGTTAAAACGTCTACAAATCTTGAGAAGCCTCGGTATGTTATCTTAGCATTTCAAACTGACCGTAATAGGAACGTCAGTAAAGATAGCAGTCAGTTCGACAGTTGTAATTTGAAAAACGTAAAACTCTATTTGAATAGTGAACAATATCCGTATGATGACATGAATTTAGATTTCAATCAAGGAAAGGTGGCTTTACTCTATGAAATGTATAATGTGTTTCAGACAAGCTATTATGGAGAAAGACATTCCCATCCTCTTTTATCAAGATCCGATTTTGAGAAACTAGCGCCGATAGTAGTTATCGATTGTTCAAAACAATCTGAAGCCATTAAAAGTACAACAATTGATATTCGTTTACAATTAGAATCAACCGAAAACTTTCCATCTAATACTAAGGCCTACTGTCTTATTCTTCACGATAGAATAGTCGAATATGAAGTTGGAACCGGTCTGGTACGCAAATTGTTCTAACACACGCCCGAATATATATATAAAGACATTCGTTCACAGGTAACAAAGCTCATTCTGTCACCGGTGCTCGTTCTCGACGAAGGGTTGTGGAGAAAAAAAAAATATGAAGCGTTCAGCAGTCATCGATTTCCAGGCTTATCGAACAACAAACTCTAACTCTACATTTATCGTTAAAGAATTGAGCGTGGTAGACGTTAATCATGCTTCATCATGGCATTGGTTTTTCAAACCACCTATCGATCCGACACGAGAAACAGAAGAAGAAGAACAACAACAAATTAGTCAGTCTAGGACAAATCTCTGGTTGAAGAAAAATATGCACGGAATAGATTGGTATTATGGAGAGCATGAATACAGGGACATTCAGAGTTGTTTACTCTCCGTTACCAAAAACTATGACCTATTATGGGGAAAAGGATTGGAAAAATGCAAATTCATTGAAGAAGAACTGCTTATTCATCAACCCGTTTATGATCTCCACGAATTCGGTTGTCCTAACTTGAAACAGTTATACAACGACAAAATAGTTTGTCATTTTCATCTGAACACACCGTTTGTCTGCTCTCTAAATCAAGCACACCGCTTGGCGTCGTGGATCAGGAGACATCCGGAGAAAATAGACGTTAGAAAAGAAGAAGTACGGATGCGGACATATGGAAATTCGAATGATTCACCTTATCACCTTCTCTCTTTTGCTGGATTTATTCGAGGCATTAAAGATACGGTAATGTGTATATATTGTGGTTTGTTGTTTGACATCAACTCGTCTATCGCTCCTATTAAGCATCATAAAGCCAATAGTCCGAGTTGTGCATGGTTTGAAAAGCAACAATATTTATAGACGAAGATCTTCTGCCCTCGTTGTCAGTCAGATGGGATATCTAGGACAACAATAGCCACAACAACAACAACGATGACAACAACTTACCTTTCAGCGGGGACTCAGCGTAACGAAGATTATCAATGCACACTTGTTTTGTTATTACTTTTCATTTATAATAAAATCATATCTATACATAACTTTTTTTAATTATTGTTTAACCTTTACCATATAGGAGGAGGTGGAGGAGGAGGAGAGTTTGAGGAAAATGAGTAAATGTGAGAGCGAGAAAAATAAAATATACCGTTAAATTATTTTATTATGAGAAGTTTTCTTTTTTAAATTACATAAATGTAGCATAAGCAGGCGCATCAGCAGTCGCCATAGCATAAGCAGGCGCAGCAGCAGACGCATATCGCTGTAGCATAAGCAGGCGCAGCAGCAGACGCATATCGCTGTAGCATAAGCAGGCGCAGCAGCAGACGCATATCGCTGTAGCATAAGCAGGCGCAGCAGCAGACGCATATCGCTGTAGCATAAGCAGGCGCAGCAGCAGACGCATATCGCTGTAGCATAAGCAGGCGCAGCAGCAGACGCATATCGCTGTAGCATAAGCAGGCGCAGCAGCAGACGCATATCGCCGTAGCATAAGCAGACGCAGCAGCAGTCGCATCAGCAGGCGCAACAGCATACGCATTAGCATATGCGACCTCCGGCGTATTTGGGGAAGGGGGGGGAGTATAATGAGTGGGTGTATAGTAGTAGTAACTACTTACTGTGTCGTACGTCTGTTCGCTAAGGAATCTTCATCATCATCATCATGGAGTATATCTTTAAGAGCCTTATGACCATAAGCAAAAGATTTAATTTTTGAAATATGGACACGTTTATCGTCGAACGAAGATAAAGCTAATTTAGTAACCTTTACAGTGTGAACGCGATGGTTATTCGATTGAATGTAAGAGAACGTGGCAAATTTGTCTTGACCGGTTTTCAAAACCTGTGAGTAATCGTTAAAACGCAAATTTCTCCCCGTGTCGGTGAGCAGTGCTCTATGCGAAATCCCTTTGACCTTTAATTGTTCTGCGTCCGTTTCAAAGTTGAGTGCATAGACCTTCGGGCGAAGACCAATAAATTCGTAAATAATTTTACCGTTTAGTTCGTCTTTAAATTTTCCCGGTTCTTTTTTATTTTTTTCGTCGAAGCAATAATGGTCCGAAGGGAAAGAGGAAAAATCAAAGTGTTCTCCTAGTTCTTTTAAGTCCTGGTAAACATTTTCGGTTTGTAACAGTAATATTAACGAGTCTGTATCCGTATAAACAACTTCGATATCCTCTCTTTTGTATTTCGACAATAACGTCTCGTAGAAAAATTTAAACATAATTAATTTGGATTTTTCTAATACCGAAAAACCTATAAAAATAGGTTTATCAAATATTAATTTTTCGTGCTTCATATGAATCGCTACAATATTTTTATCAATTATTTTACTGTCTAAAAACGATGGGTTTTTAATTAATTTTTGATGTCTTCGTGTGCTCGTAACCAATTCGATTCTTTTTCTTTTTCGCACCGACTCGAGCGTTTTCCCATATATTGCATTATTCATAAGTTTGTATAGGTCTTTTTCGAAATTACTATCGGCATTTTTTCTCAGATTTACATTAATTTCAATGTACTTTTTTAAATACGGGTATTGTTTAAACGAAATTGCTCTATGAACTTTTTTCAGAATTAATCCTTGCTCGAGCAAAAATTTCAACATCAAATAATGGAGAACGTATTTATTTTGGTTTTCTAATGTCGAAATTAATTTCTTCACCGATTGCCCCTTCTTTTTCTTCTTCTCCTCCGCCTCCTCGCAGCAGTCACGACTCCTATGAATGCCGGGAACTTGGTGACGTTGTAAAACGGGGTAGTCGTTAAACGTATCATGCAGGTTCTCAGGACATTCCAGATCTACTTCTAGTATCAGCCCTCTCGGGCCGGTCTCTTCCAGAGAATCTAATTCTCTCCTAGCGGATACGTCGGGATCACAGACCCATTCGAAATCCGATATGGGTAAATAAGCGTCTCTCATAGCAGTCGAATAAAGGCTGACGCAATCCAAGTAGAGCAGGTAAGTAGTGGGATCCGAATCTATGTAGTCAGGGCAGTGCTTGTTGTTCGCCTTGGCATAGTGTCGACTCGTATTTGAAATACCTCCTCGTAAATTCGACTCTAACATAAGGTACATTTCCGGGTCAGTCAGTTGTTCGATTTTTACGTTTGTAATTTTCAACATGGCTTCGTAGGAATACCCGGGTAGGGTGTAACTCCAGCAAGGGTCGAGTTTGTATGTCTCATAGGCAAACGAGCGAAAATTTTGAAAAACATCAGACAATATCAAAATATCTGTTTTTAAATAAATTATTAAATAGTCAGACAGGGTTTTACAATCGAATGCTTCCCACACATTTTTTGCGTGTCTGTATTCCTCGTCCGATATATCAGAGTTTGTTAAAGTGTTAAAGAATTTTTCTTTTGACGGAAGCCTACATTCCTCTAGCCTCGTGGGAGAATCAATGTAGTCGTAAGGAAAAATGCCCTTTTTTTTCACGAGATTAAATTGTTTTAAATCGGGGAAATGTTTTTTTAAATGGGTAAAATTTTTACATTTCTCTGCTAATGCTTGCAGTGATTGAGGCAAAAATCTGTATGTATCTAAAAAATTGATGTATATACCCCCACACTTTTTCTTAAAGGCGATAAACTTTTCGGACGAGCTCGGAATTACCTCTATCGGTTTCGAATCGTATCCCAGTTTTCTGATAATAAAGTGTTGGTCATAAGATAAGTTGTGAAAGTAAACGTTAATCGCGTTAGGGTATTTAAATTCTAAGTTACACTGATTGTGAGCGACTCCTCTAATACGTCCGGTATCGTGTGAATGGTCGATGACGCGTGTATCTGTAGGAAGAAATTTTTCCTCGCAAATATGACACGTTTCAGCCGTTTCACGGAGAAGACGTACTTGATCGTCATCTTCTTCGTACGGAACGATTTTATGATATAGCATCTCAACGTCTTTGGCAACATTTTGGAGAAATGCTAAAAACATTTCTATAGGATTTTTCCCGGTATAAGTCACAGGTCCTATTGTCTCGAATGCCGGGGTTGACGAGATAACATATGCCCCCCAGGCTATTACTTCGTGCTCGGAAGTGCGTTCCATTTTGTTTTTTACCTTCCCCCCTTGTCTCACGTCTGAAGAACCATGTTCGACTGGCTTGAGAGCGCATTCTAAATCTGCTATTACTATTACAGGGTGTAATATTTTAAATTTATAATTTTTAAACTTTATATGACTATCATCTTCCGGCATTACCATGCGCACCGCATCCGTTTTTTCACAAAGCCGCTTGTGCTCAACGAGACGGTCTACACTTAACGCAGGATAAAAACACCTTTTGCATATGTGTCTTTTTGAACAATGCTTTCCTAATTGATCTGATAGCAATCTTGACATGTCTTTAATTAGGCAAAAGTGGTAATTATCCTCATCGTCATCGTCGTTCTTTAATAAAAGAAGGTCGAAATGTTCCGTTTTTTCAGAGGGAGAAATTCTCAGAGGATATACGTTCTCTTGCTTATCCAGAGCGTATACGTTGACCGAAACGTTTTTGTTTTGTTTTTCGAATACAATTATGTCTTTTAACGTGACGGGAAAATTTAAGTTTTCGAAAGATATTGGAACATTTACTTGTTTGCATTCACTAACGCGTTCGGGGTGACGATTCGAAACGTATTTAGACAGTATTGCCCATTTAAAACAATAATCATCCTCGTTTTTTACATTAATAACTGCCTTCTTGTTTCTGATTTTGCGCGGAAGAGGAATATGACTTTTGGGCTTAATGGGAATGTATTTATGCAGTCTTATTAATAAACCATCGATTTTTTTTATTGTCCAGCCACTACCTACAAGTACGGCCTCGGTTATTTCTTTTAAAATTTTGTTTTTTATTTTTTCAAATTCAGCGTTTAGGTCACTTGAGCTGTCCAACTCCGACATCGATGTTTTGAAGTTTCCGTCCAAGTTTTCATTTAAAATATTTTCTAATTTCGTTTCCAAAGTAATATTGAATTTTACGTTTTTCCACTTTTGTACATACTTCTCGAGAATATTTAATACGCCTAACATACTATCGTTTAAGTACGATTCTGGTTCTATTATTCCATCCGAATTTTTAATAAATATTTCCACTACTTGCTCATTAAGGGCTGTATGAACTACTTGGTGGTTTTCGTCCGGTACTGCGTACAGACGGAAAGACTTGGTTTTTTCAATAGGTCTTTTTGTACATTTTGAAGGAGAAGAATTACTAGTAGAGGGTTTCACGGGACATATTTTTTCATGAGCTTTAAGTGAACCAAAATATTTTCTTCTACAATACGCGCATTCACGTTCACATCGTGTGCAGTCGTATCTGACATGACATGTTAACTTACTTAAATTTTTAAACTGTTTTCCGCAATAAGAGCATTTATTAGTATCCATTATTGCTTTTCTTTTTTAAACGGAACTGAAAGTGTTTTTTTTTTTTTTTGTTAATTACTTTCCTTTGCTTATTTTAGATGATGATTTTTTCTTAGCGAACAGACTTGAAAAGAGATATTCTACTTTTACTTGTCTTCTTCAAACTTCTCAAGCTCCTTGATATCAATATTAAATGCTCCACCCTTCTTTCCAAGAAATATTAACCCTAAAGTTGGTTCAGGGGAATTGTTAACTTCATGAATCACACCCTCATCGAGGATTTTAAGGTACCTCCTAGGTAGCCACACTTTAACTCTCTCTTCCTTATCCAGTAAATATGCAATTATCGATTTCCCTACAAATAAGAAATGTTTCCATTAGATTTTTTTTTTATTCTTTGAATATTTGAATGTAAAAGTACTTTCTATAATTTACCAAATTCGGTGTTTTCTATAATTTCAAATTTTCTTATTTTGTACACATTATTAGCTCTGAGTTTTGAAACGGAAATTGTATTCATTAATTCTACTTGATCCAAATTTGACAGAAAGCGTTGGATCTAAAAACCAAATCATAATAAAGACTAACCTTCAATTATCAATGCAACTTTTTGAAAAGATGGATAATAAGTAATTAACTTACGTTGCTCATGTTGACGATGAGGTTCTTCGGAGAGGACTGGATTGCTCAGGATGTAGATTTTGCTCCTTATATACGTCTCGAGCAGGAAGAAGAGGAAAAATGTCATTGCCAAATCTGGGGTATATAAGACCTACAATTCGAGATAATCCCCTAGTGTGCAATGGAGTCTTATGAACATACGTACGTGTGCGCCAAAAGTAGATATTTTTGTTTGAATAACATCAATTATTGTATTGATTGCTCAAAAGCACTTGATTTTAGATTACTTTTGGGAAATTTAAGGCTGGTGCACTATTTATTAAATTCATCGGATGGTAACGATATTTTTCGTTCGCCTCCGACGTGTTACTCCTGTAAGGAATCGCTTTTTTCTTTTTATGACTTGCATTCATTTAAGTGCAATGAATGCACTCCGTTGGTCGAAGATGTAGAGCTGGAACGAGTTTTACAAGAGGGAATAGGAATTATTATGTGACAGTAAAGAAGGTAAGACCTTCACATTCAGACTTACAATCTTTACCTTGTTAGACCGGCACATTTTTAATACTTTCACTCTCTTCATTTGATATTATATTTTATAAATATCTCTCTCTCTCTCTCTCACTCATTTTAGTAAAATAACTTCATACTCATTATCTCGTTATTTTATACCTACTGTTATATATTGGCTTCTTTTTCACAGGTCATGGAGTACAAACTAATCGCCTCGCTACGTGCATAACATCAAAATATATTTGTAAAGACCATGTCATTCATTAGCATTGTACTAAGCATATATATATATTTGTTTTTTGTTTTTTATTTAGATGTAGATGATTATTTAAAGAATAATTAACGAAAAAAAGAAATGGAGTACTTCTATAGATGTAACATATCACATTTTAATTGTTTCACTTGTTATATTTGTATTTAATTTAAATAGTAATTATCTTACTTTTTTATCTGATTAAAACATCTAACAATAGTTTAGATTTTATTAGCATAAAGACTATATGTCAGCGAAAAGAAAGTATAATCACAATAATATTTTCTAAACCTCTTATTGTTTTTTTTTTTTCTCTCCTTTAATCCATACCTTATTACTTTTCTCTTGAAGCGTAAGAATGGAAAGAAGGAAGTATAACAATAAATAAATAACTAATAATTGTAATCTTTTATTCTTCAATAAGGTTACACAAATTATTAAATAATGTATTCGTATTTAATGATAAATTTAAAGGTTCACTTTGTACTACTTCACGATTCACATGCTTCACGTACACTTCTTGAACCTTCTCCATTAAAGCGAGACAGTCGTCAATCCTTTCCATATCGGAGCAAAGTTTAACACATTCACTCTTGTTGAGGCAGACAGCAGGTGATGTAATTGTTAAGTGAGGGGATGGACTTCGGTTTATCGTTGCGAACCATGGGTAAGCATGCTCGAACCTAATTACTCTGTTTCTTCCACGTTTTGTAAAATTGAGTACGATGTTCTCATATCGTACCTGCTCTTCCCCAGTGACCTTCTTTCCCTTGGCGAAATAGCTGCATATCCTAGAAGCAAGTTGTACTACGTTTTTCCATTCTAGTCTGTTTAAGTACATACATTTCTTCTTTTCTATTAAAGCGATGGTTGGTACACCGTCACAGAGACCAACTCGAATGAGTTTGGTGTTAGTGATTTTGAAGTCAGTGGTCAGCTCCATTCCACAGACCGTCTTCATCGAGTGCGAATCGGAAACTAAGCTTTAAACCTCTGACTTAGGGGAGGGGGTAATCTTCAATTAATCATCATCATCATGTATATAGTGCTGCTAATTTCTTATTTATGTCATGATGTCTATTTGCTACTATACAACATATACACGTATCAGGACCTTCGTGTGTGTTAGGATCACTCCAAATACAGCTAGTGTAATGTCCATTTTTTTTTAATGTCTGATTTATAACTCTTGTGTAATACATTAGTCTATCTATATCTGTTTTAATTTCTATAAATGCTTTCGCATTCGGATCTGACAGTGTCACCTTAGTGTATTCTTTTATAAATCGTCTGTACAGAGGATTTTTTATAAGCTCATGTACAATGTCCATATTTTAACTTCGGTGTTTTAAGCTCGCTCAGCAACAATACAATGTCGAGACCGTAACTGCACCCCGGTTTTTAGTTGAAGACATTTCATTCTCCGTATTTGAGCGCTGAAATATTCTATTCGTTATACCCTCTTACATAAAGGTTGTTTGAAAGGTTTTTCATATGCTTTCATCTTTTCTGATAAACTGTTGAGATTGATTTTGTTTAACGCTTGTAAAAATGTCTTAAACGCACTTGGACCACGTTTTGGTAACATTTCGCAAAATTTTCGTTTTTTCTCATTGAAGTCACGTGTATTATTTATTTTATTCAACATCCATTCATTTAAAAGATGATTGTTGTAAAAGTACTCCATTGTTAACTGAAAATCGTCCTCTTTTTCTAGCTGAAATATGATTTCCTCTTTAAAAATTTCAATTATATTCCTATGTACTTCTTCCATTAGAAATAAACTACCTCCGAACCAAGTGCACCGTACCAAGTCACTAGTATATCTGATGACAGAGGCAATAGAGAACTGTATGTAAAAAGACGAGTGACGATAGTGGAAGTGTTGAAGCAGCCGACAGAGAGGTGTCTGGGTGAATAATAATAAAAGAGTTATTGCTTAACTTACTTTGTCTGATTATACGCTTAATAAATGTTTTTATATATATATATATTTTTTTTACCCCTCATATGTCTGGTATAGAGAAATGTATGTAAAAAGGCGAGTAACGAGAGTGGAAGTGACCTTGAAGCAGCTGGCAGAGATGTGTCTTTTTTTTTTTGTCATCCCTCATATGTCTGGTAAAGAGAAATGTTTGTAAAAAGATGAGTTGCGAGAGTGGAAGTGACCTTGAAGCAGCCGACAGAGATGTGTCTTTTTTTTTTTGTCATCCCTCATATGTCTGGTAAAGAGAAATGTTTGTAAAAAGATGAGTTGCGAGAGTGGAAGCGACCTTGAAGCAGCCGGTAGAGATGTGGCTGGGGTGAATGACCTGAGATAGTCCCAGAACATACAATTTACTAACTACTTATAAGCTTTTTCGGTATCTTGATTATTAACCGATATATTTGCCTTATTTGTTTTCAGGCTTCAGTAAACCCCCCACTCATACTCACGTCATATTAACAATAAGCTATTTATATCATAGACCACTTATAGAGATTAATGGAAACTTAAATACCAGATATTGTTTTCATTGAACTTCAACTAAATGATGTCCATGCAAAGTACGGAGTTGACGTCATTATTTTACGTTTCTAACTCAAAAATGTTTATTTAATCTATGCCATACTCGATTTTTGACTGTTTTATTCAACGCTAAAGATCATATTTTTACTTAGAAATAGATAATATGTGGTGACATAAGATCACTAGTGTGTCATATGAAACGTATGAGCCTGAGACGTGGGAAACCTTCGTAGTTTACGCAGCTCCTGCGTAAGGGACTTTATTATTCATTTTCAGCATTCAGTGGAGTAATCTTTCTATTCTTTCTTGTAGTATGCTTTTAAACTAATATATTACTAAGCATATCCATCTTGTTTCAAACCTACATAAGGTGCTAAGAGAAAAAGTCTTTCACGCAGGGGTGCGTAAACTAAGCAGATTTCCCACGTGAAGTTATACAATAGAGAAATCTCCATACGAGAGCAGAACAGTTACGGAATCGGCCGAACTAGCATTTGGCGAGAAACTCACTCGTCCGTTATCGGCCCACATTTAATAAAAATGCAAATATCTCGGTTAATACTCAATATAGAGAACAAATGTATAGAACAATATTTATAGTAAATTAATTTGCAATAAGATTGGTTCTATACAATGTTTTGATCCGACGTATGGTAACGGAGATATTACGAATTTTCGAAAAAAAACCCTCTAAACACCCCCCCCCGCCCTCCCACAGGTCCGATTTCAGCCATTAACGAACTTGATCTGTCTTTTTGCATAAAACGTTTAAATATCGAGTTTGGTAAAGATCAAACAAAAATTGCGACCGCTAGAGCGTTAATAGACAAATATATATATATATATATATATATATATATATATATATATATATATATATAATTTTGAACGGACCTCATTTTCGTCATCTCCTGGGTAGGATCGATGGACATTTGAAGAAATTTTTCGAAAATCGCGTCATGAGTACGACCTCAATAGCTGATTTCCTTTAAGGGAAATCTGCTAAAATGTAGGTTAAATTAAAATGCGGAGATTACAATCTGTGTATCATTTCCATGCGTTAGAAATTTGCTTATTTTACGCAGCTCCTGACATGCAGAGAGTAGATAACTTAAGTACAACAATGTTGGGATATATCAGTCATTCATGAATATCCTATCAGTCTTTCATGAATAGGCTTACTCAGATTTATTTAGTTTACGATAGCGGAGGTATTACCGGGTGATAGATAACCATTTTCCCTACCAGAAATCCATTTTCCTCATATAATGAAATGCATTCATTAAGCCCTCAATCCTTCCGGTCTAAAGCCACAATTGGTAAAATGGATAATTTACAACGGGCTTCCTACACACCGATATTGGATTACAGGAGGGTCTTACTGGCTGTAGGCCTGGGTCTGCAAATATTAAAACTCATTACGAATCAATTGGTTTAGGGCAGGCAACAGGGGCTGCATAGGAATGGAGACCAGTGGATATCATATACAGCTCTCAGCCTGGATAATTGGACTATCCATGCCTGGGATGTAGAAATATCAATAATTAAACAGGTTATGTTACAAAGTATGGAAAATAATAACTTTTCATCCAGTATCCACTAAAAACCTACATAGAACAGCTGTTCGATGATGTGATAACATATTTCTCTAGTTGCAAAGGGATATCATCTTATGAAGAATGAAGAAATGATTCCTAATTAAGTTGAATTTTTATAAAAATACATTTTTTCACTTATACTTTTTCTAAAATAAAATGGTAATATTATTTATTAACGCCCACCTTGAGCTACTAAGGACGGGTCACCTTCCGGCTGATTTTTAAGTACAATGACCTTCTGAATCCAAATATTATTCCTGCTTTCTCACCCATCACCCATCGTGTTCTATTTATTGTTGATATATATTGTTACTATATAGTTTTATTATTTGGTGGCTTTGGGGTGAGTTTGAAGGGTATTGGAAGCTGAAATATTGAAAAAGAAGTGAAAAATAGAGAACAAAACGACCACTTTTAATGGTTTTTTTTTTTACAATTTAAAGGGCCAAATTCCCCAAAAGCCTTCCTCCTTAATATACGTATTCCTACTTTAGACTTTTTTACCTCGCTAACCACTCGGAAAAAAAGTCATAATAATGATCGAAAAGTAATTAAAAAAGTCAGTCACGCAGGGGCTGCGTGAACTAAGCAGATTTCCCAACGTGAAGTTATACAATAGAGAAATCTCCATACGAGAGCCGAACAGTTACGGCAAAGGGCAGAACTAGCTTTTGGCGGGAAACTCCGTCGTACGTTATTGGCCCAAATTTAATAAAAATGCCAATATCTCGGTTAATATTCAAGATAGAGAATAAATGTTTAGAACAATATTTGTAGTAAATTTAATTTACAATAAGATTGGTCCTATACACTTTTGTGATCCGACGTATGGTAACGGAGATATTTCCAATTTTCGAAAATCCCCCCCCCTAAACTCCCCCTCCCACTGGTCCGATTTCAGCCATTAACGAACTTGATCTGTCTTTTTGCATAAAACGTTTAAATATCGAGTTTGGTAACGATCAAACAAAAATTGCGACCGCTAGAGCGTTAACAGACAAATATATATATATATATATATATATATATATATATATATATATAAAATTGTAACCTCTGTCTGTACATTGATTTTTTTCGCGAAATTTCACGATAACTTTTCGTTTCACATGTCATAGACACCATAACTACATTTTGTTTCTTTCGTGTCTGTTTGTTTGTTACCTTTTCACGCATAAACGGCTGAACCGAATTTTATGAAACTTGGTATTTATATTACTACTAGGCCAACTTAGACTTTAGGCTATATTAATATTCTCTAAGACGAACAGGAGTGGGGGTTATAAGGGAGGCCTGAAATTAAAAATAGAGATATTTCGTTTCCTAATGATTTTTAGGCAAAAAAGCAAATAACAAAAGTTGTTTATTTTGTTATTTAGAGTAACTTTTGTTATATGCACTTTTGCCGTATACGGAAGTATAAATGAGTTATACGCTAAAAACTATAGCGGGAGTCCACAATTTTATTTGGCACAAAAGACTCAACCGAACTAAACCAAACTCGCAATGTGAATTAATACTAACGATTTCCTTATAATAAGCCGAGAGATCATATGGTCAAAGCTTTTGATAAACCTACTAACTTTTTTGTTCTGAATAAATCAGACTATATCAGCGGTAGTAATCATCATAATTGTTCAGAAATGATCAATAATAGCAAGGATTGTTCAGAGGATCAGCCAACTGGAAGAAATTTGTGGTATGAAGATAGTGCTACATTAACATTGTCGGCTCCTCGTTATCTAACTGTCAAGATACTAGATGGAAGTAAGAGCTTTAACAATATCAGCCCCTTCATTATTCACAAGTGGGTTTGCTCTTATTCTAATCAGATCAAAGTTAAAAAAATTAGAAAAGATGGCACACTATTACTACAATGTCCCAATGATGATGTATCTTTGAAACTTTTAAAGAATAGTATGTTTAATGAAATAGAAATTTCAGTTAAAGCACATAATTCTCTTAATTCATCAAGAGGTGTCTTCTACTGTAGTGAACTACGAGATCTTCAAGAACAAGACATACTTGAAGAACTAAAGTGTCAAGGCGTTGTAAGTTTAAGAAGAATGGGGAATGTCAAGAAGTCTTGTTTATTCTTGGCAACTTTCGGAACTCCTAATCTTCCTGAACGTATTCTACAGGGTTATCTATCAGGTCCAGTGCGGATGTACATCCCCCCACCATTAATATGCTTTACTTTAGGGCATTTAGGACATTACAGACAGAACTGCAAGAAGGAACCAGTCTGAAGAAAATGCACAGAACCCAAACACGATGGACCCTGCCTTCAAACGAAATGTTGCCTCTGTAGCGGTAATCACCTTACTTCCGAAAAAACTTGCAAAATATACGCTGATGAAGTTGAAATTAAGAAGAAAATGGTGACGCTAAAAATAAGCTACAGAGAAGCTAAGTATATTAGTGTTAAAGAAGCAGAGAAATCATATGCTTCTAAACTTAAATATACTCAAGCCGACTCAAATATTTTAAACACTTTAGTGAACCTAATAGAAAAAATGAATAATAGATTAGATAGCCTAGAAAACATAATTTCTGGAAAACCATCTTCTATACCCAGAAAAACACCATTGCCGAAATCGCAAGAAGAAAAGGAAGTCGAAATCATCCCATCTACCGAAGAGCTCCAAGAAGCTTCGTCTCAGAAAAGTGAGAAGCCCAAAAGAAAACTCGTAAAACCTCAACTCGAAATTCAAGCCCAAAAGCAAGGGAAAATAGAAATCCCAAAAGAGAAAAACAAGCCAAAAAATAATGAAAATGAAAGCTATAAACGGCGAGAATGTTCAAAAGGGAAAAACACAAAAGTCTGAAAAACCTCAGTACCATTTTTTTTTCATTCTTTATTTTAAATATTTCCACTTTCTTTCCTTCTATATCACCTTTTTATTTAACTTATTTGTACATATTTTTTTTTTAACTTCTCATTTGTTTTATTTTAGATAAATCAAAAAGTAATGTCAATAGTCCAATGGAATGTTAATGGCATCCAGACACACATTGGTGATCTCAAAAACTTGTTAGCTGATGTTAATGCTACGGTTGTTTGCATACAAGAAAGTCATTTAAGACTGAACAAAGAATTCTGCTTACACCGTTTTAAAAGTTACAGGTATGACTACTCCTTGGGAGGTAGAGCTTGTGGAGGGGTTGCTGTATTTGTTAGCGATAATACATATAGTGAACCCATCCAGCTGAGAACAACTCTACAAGCCGTTGCTGTCTCAGTATTCCTCCCATTCAGAGTTACAGTATGTTCACTTTACCTTCCACCAAGCGAATCCCTAGACGAACACGAAATACGAGACTTACTAACACAATTACCTAGTCCTTTACTATTAACCGGCGATTTAAACGCCCTATCTGTAATGTGGAATTCTCCCGTAACCAATAGTAGAGGACAAAAACTCCAGACCATTTTCGAAGACTATGACTTGATCCCACTAAATACTGACTCCCCGACACACCTCTGCCCCAGGACAGGTACACTGACTAACGTAGACGTAACACTATCCACTCCATCAATATACTCTCGCTTTTCATGGCACGTCGACCAGGACTCCCATGGAAGTGATCACTTTCCCATTCATATAAAATTAAACTCTCTCCCTCCTATTATTAATACAATTCCTAAATTCAATACAAAGAAAGCTGATTGGACATCTTTTCAAAATTTGATCACTAACAATTTGGACAACACAGTTTTAGAATCAATAGACCATCTAACCTCAATAATTATAAACACAGCTGACCTTACAATACCTAAAACTTCGACTTTCTACAGAAAAATTCCTGTTCCTTGGTGGAATGATGAGTGTAAAACTGCTGTAAATGATAGAAAGAAAGCACTTCGTTTATTTCGAAGGGAACCATCCGACTCTCATCTCCTAGAATATAAAAGAAAGAAAGCGAAAGCACGGTGGATCATTAAAAATAGTAAAAGGAAATGTTGGGTAGATTTTGTAACTAGCTTAAACCGACATACATCTACTACTGACATCTGGAGTAAGATAAATCAGATTAAACACAAAAAATATCGCACTCCAGTGACTGGTATCGAAATCAATGGACAAATTCTGACTGACCAACTAACGATATCCAACATTCTAGGATCACATTTTAGCACAATTTCAAGCAACAACAACTATACTAGACGGTTTTTAGATTTTAAAATTATTTCTGAAAAAACAAGCTTACATATAGAACAAAATTTTGACCACCCCTTTTAAATGACGATTTCACGATGCACGAATTAAAACAAACGTTAACTAGTTTACAAGAGACTTCTCCCGGACCTGACCAAGTGACTTATAGCATGTTGCAAAAGCTACCCGAACGTGGTCTCACGGTCTTTCTAAGCCTTCTTAATAAGATGTATAAAAACGGCACCTATCCTAAATCATGGAATGAATCTATTATTGTTCCTATTCTTAAACCTGGGAAAGATAAAAAGTTAAAAACTAGTTACCGTCCCATTTCATTAACAAATTGTAGTTGCAAGTTAACTGAGAAAATGATAAATAAAATACTCCTTTGGTATCTTGAAAATGAAAATCTTATTTCCCCTTACCAATGCGGGTTTAGACCTCAACATTCCACCCAACATCATATAGCACATATGGAAAGTGCTATCCTAAATGCCTTTTTAAACAAACAATCAGTATTAGCGGTCTCCTTAGACATTGAAAAGGCCTATGACATGGTGTGGAATCGTTTAATTTTAACTCAGTTAATAAATTGGGGCATACAAGGGAACATTTTACTTTTTATCAAGAACTATCTCACCCAGAGAACATTCCAAGTTAAGATAGGTACCGCTTTATCGGATGCATTCCCCCAGGAGAACGGAGTGCCTCAGGGAGGAGTACTAAGCACAACCTTGTTCAATATTGCTATAAACTCAGTCACAAGCTGTATCCCCCAACAAGTATCATACTGCTTGTACGCCGACGATTTATTCATCTACACTACATTTCGAGACCTAAACACAGGTCAACAAGTCATACAGAACACCATAAATCAACTAGAAAGGTGGTCTGACAGAACCTGCTTCAGATTTTCGACAGAAAAACTAATTGTATTATTTTCTCCAATCGTAGAAGAAATTTGATACCACATTTAACCCTTTCTAACTACACCATCACACACACGGGCACAATAAAATTTCTTGGACTAACACTTGACAGACGTTTATCATGGGTGCCCCACCTTAAAAGTCTTCTCACTAAATGCAAAAAATAACTGAATTTACTGAGGATTCTTAGTAACACGAAATGGGGAGCTGACAGATGGACCATGCTATTGCTTTATCGCTCCTTTACCAGATCATTACTGGACTATGGCAGCATAGCATATTCATCTGCCAGTCCAAATACCCTCCAACTGCTTGACTCGATACACCACACAGGAATACGAATAGCAACCGGAGCGTTTAGAACAAGTCCTGTAGATAGCCTTTGTGCAGAATCTGGTGAGCCACCATTGGCCTATAGACGGAGGATGACAAATTTGATATTTTTAATGAAGTCTAAGGCACTAAATAAGTCTTGTGTAAATACATTTTTAAACAACCCTTTTATAGACACATATTTACAAAAACAACCACAACACAAACCTCTTGTAATAAGGCACATAGAGAACACTAAAGATTTTAATATTCTAAACACCCCTCTTTACACTGAAATACATTTAAATACACCACCTTGGAGAGTAAGGAACATAAAAATTGATCTTAGTTTAACTAAGTACAAGAAATCTGAACCTCCTTCTTCTCAATTTTATAAAAATATTTTTAATTCAATCATTAGCAACAATCAAAATTCGTTATTCGTCTACACAGACGGATCAAAAACTGAGACAGGGACCGGTGCAGCAGCAGCTGTAGGAAATGCAGGGTATAAAGTAAGATTAAATGATAACGCCTCGGTATATTCAGCCGAACTTGAGGCTATAATTCTTGCTCTATCAAAACTAGAGCAATCCCCCACCACCAAAATATTGCTGTGTACCGACTCCCTCAGTTCTTTACTCTCCATAGGAAATCTTTACAATTCACACCCACTTATTACACAAATCTACACATACCTACACAGTCTACACGATTACAGCATAATTATGATGTGGCTACCGGGACATACAGACATAAAACAAAGTACTGACATCGACAGACAAGCTAAATTAGCAGCCAGGAAAAGAACTGTGAACATCGACAGGCTGACTGCACAAGACATGAAACGGGTAATTAAAACAGATGTACTTAATGACTGGACAACCGACTGGCTACAAACTGACAACAAACTCCGAGAAATACTAGACAACCCAAACAAAGGAAAATTTCTGGAAAATCTAACCAGACGAGATCAAGTGGTGTTAACTAGGCTTAGAATCGGACATTCATAGCTCATCAACCGAAAAGATGGACCCACATGCACTCAGTGTAACACACTGCTGACCATTAAACATCTCCTGACCGACTGCAGACTACGTGAACATTTGAACTTACCCAACGACTTGAACGAACTATTAACAGAAGGTAGCCCACATATAAATACACTATTAAACCACTTGAAGACAACAGACATTTACAACAAACTTTAAACCTCACCTGCTCCACTCATTTCTCTACGTTTTATATCTAGGTATAATACATTTTTAAACTAGTGTCTTAGACTTCCACCCTCATGCCAGGATTTATCTCAAAGTTTATTGTTCCATATAGCATTATTTTAACATTTCCTTAATTTTATATCCATGTACTTTAAACTATGTCTTAATAATTCTGAAAACATTTTATCTTTAATTTAATTTAGAGAATGCAAATAAATGGTACTGAGCGACATCGCCTAGTTGCGGAGCTCTTCAAATAAATAAATAAATAAATAATATAATAAGCCATACTAACATTTCTAGGGACGGGCAGGAGTGGGGGTTATACGGAAGGCCTGAAATTAATAATAGTGATATTTCGTTTCCTATTGCATTTTCGGCAAATATGCACATAACAAAAGTTGTTTATTTTGTTATTTAGAGAAACTTTTTTTTTGTATATACTATCATCGTATACCGAAGTATAAAGGCGTTATACGCTAAAAATTATAGCGGGAGACAACAATTTTATTTGGCACAAATGACTCAACCGAACTAAATAAAACACTCAGTATGTGTATTAGCACTAACGCCTTCCCTTCCATACTAACATTTCTAGGGACGGGCAGGAGTGGGGGTTATAAGGGAGGCCTGAAATTAATAATAATGATTTCCTATTGGGGTTTCGGCAAATATGCACATAACAAAAGTTGTTTATTTTGTTATTTAGAGACATTTGCTCAACACTTCTTTTCAATATGAACTACCAGGTACCTTACCTGAAAAAGTTAATTCAAATGTATGTCAATATTTTTTCCTTAATAATTCAAATCTACGAATATTGCACAGGAAACGGGAAATATGACAATATGCAGGACAGTGAAGTCTTACATAAAAAAATAATTTTATTATTAACAAATGCCAACAACGGGTATTAACCCTAAACACTGGAACGGGTAAATGTCAAAATATTGTGCAAAGTAAAGCCTTGCCAAAAATATACCATCACCATTCAGCCTCAAATGAATTCCCGAGCGAAGCCGGGTATCTGAGCTAGTATATATATATATATATATATATATATATATAGATATATATATATATATATATATATATATATATATATATATAATTTTGAACGGACCTCATTTTCGTCATCTCCTGGGTAGGATCGATGGACATTTGAAGAAATTTTTTGAAACTCGCATCATGAGTACGACCTTAATAGCTAATTTCCCTTATGGGAAATCTGCTAAAATTGGACTCTAATAAATAATTTTAATTTAATGTGAAATTATATCCGTTAAATATTCGAAAAGGTATATAGTAGTTATAAAATAATTGAAAATAATATAAAAGACGGTTGATTGCGTAACTATTTTCAAACCAACTCATATCAACTAATATATTCCGAATTTTCGTTCCCTCCATTCTAATCCACTCCTCTTGATTCGATTTCAGCCATTAAAGAGCTTGAACTTTATTTGAATTGTAACGCTAAATATGAAGTTGGTGACGATCAAAGACTGAAGAGCTGGAATATATATTAGCCAGACCTCATTTTCGTAGTCTTCACATTTCGTCAAGAAATTCGGGCAGTAAGTACAACCGTTGTACACGATTTCCTTCTGGGAAAACCGCTAACAACCTGAAAGAGTCGCGCAAAAGGACCTTAGCCACAGCTAACAGCTGAGAGAGTGCGTGAATACACATTTTCGTTGAGGAAAATGTTCTCTTATATTGATACGAGAACATATAGAATTTGGGGGATATCGAACGAACCTCAAAGCCATAACTTTGAGGAGAATGGGGAACAGGCTGGAGAAAAAAGAAAACACAGGGTGAGATAAAAACAATAGCCCTGGAAACGCTGTTATCACTCAACTCACAACATTAAGGCTATCATTAATGACATCGTTAGGAGCAACTTGAGACTACAAAAGTCCCTCTGAATTCCTTTACATTAAATGAACTCTGCGAGTAATGAACCTCCAAGTGAAATGAACTGTAGTTCACAAGGGAACTACTTCTCTTCATAGAACCAAATGAGGTTGTCAAATACTGGAAAAGTCTCATTAGTTTTTGTTAAATCTTTATCCAGTGTAAATGAATAAGAATATATAGGATCACTATAGTAATTAAAGTTTTTTTTTTTTTTTTTACCACGCAATTTCATTCTCAGCTAGGTTTTTGGAGGTTGTGGCCATGTTTACGATCAGCTGTTCTACCGTTCAACAGTAATTAGATAAATCAGTTGATAATGAGCTTCTCATTTAATGGAAAATTATCATTAGTTACGTTCAATTTCAACTAACATAAATTTATAATATATTTATCCCTTCACGTAAACCATGATATTTTATTTATATCGTATGAAAAATATTCCTCATATATCTGAGGTTTTCTCATATTCGTACTTTGCATATTAGAATATAATAAAAGTTATCCCTTTTATGTTTTCGTAAATATGTTGTAGGAATATTTTAAATCTATATGTATTGGTAAATGCTTAAATGCTTTAGATATGTTAGTATATATGGTATATATTGGCTGCTGTCATTTAGTAGTTCCGCCGTATCGTGGGGTGTGTCAAGGTTTTTTCGTTGAATAAGGTCTGTCAGTGTGTGTTTTACCGTTAGGTTGCAGTATTTGCATATAGGGTTATCTATCATTGTCATTAATTGTCTATGTATCATGTATGTGTGACGGATCCTGACAAGAACTACTTCCTCCCGTCGAGTACTCCTATGGCTCGATGGTCACTCCTTAATAGTACTTTTGATACTGTGGAGGCGGTTGTTTATTTTCATCCATTCTGATTGCCATTTGTTTAGGATTCGGGGACGGTTATGTCGCACTATGTCTTCGTATAGGAAGTTTAATTTGTGTGTATTGATTTTGTTCAATAATTCATTCAGCATGGTGTTCTGCTGTCGTACTGAGTCCAAGGTCCTTGTGTCCTGGCAGCCAGTATGTGGTAATTATATTTTGGTATTTTAGTTGTTTACAAATTTCTTCTGTTATATTTAGTGCTATTGTATAAGTAGTGTACATTTCTCAGAGAGTTAATAATGAACTTGGTGAATCCTAACCAATTAGTGTGTGTTTGGGCTGTGGTGATGTGGGTGTTTTGGAGTGCCAACAAAATTGCGTGGAGTTCAGCTCCAAGTATGCTGTGCTGGGATGGTAAATTTTCTTAAGCTGGAATTCTTTCTGTGATTGCTGCAGAAACGACTGTGGCATCGGTTTTGGACTCCTCCGTTTTCCAAACATAATTGAAGTTTTTCTTTGCTAAAGATTACTTGAAGTAATTTTTGAAAAATTGTTGGATGTGATCCATGAACATCCAAATTGAAGATAGATCATCAACGTACTTAATAAGCTTAAAAGGTGTTTCAGGTATCCTTAGAGGGGATATATTTTCGCTTTGGATACCAAATTGTCCTTCACTTTCATTATATCTGGTAGAAAATGTTTGAGGGTACCTTACCCTCAGTGTTCCAAAGACACGCCCTACATCCTGAGTTAGTACACTTGACAGTTCTTTGTTGTAACCTCATTTTTTTCGTAGTTATTAACACAAGAGATTAAAATATTTTAGCCGACGATTTAGAAATTATAAACAATTTTTCAAGACAAAACAATTCTCCTTGCTGAAAAGCACTCTTGTTGAATAATAAAACCACAAATGTACTGTAAAAGTGTCAAGAGTGGTTGCTGTTTACAGTGTTTCACGAGTAATTACATTTGAAGACGTAGTCTCGAGAAGTGAGATCCCGACGCGGGAGTTATTTAGCTTTAAAGCCTCCCTTTTCAATTGCGGGAAACGGAATCTCGGCATATTCAAGGAACGTTAGAAAACGAAGAGGAATTCCTCGAAAACATTGAGGATTTGTCTTCAATTCAGTCTCAACATCTCCAAGGGGATTAAGTATAAGCCATTCGAGTGCTTATTTACCAAACGGAACACTTTAAAGTGGTATAAGAGACATATTTATTTCCCATCTTAATTTATAAGTATTTTAAGTCTTAGTGAATATCTAACCTGACGCTAATATTTAAATCTTTTCAGGTTAAGGATGTCATGGGATTTTCGCTAATCGTACTGAGATCTTCCTCAAGGCACATCTCAGAAAACCATGGTAGAATGACAAGGGAATATTTCTTGGAAACATTATTGCACTCCACTTTAGAAGACTTCGAAAAGAATGACAAGCTCAGATTCTAACACTATGAAAACGCTACTAGAGAAACGCTCAGTCTGTGTAGATGTCAATCATCATGGCTCATAGAGATTTAAAAATATAAACAACTCTGAAGGCAGTAAATAGATAGTAATAGAGCAGCTCTAACTGAATGATGAATTCAAATTCAGCAAGTCAAGTTCGCACACGATAAGGAAATCCATAATCTTTGGGCCTCGACATATAAACTTCTTTTTGAAATCATTAGATTTAAGTTTGTTGACTAGAGAAAAAGACTTAAGATACGGTTTAGTATGGGATGAACCCTCATAGATACTAATTTCTCAACTAGTAAAGGTGCAGATAAATAGGAACAGTTTTCTTTAATGAAAAATGACCTACAAATTGTGTAAAGTGTCTCATTTTTCATCCGCAGGGAACGCAGTTATATGCGATTTAGTTTTTTACTGCCAAACGTTTTTTTGCTATCTTAAGAACAAACGATAAATGCTCTTTCCAGCATTTTTAATAATTTGGTAATTGTTACCAACATGCTTCTAAAACACTTATATTTATATAAAATTGTTTGTATGTAATAGGACTAAGTTAGTTTGTTATAAATTTATTATTTTAATTATTAATTTAAGCTTAATTTGCTTCTTCTTGGAGGGATATTTGCACACAATAGAGTTTATATTAAATTAAAAAAGTTTACAGGAAATTAAATAGTTTTTGAACGGTTTTATAGCAGATTTCCCTTAAGGGATATGAGGTATTGAGGTTGTAATCATGACGAGATTTTCAAAAGTGTTTTTCAAACGGCCATCCATCCAAGTAGATGATGAAAATGAAGTCAGTTCAATGTTTTATATATATATATTCTCTTCAACATGGGCATAGATTTCGTATTCCAAGAGCTCGGATATGTGCAGTGCCTACGGATACCAATTCATTGACAATTTACCAAATCTCTCATGCTGCGGATTTGCCGATGATATGGCTCTTATCGCAAAAGATAAAGCTTTAGCCGAACACTTGATCGAGCAGGCAATTGACTGTTTTCAAAAAATTGGCCTAAAGGTGAATGCAAAAAAGAGCACAGTAATATTAATTGAAAAACGAAAATTGGTAAAGCAAGAAATTACAACTATTAACGGGCAAAGAATTTTCAGTATTGGCCAAAATGACAAAATAAAATATGTACTTAATATGTACTTTATGATATTCCTATAAGAGAATTATTTTCTCAGGTCCCTTGTAATTAGTTACAATAACAACAATAAGTATATTCCTGGTTATTGGATACATAAACAAATTTCGGTTTTAGCGGAATAAAATACGCCTTCAATTAGATCAAACATGACAAAAATCATTAATAGTTACTTAGAAGTCACCAAACAATGTTAAAAATCGGACCACCTAAGAACATTGTAGTAGGTTTCCCTTAGGGGTTCTACTCATAATGGGATTTTCGAAAAAAGTCCAGGAGATACGTTGAAAATTATATATATATATATATATATATATATATATATATATATGTGTGTGTGTCTGTGTGTGGGTGTGCCTATTAACGAACTACCGGTCGTAATTTTTGTTTGATCCTTATCATACTCAGTAATAAAACGTTTTATGTAAAACTAAATATCAAGTTCGTTAATGGCTTAAATCTGACCATTAAGAGGGGGAGGGAGGGTGTTACGGAAGTGAGAATTTTAAAAAATCGAAATATCTCCATTGTTATGTGTCGGCTCGAAAAATTATATAGAAATCAATCTTATTTCAAATTTAATGGTCTATAAATGTTGTTATGTACGTTTTCTTTTTTCAAAACCTTTATATGTACCAAGATATTTGGATTTTTTTAGTTTTCGGTCTTCAGTAAACCTCCAAACTTACTCATGTAGTATTAGCAATAAGCCTATGAAAAACCTTTTTTTTTTTAAGGCTAAATACCAAATATTGTTCTCATTGAACTTTAACGTTTTGTGATAAATGAAAATACGGGGCGAACGTGGGAAATCTGCTTTGTTAACGCAGCCACGGCGTGACGGGCTTTTATTTAATTGATTCAGCCTTCCCCTTCAACACCAATGCAAAAAACAAAATTAAACATCCCGGATAAATAATGTATCAGTAAGCACGGGGTTACCTGATGCAATTTGTTTTTGGAATTTAAATGTATTTAAATATTTAAAACTTAATCAAAAACGTACACAAATTTAATGGTTAGAAAGGAAATTGATGAAAGTCAAATATTGATGTTACAGATTCATAACTGGGAGCCCTTGATGAAACCATTCATTTTTGTTTTTTGTTTGTTTTATAAATTCTACTTGCTTAAGAAGAAAATTATTTTGGGATTTTAAGAAAGAAATTGTGATTGCAAGCATTATTATTAATTTTTTTTTCTATTTTTTATTTTACGTCCACTTTATGCAACTTGGCTAATCGGGACGGGTTATTTACAGGTTACCATCCTTTCCTAGCCAGGGTGGGCCTAAGGAGTTTATTTAATGAGGCCGTCCTTAAATAAATTTCTACTGCCCTGGGCGGGATTCGAACCCGCCACTGTAAGGTCTGCCATGCGAGATTAGGACCAACGCCCTAACTCCCACGGCCAATCCGAGCCCCATATATTATTATTATGAATTACATTAATAATATAGAAAATTCTCAATACTGAAAAACTATGTTATATGGCGAGTAAAGCCAATTTGAGGCTTCTACAAAGGCTTTCGTAATACAATTAGGTTATAACATCAAATCTAACATTGTTTTTTTCTCTAGCCAGGGTGGAGCACAGTAACCCATTTAATGAGTACGTCACCAATCAACTCCTATTGCACAGGGCGGGAATCGAACTCTCTACAATAGGTTGACCACGTGAGATTAAGACCGGCGACCTAACACACACGGTCAACCTGAGCCCCAAATCTAACATCGTAAAAAGCCCGCCACGCAGGGGCTGCGTAAACTAAGCAGATTTCCCACGCGAAGGTTTACAATAGATAAATATACATACAGGTAATACTACCGCGAATTCTCAGTAAATTTACAACACAAGTTAATAATCTCTACAACGGAAAGCGGCTGAATTGTGTGCACAGATAGACTGGAAAGACAAACAATTAATGAAATATATCTGAATATAACATATTAGTTTTATTGAAAACAGTTTACTAAAGCTAGTGGTGTAATTTGTAATGAATCAGAATCAGTTTAATCTCAATCACTCAAATTTTAGTAATCCAAAACAAAAGAAGGAGGGGGTCAACAGAACGTATTTGCATATGCCTCACAAAGTAAAAGTTCAATGAAAATAATATTTGGTATTTAGGATTCGAATAATGTGGTTTATTATATAACAGAGTATTATTTATGTAACACTAGTAGAAGCGGGGGTTTACTGAAGGCTGAAAACTAAAAAAGGCAAATATCTCCGTTAATATTGAAGATAGCGAATAAATGTATATAACAATATTTATAGTAGTACATTTAATGTGCAATAAGATTTATTCTATACACTTTTTCGATACGACTCATAGTAACGGAGATATTTTGATTTTTCAAAATTCTCCCCCTCTAAACCCCCACCCCACCCTCCTCCTTGTCCGATTTCAGCCATTAACGAACTTGATCTATCTTTTTACATAAAACGACTAAATATTGATTGCTAACGATCAAACAAAAATTTCGACCGCTAGAGCGGTAGCAGACAAATATATATATATATATATATATACAGAGAGAGAGAGAGAGAGAGAGAGAGAGAGAGAGAGAGAGAGAGATAAATATACAGTTTTGAACGGACCTCATTTTCGTCATATACTAGGTAGGATTGATGGACATTTGAATTGAAGAAAAAGTTCGAATATTCCGTCATTAGTACGACCTCAATAGCAGATTTCCTTTAAGGAAAATCTGCTAAAACGTTCTTATTTTTCTGGAAAATGAGTCTTATAAACCGGAAGTCTTCCCACCTATGTTCATTATTTAGTACAAGCCCTTTCGGCACTCACCATAAGTTGCTTTTTCATCATCGGGTTTCCTCTAATAGAAATGACACAGAATCTACCCAATAAATAACTGAAATATCATTTGATTTATAGTTTACATATTTAGTTTATTTAAAAATGATAGTAAAATGATAATTTTATTTAATTTATTTATTTTGGAGCATTCCCAACGCGGCGATATTGCTCAGGTAACAAAAGAGAAAAAATAAAAAATAAATAAATGTGGACATCAATAAACAAGGACATTAACAATAGTAGCAAAAAAATCACCTACAAAAAAATTAAAAACAATAATAAATGTGTAATACATGAATGAAAATAACAAACCATCTAAACAAAAGTAACAAGAAAACAAATTGAATAATAACTTCAGGGGAAAAAATTAGTTCTAAGAGAAAAAAAGTACTAATGTGTAATTGAATATGAAACCAAAAAGTCCGTCAAGCCTTAAGGGAAATCTGCTAAAAGAAGGAACGAAAACATAGAAAATATTTAGTTAATAAATAAAATAATAATTACGTTAATACAAAATGTGATAAAAAGGAAAGATCAATAATATAAAATACTTTGTGCATACTGATTAAAGTAATGAATTATTGGAGAATTCCATCTAAAAGCTTAGAAAAAAAAATGTTGAATTATTGTGTGAATGTATGGACTACACTTCGTCAGTAATTCGTATGGTATTTGTAAGTTAATACGTAATTCAGTAAGCATGTGTTTAACTGTTGGATGAACATTGCAAGTCTTATAAATTAGAGTTGCTTTTCTTTCTATCAAATATGAGTGTGTCAATAATGTATGTCTAATTCGAACTCGTATTAGTATAACATCTGTTCACTTGGCCATACTTCGACAGTGTATTTAATTTTTCTCAACTTGTTAAATGAGTTGTGCTAGTTTTCTTTTCATGTATTGTGTATTTTAGGTTATATTAAACACGCCATGTACAGTCAAAATGTTTATGTCGCAAGCCCCTTTCTTTGCGGCGTGTTTTACGCGTTTCTCTACTAGTGTATTCTGCGGTATGTCTTCGTGTTCGGGTCCCCTTAGCATAGCGATGTTTAGGTATTTTACCTTGTGAATATGTATGAAGAGTTGTGTTATTAAGGATGTGTATATAAATTTCGTTCAGAGAGAGTGAAGAACTTAGTGAGTCAGTACAAAGTGTAATGTTGTTCTTGGTGTTTGTGTGAATGTCTGAGAGTTAAAATAATATTGCAAGTAGCTCTGCAGTGTACATACTTGAGTAGTCCAGTAGTTTAATGTCCTAAGTCTGTTTGTTTGCAATGACAACAGATCCTGTTACATTTTCAGTTTTAGATGGTAATCCTCAGTTACAGTTGTTCAAAGAGACTTAAAAAGCTTAACTCTGAAACCTTCGAATTATTAATTTTTGTGGCAAAGATTCTTTTCGGTGCGAGATCTTAAAGAAAGCCGTGTTGTATAACAACTAGAAATATAATTAGAAGACTAGCCATATCACGTTCTCTCTTTCGGATTAGAAGAGTTTTTGAGGGTGAATAACGTTCGTTAAGGGACTATGTATGCTGCAGGGAATAAACCGCCAATTATCAGCTGTTTGTGTAGGTCTACCTACCGCCGACAAAATACACAGGGCATTATAGATTCTATGCTGCTGACTCAGTAATAAATGAGTAATTGGTTTCATGATTTCAAAGCAATAATTTATAAATTAATTTTAATTGTCAATTTGAATGTACTTCGCTTGGGTGATATATATATTCTAATTTATCCTTATTTAAACCAAAAATAATTAATAATACTAGAAAATAATGCTACTGAGACCTGAATCCCAGCTAGCATTTTTTGCGGACTCCCTCAGGGGATATCAAGTATTGAGGTTGTACTCACGACGCAGTTTTTGAAAACTTTCTTCAACAATCCGTCGATCCTACCCAGCAGATGACGAAAATGAGGTCAGTTCAAAATTTTGCTTATATATATATTTGTCTGTCTACACTCTAGCGGTCGCAATTTTGGTTTGGTCGTTACCAAGTTCGATATTAAAAGTCCGTCACGCAGTGGCTGCGTAAACTAAGCAGATTTCCCACGTGAAGTTTTACAATAGAGAAATTTCACGAGAGCCGAAAAGTTAAGAAAACGGCCGACCTAGCTTTTGGCGGGAAACTCACTCCCATCCGTTATCCGCCCCGATTTCATAAAATTGCAAATAGCTCGGCTAATATGCAAGATAGAGAATAAATGTATATCACAATATTTATAGTATATTTAATTTGCAATATGATTGATTCTATACAATTTTTCGATCCGAGTAACGGAAATATTTTAAATTTTAGAAAATCCTCCCATCTAAAACCCCCCTCCCACTGCTCCGATTTCTGCCAATAACGAACTAGATCTTTCTTTTTACATAAAATGACTAAATATCGAGTTTGGTAACGATCAAACAAAAATTGCGTCCGCTAGAGCGGTAACAGACAAATATATTTATATATTTATATATACAGTTTTGAACGGACCTCATTTTCGTCATTTACTAGGTAGGATCGATGGACATTTGAAGAAAAATGTCGAAAATTCCGTCATGAATACAACCTCAATAGCTGATTTCCCCTAAGGGAAATCTGCTAAAATGTTTTATGTAAAACATAAAATGTAAAAGATAAAATTCGTTAACGCCTGAAATCGGATGGGTGAGAGGGAATTTCGAAACTTCAAAATATCTCCTTTATTATACGTCGTATGAGAAAAGTGTATAGGATCAATATTATTGCAAATTTTCTTTTCCTATAAATGTTTTAATATAAATTGGTTATCCAACAGAATACAATTCTAAACCTAGCTCATCAATACTCAATAGATACAAATGTAAAACCATCAATTCGTCCCCTACGTACAGCCGAATCCAATGTGGAACTTAAGTAATTTTAGCAGATTTCCTGTAAGGGAAATATTCTTTTGAGGTTGTACTCACGGCGAGGCTACCTTTGAAAAAGCCTTTCCTTTGAAAATACCTAATTCTTATATTTTGTAATATCATAAATCAAAATATGATACTTAAAAAGCTGTATTATTTTAAATTAAAACGATTTTAAAGAATTAAACAGCTTCTATATAGTTTAAATAAATTGAAAAATTAGGTCTAATGGATGTAGAGGAAGTTGGTAGCACAGCTGAAACAGTGTGGATTCTGTTTTGCCAAATCGGTCTTGAGAGAGTCTTGTAACCTAGCGAGAAGAACATTCTGAGCAAAAGTCTTGAAGATTCAAAAAACGTGCTCCTACCACGTCTACGAATAAAGTTAGGCCTAATGAAACTGATTGTAGAGGCTTTGCCTAAACTGGACCACGTTTCAAATATCTCTGCCAACAGTGCTCTTGCGTTTCAGAAACTAAACTAAATGAGGGCGTCTTTGCCGGACCTGACATTAGAAAATTGATGTTTGACGTTAACTTTGACTCGATAATTACCTCAAATGAGAAAAAGCATGGGTATCATTTAAGTCGTTAAAGAGTTCATGGGAAGTGAAAAACACCCAAAATATGTTTCAATTGTAGGTAATACGTTAAACAAATTTAAAAATGTAGGTTGTTTGATGAGCCTGAAAGTTAACTTTTTAAAGAACCACCTAGATTACTTCCCGGAGAATTTGGGAGACGATAGTTGAGAACAAGGGGAGCGTGTTCAGCAGTATATTAAAGAAATGGAAAAACGCTACTAGAGCTGCTTTTCTTTAACAAACTATGCCACATACAGGAATGCTGGCTAAATCTAACAATCTCTGCTTTAACCGTATTGTCAGAAAAATCCTTATAAAGCTTTAGCTAACTTACATTTGAACCTTTTTATTTTCTTTCTCTCTCTTTTTTTTAAATTTTTAAAACAAAATTTGTTAATTTACTTTCCAAGTAGAATATTCGTGAAAGCCTTGTATGGACCCGAGGGAAAGGGACCTTGCAATTCAGAAAAGAAAATGTAAAAAAATAGAGAAGGGAAAAAATAAAGTTAGAACTCAATAAAATAAAAGCGGCGTGGCGAGATGTAAACTTCATTTGGGAGTTCGTTGACGAGACGAAAGTTTTCACTAGCAGAAATGCGGAGAGGTTGGAAGGTGGAGTGAACGAACGGGAGAGAAAGAGAGGGTGAGTGAGGGGGTTAGAAAGGGGGAGAGGCCGAGAAAGCCGAGCGGGTTCTTGAATAAAAAGAGGCTAAACTCAGAAATCTGACAATTCAAACAGAAGCCTACTTGGAGTCAGTTTTTCTCATTGCCCCAAAGTTTGGAGTGTTTGACGGTTTTCCAATGATAACTCCAAGAAGAAAAACTCAAGATCTATAAGTCTACCATTATTTTCAAGCAGAAATCACAATTAAACGTACTTTTCATTGAGATTTCTCACGTTCAAATTGAAGGACTCTATGAAAAATATTTGACTATAAACGTATCTGCTTCTTGTATCACAACCATATATTAAAAAATTGTAATAATACAAGCCTACTTGTACTCATTACAGCACTGGACTAACTATAAAACACCTACTAACGGAATGCAGATTACGAACTTAATTAAACATTCCACTTAACTTGAACGAACTACTGACTGAGGGTAGCCCACATATTGCCACGATTCTGACATATTTAAAAACAACTGGGCAGTTTGAGAATATTTAATTCCATATTTTAAATTGTTTTAATGTGTGTGAGTGTGTGTATGTATTTGTGTGTGAGTGCGCGTGTGTGTGTGCGCGCGTGCGTGTGTGTGTATGTGCGTGTGTGTGTATGTGTGTGTGTGTGCGTGCGTGCGTGTGTGTGTGTGTGTGTGTGTGTGTGTGTGTTGTGTGACGTGTTTAAATTTGAATGATGTCTGTTTTTATGAATAGTTTTGTTTCAAAGTCACCAAGTTTTCTCTTCACTTATTTTTTTACCACCTGTTTTTAGTTCTATGTTGTGTTCGTGTTTCTTGTTTTTTTTTGTATTATTTTGTTTACATGTTTCTTGTTATTTTGTTGTGTTCATGTTTCTTGTTTCTTTTGTGTTACTTTGTTTTGTTATTTTGTTTACTTGTTTTTTGTTTTTGTTTTGTTTTCCACCTATGTTTAGGAAGAACCAAGTCGCTACAGTTGCGGAGCTCTACATAATAAGTAAATAAATAAATGTAATAATAAAAAATAGTTATAAAACATGGGAAAGGGGCAGACGAGAGGATGTTATACTAACACGACTAAGAATTGAATATAGATTACTGACACAATCCTATTTGTTAGAAAGAAAAACAACTCCAATTTGTCAGACTTAAAATTTTCAACTAACAGTCAAACACATACTTACTGAATGTCATCAAAGTATTGACTTACCACACGACTTACACGAAGGGAGGTCCATCCATACATTCACACAATACTCCAACATCTTGAGATTATACACTTTTACTTAAAAATATAGACTTTCAATTGCTTTTTATATTCACTCCAGTGCTACATTTTATTTCCTTTTTACTAAAAAAATTTGTTTTCTTTTTTTTAGACGCTTTTAGATGGAATTCTTGAATAATTCATTACTTTAACCAGTACTCATAAAGTATTTTATATTATTGATCTTTCTTTTTTATCAAATTTATTCCATATTTTTTTTAAAATAATCAACTATTTATACATTTAAAATCCTATTTATTAAATTAATAGTTTCTATTCGTTGTTACTTTCTATTCCTTGGTTCCTACTTTTTTGTTCCATATTCAATTACACATTAGTACTTTGTTGCACTTAGATCTAATATTTTCCCCTAAAGTTATTATTCAATTTGTTTTCTTGTTACTGTTGTTGAGGTGTTTTGTAATTTATATTCATGTATTATATATTTATAGTTGTTGATGATTTTTATTTTTTGCAAATATTGTTAACGTTCTTGTTTATTGATGTGTCATGTTTCTTTTGTTTGTTATCTGAGCAATATCGCCACGTGGCGAATGCTCCAAAATAAATAAATATATTCATAAATGCAATTTTTATTCCGTATACAATAAACCCGGGACGCAGGTGATCTATCTACTACTACCCTCAGTATACGGAAGGTTAAAATAGGAGCCAATTCGATCCCCGCCAAGGGAGGACGTTAGTTCGCGAGTTTGCTACCAGAGCGCGTTAGAGTCGCAACGCTTATAGATCAGCGGGACTCTAAAGAGGACATCCGTCTGACACGCCCCCAGGGATATCTAACGATTATGACTCTCATAGCACCCGTCCAGAGGCGAGCTGCATGAGCTTGTACCATTTCCCCTGGTACAATGTAGCCCGACAATCTACTGGAGGCAACTCATTCCGGGTCCTCATTGGTTAGCTGGGTTAGGGTGCTTAAAACTCTGATCATGGATCCCTCAAGCCTCCCTTGGAGCGGCTAAAGATCTATAATGCTAAACGAAAAAAAATAAATGTCCGTCACGCAGGGTACGCAGCCCCTTTCCCAAGTGAAGTTATACAATAGAGAAATCTCCATACGAGATCAGAACAGTTACGGAAACAGCCGAACTATCTTTTGGCGGAATCAAATAGAACCGACCTTAGCCGATCTCATCTCGCCCGTTATCCGCACACACTAAATAAAAGTGCAAATATCTCGTTTAATATTCAAGATAGAGAAGAAATGTATATAACAATATTTATAGTAAATTTAACTTGCAATAAGATTGGTTCTATACAATATTTCGATCCGATACATATAGTAACGGAGATATTTCGAACCATTCGGATATCCATGTATAACATCCACTCAGCAGGTGAATCACGTTGTCGTGTAAGAAAATGAGATTCTCCTATACAAACCAACTACAGAGCATGTCTGGGATGTGTTTCAGATGTCGAGGTTGAAACTTATGAAATCATTTTGTGAATAAAATGTATATATACTCCGAAATTTGAGAGCAAACTGTGCCGTCAAATGACGTCTGCTTAGAATTAAACATGGCAGTATTTCCCCTTCTAGACCAATAATATTTACTCGTTAGAATTAATGATCACTATATTTTTTAAAAAATTTCCCTCGAGGGTGCCTTGATAGCACAAAACAGACGTTAATAAATAACAATAACTTCCCTTAATGATAATCGGCTATGGAGGTCGTGCTCACGGCGCGATTTTGGAAAACTTTCCTCGAATGTCCATCGATCCTACCAAGAAGATGATGAAAATGAGCTCCGTTCAAAGTTGATCAAATGTTTATTGTTCCATGAAAAATACTACATAAAGGCTACCAACCCAACCCTGGTACCCTGAGGACCCAGATTTAAAATAGTTTTTCTTATGAAACAATCACAGTCCCATTTTCAAACTTTGACAAATACTAAATATAAGTAGAAACTGCATTTTTGAAAACGTGTTTTTATTATATCCTATGATTTTTCACATGGCACTTGAAATGCTATGGCCAGCAGAGTAAAATAACGCTATTAATGTAACAGCTTTTAGAGTTTTGGGCTCTTTTTCCTTTACTTTACGAAGAAAATCATTTGAGATAAAAAATTAAAATTGGATATTTTTCTTATTCTTAGTACTTACTACATGTGTACACAATTTTAGGAAATTTGCCCAGAAACGGTTCGGAAGATTTCTATGGAATTTTATATTTATGAGTCAACAAGGGCTATATAAGAATAGGAATTTTCAACTAGGAGGAGGAGAGTGCTTTACGTATACCTGAAAATACGTATTCATCAACATTTGTAGATAGTGTCGGATTTATCGAAAACATTGGCTTCCGCCTTCCTTAAATTCTTAATACCTCCGTTCTTATGCGTCAGATTGAAAAATTGTATAGAACTAATCTAGAAAGTATGTTTTTTTCACTTTCTAGTTTATTAACCGAGATATTTGCATTTTTTAGTTGTTGGCCTTCAGTAAACCCCCACTCCTACTCATGCCATATTAACAATAAGCTGTTATATTACAAAGCAATTTATTTGAAGCTTAAATACCAAATATTGTCCTCATTGAGTTTTTACGTTCTGAGATAAATGCCAATTATCAAGTTAGTTAATACAGCCCTTGCGTGACGGACTTTTTCCAAATTTAAGTAAGGTTTATTTAAAATAATTACATCATAAAAAAAATATTTTAAAAATAAAAACACTTAGAACATGGAAAGAGACCATAAATATAATAAATAGTTATATAAATAAATAATATTTTGAGAGTTCGACCCTCCCCAATCTAAAGAGCTCCTTGATGCTCAGTATTGCTAGGGTTATTAAAGAAATAAATTAAAACTCTTGGAAGGCGATTATTTATCTTAACAATCCTTTTCTCCATTCAGTGTGATTGGAAAATATCCTTTCAAAATACACTGCGCCATTCAAGATGGTAATAAAACAAATTAAAAACATTGTTGTCCACTGTAACAGATCCTTTCATTGGTTACAAAGCGTCTTAGATTTATATTAATTGATAAGATTCAATTTCTTTTCCTCCTTGAAGGAATTATCATCGCTTAGTTGTTGAAGAAAAGCAATGACACCGATTCAAGTGCAAACAGGTTGAAAAGGAACAGGAGATGAGAAGGAGAAGTTATCGAAGGGAAAGGATCGGGAGTGACAGGGTGACAGCTGTGGACTGGTCTATTGTAACACCTCCCCCAGGGCTGGGAAACTGTGGGAGGACAATGCATCTCCCACCTTCTTCCATCGTCTCGACGTTTCTTCACAACCCATCAATCATATCTTCTCAGGCAGAGAGCGCTCCTCTCAGCTGTACACCCGCCAAAACCAATCTCGATAATGATTAGTCTCGGTCATTTCTCCTGAGACGCTGTAAGGTAGACGCACCGGCTAATCAGGATCAATAAAATAAGTCCGTCGCGCAGGGGCTGAGTTAAGTAAGCAGATTATCACAAGTGCGTTACGTATTTGCATATATCTCAAAACATGAAAGTTCAATGGGAACAATATTTGGTATTTATGCTGCAAATAAATTGCTTCATAATATAACAGCTTATTTTTTAATATTACATGAGTAGGAGTGAGGGTATACTGAAGGGAAAACTAAAAAATGTAAATATCTCGGTTAATAAACAAGAAAGTGTAAAAACGTACGCGACAACATTTCTAGATTGGTTCTATACAATTTTTCAATCCGACGCATAATAACGGAGGTATTAAGAATTTGGTAACGAAAAAACAAAAATTGCGGTATCAGACAAATATATATGGGTCACTCCATATCAGTTCAACACACTTTGAATTAAAATTTTACCTGATCGTTTTAGAATTTCCTGAAATTGTGTATACATGTACTCAGTAATGAGAATAAGAAAAATATCAAATTATAATTTTTTATCTCAAATCATTTTCTTCGTAAAGGTAAGGAAAGAGAGCCCATAATCGAAGGACGGGCGACGTTATGAAATCGCTCTAGAAGCTGTTCTACATTAAGTGCGTTGAGAGTGGTGTCAAAATGCAGATATCTCCGTTAATAATCAAGATACTGAAAAAAATGTAAACAACACATTTATAGAACATTAAATGTGCAATAATATTGGCTACATGCAATTTTTCGATCCGACGCATAATTACGTATACATTAAGAACTTTCGAAATTCGCCCCCTCTATACCACCTTCCCAATGGTTGGATTTCAGCCATTAACGAACTTAATCTTTAGTTTCATATAAAGCGTTTAAATATCAAGTTTGGTAACGATGAGCAATTTCCATGAAATAGGACTAAGGTTCTTTCGGAAGGCGGAAGTCAAAATTTCAAAATCGTTACTCTAAACGCAATTCCTCATTACATTTTTTTCGAAATCCAATACTATATACAAATATTGATGAATACATATTTTCAGGTATACGTAAACCACTCTCCTTCTCCTAGTTAAAAATTCCAGTTCTTAAATAACTATTGTTGACTCATAAATATAAAATTCCATAGAAATCTTCCGAACCGTTTCTCGGCGTTTGTGCAACAATCGAACCAACAGACAAGTTTTTGAATTTTGATGTCATTGTTCTTAAAATAGTCTGAAGCATTAAAAAAATAATAAATAAATAAATCCGTTGCCGACCACCCGATTAACTACAACCATGGCTTTGAGCAGAAAACGTAAGTATAATAAAAACATATATAAGCAAGAGTAGGATAATAGAGAATATGCACATCATAAAAATTCGAAAAAAGATGATCAATAAGAAAACAGATAAAACATGTGAATTATATATATGTTATGTATTGTTGGTGCAATGAATTATATTCTGTAAAATGGTTTAAAGGACAGTTCATGTAGCACACGATTGCCGGGGAAGATGGCTTTATGCAGCTACTTCGCAAAATCGTCCAGTTTTGGGCTAACTCTAATTTATAATTACATTTTATCATATAAATTGCAGTAGAGTTAATTTAAATAATAAAGTGGTTTTTTTTTTGGTTTTTTTTTTTATAAATCTGATTTAATAATCGACTTTAAATGGGTGGCCTCCCGATATCCGATAAGTATCAATTACTAAAATCAAAATATAAAGCACCAGTGGCAAGGAAACTAATTACTATTCAAGCTTTAAAATAGTTATTTTTGTTTGGACGTTTTAAAAGAAGAAATATGTCTCTTCGAATTATAATCTATTCATATAATTTTTCTAACACAGTGACAGGCCAAATACAAAAAAGCCCGGTAATTCAAATAAAGGGTTAGAACCGCCAATATAAATGATACTATTGTCATACCTCTCGGTGGAGACCGTCGTCACTGGCTGATGGTTGAGTACCGCTGGCAAGCGCTTTCGATGCGCTCCAACGAGTACAACTATCGACAGGCTTGAAGATGATGCCATCGCATCGAAAGCGCTTGCCAGCGGTACTGGCTGTGTAAACTAAGCAGATTTCCCTCGTGATGTTCAACAATAAATAAATCTACATACTGGTAACTCAATAGCACCGTCAACATCAAGTGAATAAATACAAACGATAATAAGAAACCTCCCGACGGGAAGCACCTAAACCGTAAACAAACAGTTGTGTCAACTTCTCACAGGAAAGAAAAACAATTACGGACATATATCAGAATATAACGTATTAATTTTATTGAAAACTATTTACTATATCTAGTACTACAATTTATAATGGATCAGAATAATTTTAATCAAATTTTAGTTGTCCAAGACTTTAAGAGGGGGGGGGGGTTCACGATAACATATTAGCATTTATCTCGTATAATAAAGGTCTCTTGAAAACCCTATATAAGCTTCGAATAATGTGATTTATTACACAACAGAGTATTGTTTACTTAACATGAGAAGTGGGGGTTTACTGATGGCTGAAAACTGAAAAATGCAAATATCTCGGTTAATATTCAAGATAGAGAATACGTGTGCAGACTAATATTCATAGTAAATTTACTTTTCAATAAGATTGGTTGTATACAATGTTTTGATCCGACGTATGGTAACGGATATATTTCGATTTTCGAAACCCCCCCCCTCTAAACACCCCTCCCACTGGTACGATTTCAGCCAATAACTTACTTGATCTGTCTTATTGCATAAAACTTTAAATATCGAGTTTGGTAACGATCAAACAAAAATTGCGACCTCTAGAGCGTTAGCAGACAAATATTATATATATATATAATTTTGAACGGATGACATTTTCGTCATCACCAAGGTAGGGTCGATGGACAGTTTTAAAATGTTTTCGAAAATCGTGTCATGAGTACGACCTCAAACGTGATTTCCCTTATAGGAAATGTGCTAAAATAAACTAAAGGGTTCATCTGATCCATCCCTTTCTCTGGTATTAGTATACAAATCAAGTTTTCCAATTAAAGTACTGTTGATGCTGTGATGAGAGAGAAGCTTTTATCTTAATGTTCGCCCGAATCTGAGTTTGGGTGCCGGCCCGCAATGCAGGTGAGGTTTGGCCTCCTTTCGCAGCTTGTGTTATAGTGCGCAGTCTGCGAGCCAATCACATTTACAGCTGAGAGATTAGTTTTATTGAAGAAAGTCGGATTAATAGTATCTATGCTATTTATCAATTATAGTAATGATAGAATTGCTAGTTCAGATTTTTTTTTTTTTACAAATGTCCTTACATTTAGCAGATTTCCCTATTGAGGTTGTACTCGAGACGCGATTTTCGGAAAAAAAATTTCAAATGTCCATCGTCCATCGAACCTACCAAGCAGATGACGAAAATGAAGCCCCCTCAAAATTGTTTGTATATGTTACTGTAAAACCCCGAAGTGTGGTAAATGTCAGGACTTACCGGTAAATCCTAGGATTTACCAAGGGCACTGATTAAAGTCCGAAATCTAGATGAAATTGGAGCTTTTACCGCTTGGTAGTTGGTCAATCCCCGGATTTACCATCTGGCTTGGTAAATGCCCGAAAAATATTAAATAAATGTGAGATTTCGTACTTTTACCAATGCTGTTTGGTAAATGTGCTGATTTCCAAAGGCTCATTGGTAAATGTCCAGTGAAGAGGAGTGGGGACAGGGATACCCCCCCCCTACCTCATTTTCATTTCTCCTGATGAAGTGCCCGACGAAGAGATAAGCCTTCGCACCGCAGTTCGTCAACAGTCATTGGTTGGTGGCCAGGATTTCAAAAAATGCAACTGCTTAAAAAAATGTTCAAATAAGAAATGTTTGTGCAAGTTAGCTAATATGGAGTGCAATTCAAAGTGCCACAATTCTCTCCCATGCTATAACAAATAATAATAAAACTTATTCTAAAAGTTTCATTTCAAATAACCTTTATTCCAACTTTTACCAATTGACGCTGGGAAATGTTAGGATTTACCAAAATCTGTTGGTAAAAGTCCGAAAGACGCATCCTGATTGAGATAATTCTAGCTTTTACCAAGCCTCTTGGGAAATCCTAAGATTTACTGGCTAAAGTCCGATTTGAAAGAAAAATTTTACCAGACTCCGGGGTTTTACAGTAACATATATATATATATATATATGTGTGTGTGTGTGTGTGTGTGTGTGTGTGTGTGTGTGTAAAAAGAAAGTTCAAGTTCGTAAACGGCTGAAATCGGACTGGGGAGAGGGGGGTTTAGAGGTGAGGAATTTCGAAAATTCTTAAGATCACCGTTATTATGCATCTAATCGAAGAATTGTATAAAATCAATCTTATTGCAAATTGAATGTTCCATTAATGTTGTTATATATGTTTCTTTCATTATCTTTAACATTAACTGAGATATTTGGGTTTTTCAGAATTCGTCCTTCGGTAAACTCCCATTCCTACTCATGTCATATCAACAAAAAGCTATTATATTATGAAGCAATTTATTTGGGGCCTAAATAACAAATATAGTTCTCATTGAACTTTTCCGTCATGAGATAAATGCAAGAGGGAAATCTGCTTAGCTAACGCAGCCCCTGCGTGACGAACTTTTATTCTTTACTATTGTCATACGCGTAGGTGAAAACCTTCGTCACTGGCTGATGATGGAGTACAGCTGGCATTGTGCTTTCTATGCGTGGCCAACATTCTTGATAAGTTTCACTGACTTAGTTATCCGTGAGTCAGCAGGTCATAGCGTCTGTTATCCCTGCTTCATTGTTTACGTTTTTGACTGGGTCCGTTCGCTTTCATCTTACGTTAGATAAAACGAGGGATGGTTTATGCTTGTGCACAGGAGAACCCGTTCATTATGTAGTAGGTGGTGTTTACAAGTGTGTTACATTTGTTACTTGTGTTGCATAATTATAACTTAATATATGACCTATTTAACTTCGCATTCACTAATCTATGGCGGATTGACAAAAAAAAAATTAAAGCTAAAATGATTTGGAAAATCATTTTAGCAGATTTCCCTTAATGGAAATCAGCTATTAAGGTCGTACTCATGACCCGATTTTCAAAAAATGTCTTCAAATGTCCATCGATGGTACCCAGGAGATGACGAAAATGAGGCCCGTTCAAAACTATATATATATATATATATATATATATATATATATATATATTTATCTGTTAACATTCTAGCGGTCGCAATTTTTGTTTATTTAATCGTTTTATGTAAAAAGAAAGATCAAGTTCGTTAACGGCGGAAATCGGAACAGTGGGATGGGGGCTAGAGGGGGGATTTCGAAAATTCGAAATATTTTCGTTAGTATACGTCGGATCGAAATATTGTATAGAACTAATCGTATTGCAAATTAAATTTACTATAAATATTGTTATATACTTTTTTTCTCTATCTTCAATATTAACCGAGATATTTGCATTTTTATTAAGTGTAACGGACGAGCCATGGTCGCTTCTATTCGCTTCCGCCTACAGCTAGTTCTGCCGTTTCCGTAACTGTTCGGCACTCGTATGGAAATTTCTCTATTGTATAACTTTACGCGGGAAATCTGCTTAGTTTACGCAGGCCCTGCGTGACCGACTTTTTATTTCTCAACTGGTTTCTTGTCCATATGGCACCTCATCGGGATTAGTACTACTGCACAAAGGCAACTAAGCTAACGGCTACATCTATCTCTATGGCCTTCCACTAGCCGAACCAGTAGGAGAATTGCTTACAAAGTATGGCGGGCCAAGTCAGCTGATTGATTAGTCGAGAAATAAAAAAAGATTTGAATAATCATTTGATGTTGTCCTTAGTTGAAATATGTTTAGTTTACGCATCGTGAAGGACTTCTATTGATGACGGCCGGCAAGACGTCTTATTTGATATAATTTTTCTTTCTAAAGACTTTCTGATTCTGAATTCACCTTTTTCTTGTATCAGGCACTCAAATCTAGTCCTTTTTTGTTCTGCTTATTTCTTATAGAGCAGTTAAATTGGCCTTGAGCAGCTTTTTATTTATTGCCTTCTTCTTAATTAGCCCCCCCCCCCAGCTTAAGATTACGAGTCAATTAGCATAAGTCAGATAAGACTGGGCTTTATTAAAGTCCGGCTCAGCATGCAAAGCTTATTCTCAGCAGACGAGCTTAGCATTCCTTCCCTTTCAAAAGGAAAACGCTACGTAACCCCATTAAAAGTGAAATATGTACAAATGGGAAACAATGAGATCTTTTATCTAAAATTTTGGAATTTAAATTGTTTCCTTTGTCTTAATCTCGCGAAAAAGTTGCAGGGCATTGGAATTCTCGAATCGGATAGGTTAGCCAATTTCCGATTTAGTTCATCGAATGAGGTCACTGATCCACTGAGAGATTTGGAGTTCAGGTGCTCGTGAAAATCATATCACTTAGCTTACTCACAACGTCCAGCTCTCACGACGGAACAGCGTATTATTAATATGAATTGAATTGGAGTGGGGGCTTACTAAAGGCTGATAAATAGAGTTTTGTTGAGATTTTTCGAAAATCGCGTCATGCTCAATAGCCGATTTTCCTTAAACGAAATCTGCTAAATGAAGTGTGATCCCCATATAGTAAATTCCTACAATAATCAGTTCTAATAATTATATGGGTCACTTAAAGACTAATACGTGTGTAATCCTCTTGTCATAGAAACGTTTCATAATATACGTAGTTTTAAAAAACATATTACTAAGTAATATAGTAGATAGAGCAGAAAAACAATCTACTGAACTCGAAAAAATGACGTTTTGGGTGCCTCACTATGAAGGTTTCTCAGAAATAAGAAAACTAAAATTAAAAATAACAATAATGTTTGTTAATAAATGGAATCTGAAGTGATATGTGTTGTAATTAATCTTAAACGAAATGTAGATTGAATATAGATACCAACTTATATTAAGAAAATAGGTTCCCATATCTAGAAATAGCAGATTGGTTGTCTTCATAAGTTATGAGCACACATTTCCATGCCTTTTTATGTAAGTTTCCGGGCTCAGGTTAGCCGTGAGAGTTAAAGCGGGTCAAACGGTAAACTTAGAGTGGCGAGTTCAATTCCGCCAGGGCAATAGGAATTTATTCAGTAATGAACTCAGTAAATGAAATCCTTAGTCCCAGCCTGGCTAGAAAGGGTAGGGGGATAGGCTAGGGAAAGTAGATAACCCGCCCCAAGGAGCCATAGTAGCAAAAGGTGGACGTTAATACATAATAATAATTATAATATTTAAGTTTCAAGTTCATTGGATCGGTGCAGAAAATATGTTGATAAGAAGGCCAAAATAGTCGTAATAGTTATTGTGGTTTTAAATGAAACCAGTGATTTTTACTTGTCAAAGCCAAATCCAGCAAGTTCATTGCCTCCAGAAGCAAATTCTTGGATCTTATGGTTCTCGCGTTATTCACAATATTGTGTGGTGGTTAAGTGACGGATCCTTACTTGTGTCACATAATCAGCAAACCTTCTCAAATACATTTGCATGCTTGGAGCTAAATCGACTGAATTAAAGTAGTTCGGGGTTTAGCTTTGTTTGGGGAATTCGTGTATGCAGATCGTATGTAGGTTTAACATGGACAAGGAACAATACAAGAAAAAATGCATCTACTATTAGACTTTAATATTCAAACAACATACCTTCCCGCGAGATCTTGATAGGTGTGTCAACCATCGGGTGACAATGTCCACGAACGCCTGAAACAATTAATACTCTTAGAATATATTCATAATGTAAAACTACTTTAATCGGAAGCCAATATTATATTGAAGGGATTACACCATTAATGACCAGCCCTAAAACAGAGAGATATTATCTCTTTTTCTTTTTCTTTTTTTTGTCTCCTCGTAGTAATCTTTTGAGAAGTTATATAATTGAGTACATGTTCCATTGCCACATGGCATATTACTAGACTAGATTTTTCTTGGGCGATCAACTACACGGTTATTACGTCCTTCCATTGTGATGGCATATGACATGCGTGGTTATGTTTAAATACACATATATATATACAATATATATATATATATATATAAATGGACCTTATTTTTGTCATCTACTAATGGAACCAGTAAACCAGAGGAATGTTATGGAAATTGCTTCGAAATTACTAGCTCAAGAGCAGACTTCCTTTGAAATTTTTAAGACTCATTAAGTAACGGTATCGTTCATATGACAAAAAAAAGGTTCACTGAAGACTGAAAACTAAAAATTGTTAATATTCAAGAGAAAGAAAACATAAATTGAACAACATTTATAGGACATTACATTTTCTATAAAGTTTTTCAACTTAACGGATAAAATCCTAACGCAATCATATTCAACTAACCACTAGAATTCAGGGATCGACAGACCACCAACGATTACCAAGTTGATCAGTGGGGATTACAAGACTATACGAAAGTTTTTCAAGTTATACTTGTGAAGGCGAAAGATACTTGTAGATTTCCCTAAAGAAATTTCAGCAATTGAAATTCTATTCGTGACGCGATTTTCGAAAAATATATTGAAATGACCAATGATTCTATGTGATTTCTTTCAAAAACGACCAAAAAAACTTAACGGATAAAATGCGAGGCATTTCAAAATCCTCTCCACTAACCACCCCAACTCCTAGTTCGTTAATGGGTATCTTAATTTCACATACGACGTTTAAATATAAGATAAAATAAATTCGATCACTTGACCGTTAAAAGTTTGATATATATATATATATATATATATATATATATATATATATATACACATCGTTTTGAACGGACATCATTTTCGTCATCATGGCCAAATAGAATCGATTGTTATTTTTCAACAATCGTGTCATGAATACAAACTCAATAGCTGATATCCCGTACAAGAAATCTGCTAAAATTACTTGAGGTCCACATTGAATGGGACTTTATGTAGAGGAAGAATTGCTGTCCTAACGTTGAATCTATTGAGTATTAATGAACTAGGTTTAGTATTGGATCTGTTGGATAAGCGAACATTGTTGCTGGCTACCAGCCAACCAGCCCCATCAACCAGTCAGCCATGTCTGCACCAAGCAGCGTTTAACCATATTCTCTCGGAATGAATTCGAAATTCGTCCTATTATTTGCCTTTGATCCCTTTATACTCGATTAATAAAGTCATTCCACGAAGATTTGACACCCGATGTTTGACAGAAAAATCCGTTACCCATGTGCTGCGTAATTAGAGGCTGATCTAAGGTGCCTAAGAATTTATAGAATATATTTCAGTAGCAGCCTGAAGTCCGACACAATACCAAAGTAAAAAATAGCTGTCTTGAGATTATAGTCTGAGTAAACAAAACTAACAGAAAGTTAAATAAACCCAGTTTAGTAATATAAATATGATGACAAGTACAAAGGAATGCATGCAAACTTAAGAGCTTCAATACTTGAAAAAATACATATCAAGTGTTTCTTAAAGAAGAATATCCTTAAAAATTAACAAACAAACCCAAATTATAAACTAATATCTACAACAAAAAAAACTACTACCACTAAAATTAATATGACTTAATGAAATTACAAAATTTAATTAAATAAAAAAAGGTCCGTCATTTAGGGACTGCGTTAACTAAAAAGATTACCCACTTGCATCACGTATTTGCATTAATAAAAAAAACGTAATAATTCAGTGAGAAGAATAGTTGGAATTTAGGCTTCAAATAACGTGCCCAACAATATAACAGCTTTTGTTAATATGACATGAGTAAGAGTGGGGGCTTACCTAAAACCGAAAACTAAAAAATGCAAATGTCTCGGCTAATAATCAAGCAAGTGAAAAAACGTACGAAACAAAACTTATTGAACATTAAATTTGCAATAAGATTGAGTCAATACAATTTATAGAACCGACCCATAATAACGGAGATATTAAGAATTTTCTTCCTACTACTGGTCGGATTTCAGTCATTAAAGAACTTGATCTTTAGTTTTACATCAAACGTTTAAATATCACGAGGTTGGTAATGATCAAACAAATATTCCGACCGCTAGAATATTGATATATATATATATATATATATATATATATATATATACAGTTTTGAACGGACCTCATTTTCCGTCATCTCCTGGATAGGATCGATGGACATTTGAGAAGATTTTTCGATAATCGCGTCAAGAGTTCGACCCCTTGAGGGAAATCATCTAAAAAGAATACGTGGCAAATATAAAAAGAAAATGATGCAAATATCTCGAATAATATTTTAGTGAGTAATAAATCCCTACGGCAAACCTACCATTTGATCTTAGTTAAGAAGAATCTTTGTCTTCAACCATTGAACTCCAAATGCGCATCTACTTGTTTGGATTGATTTGACATTTTTCGAAAATCGCGTCAAGAGTAGGGGAGATAGGGTAAAAGCGGGTAGTCGGGAGCAAACCGGGTACCTCCTCTTAGCCGTTGTGTGTACTGCAGTCGGGCTGATAACGGAGGAACTAAAATCCGCCTTTGAAGAAGAAGCAGCGGCCATTACGCCAAATCGGTAATCGTGCTTGTTCTGTGTCACTGATAATAATTCAATTTTCGTGGGACCTGCTTATGATTTTGGTGCAAAAGGTTTTTGATAGGTCTGCGCTCCTATTCCAATTAGAATGCAGGCATCTAGTTCCCTTAGTACAAGTTTTAATTACCTTTATTTTAGCATTAAATGATAGTCTTTAGCGTTTGGTATGCCCGAATGACGCAATATATTATTTAAACTTTCTGCGCGGGGGAAAACCGGGTAGCAGCTACGTCACGATTCTCGAAACATGAAAATTATATTTTACCTAATTTTGTTTAATTATTTCACTGTAAAAGCATGTATAATGACAAACAATATGATAAATCTTGCAACTATGAATTTACATCTTGAAATATATAATTGTTTTGAAATAGCTAAAAAGATTATTTGTTTGATTATTTATATTTTTAGTTTATTTTTTTTTTGTATTGTTCCCAAAATGGGGTTTGTTTTAATGCATCAAAAAACATTTTTTATTAACAAAAAAAAATTAATTTCATTAAAAATCTTTACATTTTTATTTTCCCCTAAGAAAAACATATGCACCCGGTTTTACCCTACTAGTGGGGTAAAACCGGGCAAAATGACTTTTTACAAAAAAAGTAGGGTAAAACTTTAGATTTTGTTTTTGAAACTGTGGTTACGTTAACAGTTAAGTAGACTTTATTTTAACAAAACTTAAGTTGTTTGTGGTAAAAATTGTGGTTTCTTAGCTACCCGGTTTTAGCCCACTTTCCCCTACAACCTCAATAGATGATTTCCCTTAGACGAAATCTTTTTAATATAATGAGAATATAAAACAAAGCATTAAGGCTGGAATGTGAACGACTAAATGACAAGTTGGAGAGAAACAGCCACAAGGAATAAGAACTATAAATAGAGACAGATATATTTGAGTTGACTTCCTCACGCCGCTATGACTCATGCTCTATATTTTGAGTCATTGCCCTTGCTTTAGGTCAGGAGACATATTCCACAACAAATCCTAACGCAATCATATTCAACTAACCACTAGAATACAGGGATCGACAGACCACCAACGATTACCAAGTTGATCAGTGGGGATTACAAGACTATACGAAAGTTTATCAAGTTATACTTGTGAAGGCAAAAGATACTTGTAGATTTCCCTAAAGAAATTTCAGCAATTGAAATTCTATTCGTGGCGCGATTTTCGAAAAATATATTGAAATGACCAATGATTCTATGTGATTTCTTTCAAAAACGACCAAAAAAAAAAAAAAAAAACAAATACGCCACCTATAACAATAACATGGTCGAACACGTCTATACAATTATACATACATATATATATTTATATATATATATATATATATATATATATATATATATATATATATATATATATATATATTAATGAGTGGCATAAATTTCTTAATGAAGTTAAATTAATATGTTATTAAATTGTTTCGATTTTTCCTTATTAAGCGTCCTCATTTGTCTTCACTTTGATCGTTTGTTCGTTCATTATGTATCTTATTTATTTATTTTTGTTTTTCGTTTTTTTTTTGTTTTGAATTTCAAGAACAAATTTATGAACTACATTTCTTACGTATTAAATGTTATACACTGTAATAGTATGGTATATATATATATCTATATATATATAAAATTGTAACCTCTGTCTGTACATTGATTTTTTTCGCGAAATTTCACGATAAATTTTTGTTTCACATGTCATAGACACCATAACTGCATTTTGTTTCTTTGGTGTCTGTTTGTTTGTTTGTTTGTTTGTTACCTTTTCACGCATAAACGGCTGAACCGAATTTTATGAAACATAGTATGTATATTACTACTAATACAACTTAGACTTTAGGTTATATAAAAATTCTCTGAGACGAACAAGAGTGGGGGTTATAAGGGGAGCCAGAAATTAAAAATAGCTATAGTTCGTTTCCTATTGGTTTTTCGGCAAATATGAACATAACAAAAGTTGTTTATTTACTTATTTAGAGTAACTTTTGTTATGTACACGTTTTTCGAATACCGAATTATAAACGAGATATACGCTAAAACCTATAGCGGAAGTGAACAATTTTATTTGGGACAAAAGACCCAACCGAAATAAATGAAACTCGGTATGGACATTAGAACTAACGCTTTCATTATAACAAGCCATACCAACATTTCTAGGGACGGGCAGGAGTGGGGGTTGTAAGGGAGGCCTGAATTTAAAAATAACGGTATCTCGTTTTCTATTCGTTTTTCGGAAAATATGAACATAACAAAAGTTGTTTATTTTGTTATTTAGAGTAACTTTTGTCATTATTATTTTTGTCTTTTAACAAAGTATAAACGAGATATTTACAATAAACTAAAGTGGGAGTCAGCTATTTCATTGGGCGCTAACGATTAAACCGAACTTAAAAATCTCGGTATGTCAATTAGCATGAATTCTCCCATGATTATAAGCTATATTAAAATTTTTAGGTTAGAACGAGAGTGTTGGTTATAAGGGAGGCCTGAAATAAAAATTTATTTCATTGTCCATTTGTTTTTTGACAAACATGCACAAAACAAAAGTTGTTTACTTTGTTATTTAGATTAACTTTTGTTTAATACGTTTCTCCTGGAACAATGTGTGGAGCAAGTAGAAATATTGCTTTGCTCAACAATTAATTCCAATTTGAACTATAAGGACAGGAAACGGGAAATATGACAATTTGGAGGACAGTGAAGACTTACATAAAAAAATAATTTTATTATTAACTAATGCCAACAACGGGTTTTAACCCTAAACACTGGGACGGGTAAATGTCAGAATATTGTGCAAAGTAAAGCCTTGCCAAAAAAATACCATCACCATTCAGCCTCAAATCAATTCCCGGGCGAAGCCGGGTATCTGAGCTAGTATATATATATATATATATATATATATACTCTTACTGAACTATTTTAATTTTTTTGTTTTTATATCCTTTAAACTTCCGTTCCCTTGGTCCAATTTCCGTTTTTATTAAGCCTGATTTTCGGTCTGCCTGTACATGAGACGCTCAACTGTCGAGTTTAGTAGCAATCAAGCAAAAATCCTATAGTCCTGTTTCAACCTCAATTTTTTGGCTACAACTTTTATGTCGCTGGATTTTTCAATCACATGTAGGGATTCTGATAAATTTTTGAAGAATATGAAACAATGAAAAAAAATCAGAGTGCACAGTTTTAAAGTACATTAATAACCATAAAACTATAATTTGAAACTTTTTTTTAATCTCTATTATCGTTTTAACAATATGCTCTGAAATATAATTTTTGTTTAAAGGTAATTTTACCCTTTCTAATCGTAGTTTCACATGAACAAAAGATAGTTTTGTGTTACGGATGAACTACTCTACTTTCATTCAAAGTTCCAGAATAATTAGGGTTTTCGGGTTCCCTAACCTCCCTTGTTAGATATAGAGAATATAGTGTTACGTTTATTACAAATATAATGAACGTTGTTTATTAGACTTCTTTTCGATTGCAAAACTAAACACACAAGCTTTAGAGTTTTTATCACTGCATAATTTATTTAACAATGCACTACACACTTGGTTAATTATTCTTAATTACTACTCACAGTATGCACTGATAACTTTACTGTTCTTCTTAATGCACAGTCCAATAACTCACGATCACTCAAGTTCACAAAGAACACGCTACTGCACTGTCGTTTACTAAAAACATGACACTACACTGTCCTTTACATAAACACGGAAACTATACTGTTCTTTACAGAAACACGGCACTACACTGCAACTGAAATGCACAGTTCACTAAAGCCGCACTGTTATTCACTTGAAGAGAACTGAGAACAATCTAAAACTCTCGGGACGAGCTGGGCTGCTATTATACCCGGGCGGTAAATATCAAAGGGATTGCCGAAAATGGGCTAGACGCTAAGTCTAGAACAGTCTCGGCCCCAGTAGACACTAAGGGCGCCAATAGTCCTTCCATCGGTACGCTCCTTTCATCTACTTCGTACTTCTTAAACATGTGAATAACTCTGTTTAATTTTTCATGTACTTAATTTTACTATGGTTAGACGACATCACCAAGGTGTCATCCAGTACGTGGGAAATCCGCTTAGATTACGCAGCCCCTGCGTGACGAACTTTTTATAACCAGAGGCTGACAATTAATAGTTATCAGTTCAGGGACCAACTGTAAAAGGAAAAATCACTTTTACAAAAACAAGCATTAACAGACATCCATGAGAATAACGGCAACTATGACTAATCCCAGGACATGTCATCAGCACATTTTCGTACCTATTTCTCGCTTCATAAGATGCCTATGTAACTAAGACTTGAAATATATCATAATTCATAATAGTCTAAAATAATACGAACATAGTTGTGTAGAAAATTCAAGCGATTGTTCACGCCTACTATAGGCTAAAAGCGAATATTACCGAAATCTCTACTAAAATGTAAAGATTAGCTGTAGTAAGAAATAACTTTGTTGAGTGTAAAGTAGTTTTCAATCGATGTTCCATCTTTGAATTTGTCTTGTTCTTTATTAAACGTGGATAAGTTTTATAATTTGTACGGAGCTTATTTCCTCCATCTACCAGTTAGGATTGGTTGAGATTTGAGGAATGTTTTGAAGAATTGACAAACGCCATAGCAGAATTCCCACTGTGTAAATATTCTGAAATCGTAAAAACTGAGCTAATCACTGTAGCATGTCTCAATTACTTTTTCATTTAAAGTCCATTTTTCCCTGTGTCAGAAGTTTGTTTTATCTTGATATTCACGTTTTTACTCGCCTCAATGAAATTAAGCCTCGATTTTCCCTCTTCCTCTCATTTTCTATATTTACTCAGCCTATTTTTACTAGAACAATGCATACACGTATTTTTATTCTGTAAATATTCAATGCTTTTTTATTAGTAATTTCCCCCTTAGGGAACATCCTATTGGCAAATATCGTGAGTTTTCTTTTCATATTGTGTCAGTCGATAACAAAAACATTTATTGTAATTCATGTATATCGAATAAATAAAGTCCATCTTGCTGGGGCTGCGTAAACTAAGCAGATTTCCCTCATGTTTGACTGGCACACTACTGTTCCCATCTCAGCATATATTCTTTATGTAGTATATACAGGCTACACAAGGTAATTGGTCCCATAAATGACCGAACAAGGGAATAAGAGGGTCACAAGGGCATGCAGTGGTTTCCCATTGCCTTCTGCACCAGTCCACCCAGCAATAAAGGCGTCATGAAGAAAATTCCATTCGCACCAGAAAAAGTCGAGAAAATTCGATTCAAGGCCAGATGAGTAGGAATGGGTAGTCATTTCAGTCTTAATCGATGGCGTCATCACCCGTATTTTGAGTTTTCAATATTCCACTCTCTAAACCACCCTTCCCACAGGTTCGATTCCAGCCGTTAACGAACTTGATCTTTAATTTTACATAAAACGTTAAAAAATCAAGTTTGGTGCCGATCAAATCAAAATTGCCGCTGGAGCAGTTACAAATATATATATATATATATATAGACACACACACACACACAAATTTTCAACGGCCCACATTTTCGTCATCTCCTAAAGTAGGATGGATGAACATTTCGGAAAAATATTCGAAAATCACGTCATGAGTACGACTTCAATAGCTGATTCCCCTTAAGAGAAATCTGCTAATACAAATTGTGACCTGTATGTCGTAGGCTCAACAGAAGCAATCTCATTAGCTCACAGAATGTTTTCCGAAATCTCGACGAGATATACAGAAATCTCGAACTACTATATACATTTTCGTATATAACAATGCTAATTTTTTTTTTTCAGTTCTGCAATATTATCTTTATTATTAAAAAGGATAAACGTTTTGAAATTCTATTAATGCAATCATGAATTACATTTTCTATTATAATGTTATTCGTAATTTTATTGTTTCATAATGACCTTTAACCATTTCTTATTGGACAAAAAAACAAAATCTGAGAATCCATCACAGGTAAGTTCCAATACGACTATTTGTCTACATAACAAAGGTAAAGAATATACAATAATAATTCATATGCTAATAGAGATTTTATCCAATTATTTTTAAATTGTTTATTAACGTCCACTTTTTGCAACTAAGGCCAATTGGGATGACTTATCTACACCCCCCTTGTTTACCACCCTTTTCTAGCCAGGGTAGGACTAAGGATTTTATTTAATAAATTCCGTCATTAAAGAAATTGCTTTGCCCAGGCGGGAATCCAACTTGCCACTTTTTAGTTTTACATCTTCACTAATCCTCTATATCCTATGAAAACAATAAATAGTATTTAAACTTGAAATAAGACGATTCGTGATACATTGGCTTATTGGTAATGTGAGATTGTAGGTGCGGGTGTTTACTCCATGCCGGATAAGTAAACAATACAAATATCTTAATTCTAAATCAAAGGGAAAATTAACAACAGATCGACAATTTTAGCTAACTAAATTCACAATAAGATTGATTAAGTACCTTTCCTTTACTGAGCCCCCTCCCCCACATTTCTCCAGGGCCGATTTCTGTCATTAACGTATTTGATCTTCAGATTTACATGAAACGTTCTAATTTATCGTTCAATAACGTTCAAACAAGAATTATATGATTTGTATGTGTGTGTGTGTGTGTGTGTGTGTGTGTGTGTGTGTGTGTGTGTGTGTGTGTGTGTGTGTGTGTGTGTGTGTGTGTGTGTGTGTGTGTGTGTGTTTGTGTGTGTATGTCCTGGGCCTAGGTTGGATTGTAAAACACTTTTTAAAAGTCGTGTCGTGAATAAAATCTCAAAACATGTTATCCCTAAATATAAATTTGCTCATAAAAGTCAAATGTTTCAGGTAAATTCGATTAGAAAATTATAATTAAGGAAAAGTAAATTATTTATTAACATCCAGTTTTTGCAACTAAGACTAATTGGGAAGGGTAGCAACCTGCAGATAGCAGGTTACCGCCCTTTTCTAGCCAGGGTGGGACTAAGAATTTTATTTAATGAATTCCGTCACTAAATAAATTCCTATTGCCCCGGCGGGAATCGAACTCCACTCAAGATATACCATGTTAGATTAAGGTCAACGCTAAAGTGGGCCTCTAAACTAGATACCCATGAAGTTCATTTAATCCCTTCTATGGAGTTGATGTGCTTCTTCTTTGTTGACCATTCGCCGTTGAAGTGGTTTTGTGTTACATGTTTGAGTGTAATTGACGTCATTAATGATGGTATATTGCTATTGAGTCTCTACTTTCTATTTGATGATTACTAAACTCCAGATGTCACATAAAACAAAAGGTTAAGGAAAATCCGATAAAACTAACCATCTTGACAAAACATTGCCCATGGAAAATAATAACATTCGGGAAACTAAAGAAGGAAAATTTTTCCTTTAAGAAAATAAATAAGAATTTTTGAGTTTTCAACCTTTTGAACAGATACAATTATACTCATTTGATTTCCAATTAACAGTGAAAGGCTATTGAGTATCATTTCAACTATAGCATTAGTTTTAATTACAACTCAGTGCATATTATAAGAGAAATAAAGAGCGGAATCTTATTCACGTCAGCATGTGACATTCCTTTTCATAGGATATCTGCTTATTTTACTCCAGACCACCGTGGCGAACTTTTTTACTTTATACGCCCCACTGGCACAGGTAAATCGATCACTTGAAAAACATGGCCGAAGCCGCAGAGATCGCCCCCCCCCCCTCCTTTCCCTGGACAAACAGGAGAAAAAAAAATTGAGGCAAAGCGGAAGGGGAAATACCTTGGGGGCTATTTGAACAAAATGGATTGGTTTACCAAAAGCCACGCTCGAACCTGGGTTGTTTGGGTCTCGAAGCTGGCCGTCAATACACCCAATTCAGGACTTAACTTCCTCCTACGATGCAACGATTTATTCAAAGCATCTACGCTCAAGAGAAATTCGAACAGTAGTTTGCAGGTTTTTGGGGGCGTTTAAAAAAAGAAAAAATACGGTTTTCCAGAAGATTTCCCTTATGGGATGAATCACCTACGTCCTTATAAAAATAACAGAAAAAAAGTCCGTCACGCAGGGGCTGCGCAAACTAAACAGATTTCCCACATGCTAGTACAACACACTTCTGATCTCATTTCACCTCTATTTCTATGTAAAACAAAAAAAACGATGGGTAGAGGGGAGCAGGAGAAGGGACTTACTGGATGCTGAAAACCAGAAAGTACAAATAACCCAATTAATATTTGAGATAAGAAATAATCCATAGAACATTAATTGTAGAGTGTCAATAATATAACAAAATTGCTTCCATAACATTTTACGATCTGACACATTAAATGGGATATATTTTGAATTTTCGAATTCCCCCAGTATTCTAGGTCAGATTTCAATCACTAACAAATATGATGTTTGGTGTTGACTGAAGAGATTAAATATCGAGTATGGTATAGATCAAATAAACATTTTAGTACAAGAACGTAAAATCTTAAATGATGACAACACACAATAAATTTGCATGTATCTCGCATAATAAAAGTCTGTTAAAAATATTTGGTATTTAAGCTAACAATAAAGTGGTTCATGATATAACAGCTTATTGTGAATATGTCATGAGTAGGAGTGGGGGTTTACTTCAGGATGAAAACTAAAAAAATGCAAATATCTCGTTTAATATTCATGATAAAGAAAATTTGCATAAAACAACATTTATAGCTAATTTTATTTGCAATAAAATTTGTTATGTACAATGTTTTGATCTGACTCACAGTAACGGAGATACTTATTATCGAAATTCTCTTTCTTTAACCCCCCCCCCTCCCACTGGTAACGATGAACTAAACATTGCGACCGCTAGAACACTCACAGCCAAATATACATATGATTCTGAACGGACCTCATTTTCGTCACCTCCTGTTGGGTGGGATGGATTGTCATTTGAGGAGGGGTTCCCTTAAGGGAAATCAGCTATTGAGATCGTACTCATGACGCGATTTTCGAAAAAATCTCTTCAAATGTCCATCGAAATTTCTCTATTCTAAAACTTCACGTGGGAAATCTGCTTAGTTTACGCAGCCCCTGCGTGACGGAGATTTTCGATAAACGCGTCATGAGTACTACCTCAAGTGCTGAATCCACTTAAGGAAAATCTGCTAATAAAGCAGTACAATGCGTATTATATTACTGTATTTGTATCCCAAGCAATGATAATAATAATGCACACACCTTTCATCTAATGAATGGCTTAAAATATTGTAAACAATTCAATGACGAGGTTTAGAATTTTCAGCCTAGAATTTCATACAACAAGTTGATAATGATCAACAACACAAAGGAGGCAGGGGGTATCAACACTTCTGGCAAAGTAATAATTGGATTCTGGAGAGAATGGTAGCCACCTCAGAATAGGAAAAGTTTCATTGAGTATGACACAAACTTGGGGAAGTAAATGAAAACGACACGGCAAAAGCATTGGCCAGGCAAAATATTGCTTGCAGCTGACAGCCGGCACAAAAGTATATCTAGATATCAAAGGCTTTCCACGCCGCTTCACTTCTTTACGCGGCGCAATTGTGTTACGCCCGACTTTGAAATATGTATCTCCAATCAAGAATGTAGGTCACTTCGCTTTGGCACAAGTCCATCTAGATCAAGAATTATGTTCCATTTTCATATAAAATATCATCACAGCCCAAACACACACTAATTTGTTCAGATTCACAAAGCTCATTATAAACCCTCCGAGACATTTACATCACGCACCCAATAGCACTAAACATAACAGAAGAAATTTATAAACAACAAATATATTGGCTGCCAGGACACGAGGATCTTCGACTTAGTACGACAGCAGACTACCATGCCAAACGAATTATTCAACAGAGTCAATACACACAAACAAACTTACTATATAATGGGACATATACGCCACCGAATCCGAAACAAATGGCAATCAGAATGGATGGTAGTAAAGAACCACCTCCGCAGTATCAAAGGTACTATTAAGAGTGGCCATAGGAGTACTGGACGGGAGGAAGTAGTTCTTGCCAGACTCAGGGTCGGCCACACATACCTGAAACATAGACGCTTAATGACAAGGACTGATAACCATATATACAAATACTGCAGCAAACACCTTACGATAAAACACATACTGACAGACTGCATCCAACGAAAAAACCGTCACATACCCCACGATATGACAGAACTATTAACTGACAGTAGCCAATATATTCCACAAATAATAAAATATCTAAAACATATACACATTTATAAAAATATATAGTATAAAATAAAATAGGTCTACAGCATACTTAAAAAAAAAGATTTAAAAGGTATAACTTTTATTATATTCATTTCGATAAAGCACGGATACGAGAAACTATCAGATAATTAAAAAATATTTTCCATAATATAAAAATAAAGTACAACAAAGGTGTACATTTAGGAATAAATATATTATTGTAACTACCCCTTAACAATTAGAGATCTTGCCAATCACAATCGATGTGGGGCACAATATAAATAAAATATAGTAGTTCTATTCGTGAGGCCACTTTGCTGGGACATTTCTTATTCTCGGGCTGCCGAGGTTTTCTGCAAAGAAAATTATAATATTGTCGACTTTTTAATAGTACTATTTTGAGAACCAACCAATAAAACTTACGTATTCCCTTTAAAAAAAAATGACATGATGATGGTAGCAGAAGGGCGTCGAAAATTCGTATCAGGGGGGGATCTCGACCGCCAGTGCAGATAGCAGAAAAAGTCCGTCACGCAGGGGCTACGTGAACTAAGCAGATTTCCCGTGTGAAGTTTAACAATAGATAAATCTTCATACTGGTTACTCAACACCACCGTGAATAAATACAAACGATAATAAGAAACCTCCCGACGGGAAGCGTCTCAAATTCAAACAAACAGGTCTGCCAACGGGTCACTGAAGAAAAACAATAACTGAAACATATCAGAATATAACATTAATTTTATTGAAAACTATGTACTATATCTAGTACTGTAATTCATAATGAATCAGGATAATTTTTATCTCAATCAATCAAATTTTAATAGTCCAACAATTTAAGACTGGGGGAAGGGGGTCACATGAACATATTTGCATGTATCTCGTATAATAAAGATCTATGGAAAACAATATTTAGTATTTAAGCTTCAAATAATGTGGGTTTATTATATAACAGAGTATTGTATTGTTTATGTAACACGAGTAGAAGTGGGGGTTTACTGAAGGTTGAAAACTGAAAAATGTAAATATCTCGGTTAATATTCAAGGTGGAGAATAAATGAATATAACAATATTTATAGTACATTTAATTTGCAATAAGAGTCATTTTATACACTTTTTGATCCGACTTATAGTAACGGAGATATTTTGAATTTTCAAAAATTCTCTCCCTCTAAACCCCCCCCACCCTCTAGTCCAATTTCAACCGTTAACGAACTTAATCTTTCTTTTTACATGAAACGACTAAATATCGATTTTGGTAAAGATCAAACAAAACCTTTGACCACTAGAGCGGTAACAAACAAGTATATAGATAGATCTATACATTTTTGAACAATCCTCATTTTCGTCATCTACTAAGTAGAATCGATGGACATATGGAGAAAAATTTCAAAAACTGGGTCATGAGTACGACCTCAATAGCTGATTTCCCTTAAGGGAAATCTGCTAATAAACCCGTATCCCCAGATTTAGGCTCGGCTGAACTACATTGGCCTCGGCTATGCCACAACAATATTTTCCGGTCCTAGAGCCGCCTTCATCAGGTGGTGGTGGGGGTTTCTACCATCGCATTATGAAGCTGCCAGGAACACAGAAGAAATATTGGGCATCGCTGGGGCCAACCCGAACATCAAGTCTCAAATGAGTTTCCAGCGAATGATTCTTAAGTAACTCGATAGATTATTTTAGCACATATAAGGCAGCCAATTCTTAATTATTGCTGGCATACATTTTATTATTTAATTAATGTACAGAACAAAGAACAATTTTAAATTACACAGGCCGGATCCATTTGGCCAGACCCTTGAGAGAGTCTTTAAATCCTGGTGAGAAGAATAGTAAGTGCAAAAACCTTGTAGATCCAGAAAACTTACTCCACCCACATACATCTACATGTAAAGATATCAGAAATTCCACTCTCTCCTTCCCGCACATCCTAATCCTTTAGTCGAATCACTCTCATCTACAGATATTCCAGAAAACCCAAGACATCTAAATCATAAGTAGTCATGTATCTTCTTGTATAGTGAAAAGTATAACTCCAATATGGTATAATCCAAAGTTGACTCCAATGTGGGTATTGTCAATGGACAACATCCCACCCCATGCCAATAATGAAGTCATTTGTTATTATTATGATACACATCATTTGATTGTAATATTTATATATTGTTGCAAATAAACGAATAAATAAAAAAATATAAAAAAAAATAGTCATGGGTAGCAGTTTGGATTTCACTGCTGGCGTGAAACTCGAATACAACTGTAAGACTGATGATGCTCAATTATGATGGGAGTAATTCCAAATAAAAAAGTCCGTCACGCAGGGGCTGCGTAAACTAAACAGATTTCCCACTTTCTGGTAAGACATACTGGTGATCTAAACTCAATACCTATTCTGACTGATAACAAGAAAATATGGCTTACTCACTTAATATCTCACCCTGTTCTATGTCCGATTTCTGCCAATAACAAATATGATCTTTAGAGTTGACAGATAAGGCTAAATATCTAGAGCGGTACAGAACGAATTCATAGTTTTGAGACTACACCGTAAAATCTTAATTGATGACGTCTTAGCAAAACGAATTTGCATGTATGTCGAATAAGAAAGGTCTCATGAAAAGAATACTTAGTATTTATGCTTGGAACAAAGATGTACATGATATAACAGCTTATTGTTAAAATGACATGAGTAGGTGTGAGGCGTTTACAAAATCCAAATTTCTCAAATTTTAATAGTCCAACAATTTAAGACTGGGGGAAGGGGGTCACATGAACATATTTGCATGTATCTCGTATAATAAAGATCTATGGAAAACAATATTTAGTATTTAAGCTTCAAATAATGTGGGTTTATTATATAACAGAGTATTGTATTGTTTATGTAACACGAGTAGAAGTGGGGGTTTACTGAAGGTTGAAAACTGAAAAATGTAAATATCTCGGTTAATATTCAAGGTGGAGAATAAATGAATATAACAATATTTATAGTACATTTAACTTGCAATAAGAGTCATTCTATACACTTTTTGATCCGACTTATAGTAACGGAGATATTTTGAATTTTCAAAAATTCTCTCCCTCTAAACCCCCCCCCTCCCTCTAGTCCAATTTCAACCGTTAACGAACTTAATCTTTCTTTTTACATGAAACGACTAAATATCGATTTTGGTAAAGATCAAACAAAACCTTTGACCACTAGAGCGGTAACAAACAAGTATATAGATAGATCTATACATTTTTGAACAATCCTCATTTTCGTCATCTACTAGGTAGGATCGATGGACATATGAAGAAAAATTTCAAAAATTGGGTCATGAGTACGACCTCAATAGCTGATTTCCCTTAAGGGAAATCTGCTAATAAACCCGTATCCCCGGATTGAGGCTCGGCTGAACTACATTGGCCTCGGCTATGTCACAACAATATTTTCCGGTCCTAGAGCCGCCTTCATCAGGTGGTGGTGGGGGTTTCTACCATCGCATTATGAAGCTGCCAGGAACACAGAAGAAATATTGGGCATCGCTGGGGCCAACCCGAACATCAAGTCTCAAATGAGTTTCCAGCGAATGATTCTTAAGTAACTCGATAGATTATTTTAGCACATATAAGGCAGCCAATTCTTAATTATTGCTGGCATACATTTTATTATTTAATTAATGTACAGAACAAAGAACAATTTTAAATTACACAGGCCGGATCCATTTGGCCAGACCCTTGAGAGAGTCTTTAAATCCTGGTGAGAAGAATAGTAAGTGCAAAAACCTTGTAGATCCAGAAAACTTACTCCACCCACATACATCTACATGTAAAGTTAGGCTGGACGGACTACGTTTTAAGTATCACTGCCAACAGTGCCCTTGCGCTTCAGAAGCTAAACTAAAAGAAGGTGTCTTTGTTGGGCCTGCCAGTAGTCAATTGATGTTTGACGTTAATTTTGAATCTGCAATGACGTTAAATGAGAACGAAGCATGGATATCATTCAAGAAAGTCATTAAAGAGCTTTTGGGAAATGAAAAATACCTATAATATGTTTCTGCTGTAGCTTATATGTTAAACAAGCTTCAAAATTTAGGGTGTTTGACGAGCCTGAAAGTTCACTTTTTAAACGATTATTTCCCTGGGAATTCGGAAAATATTAGTGAAGAGGAGGGTGAGCGTTTTCACGAGGATATTAAAGTAATGGAAAACCCCAACCAGGGCAGCTGGAACAAGAACATGATGGGAGACTACTGTTGGTCACTTCACCGAGAAGTTCAGCAAGCGAGTTATTGCAGAAAAAGCTACGCAAGAAGATTCAAGAAGAAACCAATTCCAGCTGAGAAGTGAAACCTGTATTAGCACATTATAATTTAATTTTTGATTTCTTCTACTTAAATACTTCCAAATGCAATTCTCCCATGTTTCCAACAAGAGAGAAGAGGATAGTTTTTGCTGTCATTATCATTACTGATTCTGTTTCCTTCGGCAGGAAATAGGAATCATTAAATAAAGTTTTGGGGTAAAGTGAAGAAAACTGTAGAAATGATCGAGAGTAAGTATTTGAGAGGCAGCAGAAGGCGGTTAATGGCCGACCTTAGCAGGCACCTAAGGCGAAAATAATGAGACTCAGTGTTCCAGACCAGCTCCGTCCCCACTTACTTCCTGGCCATCAGTTAGCTGATTTCCTGCCTCTTTAACACGCCACTTCCGCCCTAAACTTGCAAGATTTCCACTTCGTCGGACATTATTTTTTCATTTAACCCTCGTTACAACAAAATTATTGTTTATTGAAGAATTAATAACTCCGACGTTCCACTTGCCCTCCAGTTACGCTCAATAGCGTACCAATTCCTTAAAAATCACAAATTAGGTATCTAGGACTCACATTATTTATTTATTTATTTATTTATTTATGGACATCACATCAAAGGTGATTTGCCCTTTCAAAAATTGCACAATAACAAAAGTAACAAATTGTTAAATAACAAAAGTAAAATAGATAACAAGAAGTAACAATAAGAAATACCAGAAAAAACAATGACAAATAACAAACGTGAAATAGATAAACATTTTATATGTAAACATTAAAAAAAATATATATAAAAAAAATTAGTGATGAGTATAGTTGGTGGATGATCAGTAGGAAATTAATGGCTGAAAATGATACTTTTTTCTAATATTTGACGTAATTTTTTCGTTCAGGATAAACATATACATGTGTACAAAAGCATCTAAAACATGTGGCATGTGTGTAGTTCTAATATTTATTTATTTATTTGGTTTATTTAGGTATGTCGCAATTTAAGCGATTCACACATTTTCTTGTAATGATTCTAAAATAGTAGAGGTAAAGCCACCTTATAAAAACCAATAAAAAAGGTTAAAAAATCTACAGAGGTAGGTAAAAATACGGTAATTTATTTTTTCTCCAGTGGATATTATTGCAGTCTATTTATTATTATTATATTATTTAATGTTATATCTGGTTGTAAATGTGTGTGTCTTTGAGGTGTTTCATGACTTTTGTAATGTATGGGCTGTCGTCGTGTAGTAGTTCAGATAGGTTGGTGGGTAAGTTCTTGTCAGTTATTAGTCTGCAGTCTGTAAGTAAGTGTTTGATAGTCAGTTGTGTATTGCAGAGTGTACATAATGGTGGTTCAGTCCTAGTCATGAGGTGTCCGTGTGTTATCCGTGAATGGCCGTGCCTCAAACGAGCAAGGACTACTTCTTCTCTTCTAGTATCCTGATTACTGGACAGCCATTCACGAATAGTGTTTTTTATTTCTCGTAGTTTTGTGTCTGTCAGATGCCATTCCGCTTCCCATTTTAGGACTCACATTAGACAAGCGACATACTTGGAAACCTCACATCACATTAAAAGACAAGAAATGAATCGACCGTACAGACTCCTACTAAGACTACTTGACCCAGATCCAAACTATCACTGCATAACAAATGACTGATTTATACGACAGTACTCAAACCAATATGGACATAGGACTTAAACTTTGGGGTTCCACTAAACCATCGAATTCTCCCTAAATCCAAACCCTCCAATCCAGAATACGTCGCAAAATTATAGATTCCCCATTTTACTTATCTAATTTAAGTCTCCATAATGACCTCAACATTCCTTTTGTCCATACCCTCGCCAAATCCCGATATCAGAAATTCCACTCTCTCCTTCCCGCACATCCTAATCCTTTAGTCGAATCACTCTCATCTACAGATATTCCAGAAAACCCAAGACATCTAAATCATAAGTAGTCATGTATCTTCTTGTATAGTGAAAAGTATAACTCCAATATGGTATAATCCAAAGTTGACTCCAATGTGGGTATTGTCAATGGACAACATCCCACCCCATGCCAATAATGAAGTCATTTGTTATTATTATGATACACATCATTTGATTGTAATATTTATATATTGTTGCAAATAAACGAATAAATAAAAAAATATAAAAAAAAATAGTCATGGGTAGCAGTTTGGATTTCACTGCTGGCGTGAAACTCGAATACAACTGTAAGACTGATGATGCTCAATTATGATGGGAGTAATTCCAAATAAAAAAGTCCGTCACGCAGGGGCTGCGTAAACTAAACAGATTTCCCACTTTCTGGTAAGACATACTGGTGATCTAAACTCAATACCTATTCTGACTGATAACAAGAAAATATGGCTTACTCACTTAATATCTCACCCTGTTCTATGTCCGATTTCTGCCAATAACAAATATGATCTTTAGAGTTGACAGATAAGGCTAAATATCTAGAGCGGTACAGAACGAATTCATAGTTTTGAGACTACACCGTAAAATCTTAATTGATGACGTCTTAGCAAAACGAATTTGCATGTATGTCGAATAAGAAAGGTCTCATGAAAAGAATATTTGGTATTTATGCTTGAAACAAAGATGTAAATGATATAACAGCTTATTGTTAATATGACATGAGTAGGTGTGAGGCGTTTACAAAATCCAAATTTCTCGGTTAATATTCATGATAGAGAAAATTTGCAAATAGGAACATTTATAGGTATTTTAATATGCAATAAGATGGTTATGTTCAATTTTTCGATCCGACTTACAGTAACGCAGATATTTCAAATTGTCTATAAATAAATCCACCTTTCCCTTTCTCAGTCTCTCTTGGAAATGCAATTTTACCCTGGGACCTGGATTTATATATTCTAAGTTATGTTTCTTTGAACATGTATACAGTTATATTATTTATTATTATTATTTTTTTGAGATGCCGCTACAATGGCGATTCATCTTTAACATGTTTGAATATAATTTTATAAAATTAAATAAATATTACAATTTTTACAAAGCTAAATGTTACAAAAGTACAAAATAAATAAGACCATGCCGCTGGAATGGCGATTCATATTTTAACATGTTAGAATATAATTTTACAAGATTAAATAAATATTAAAATTTTTACACAGCTAACTTTTACAAATGTACAAAATAAATAGACTGGACAAAACTAAATATAAATTGTTAGTATATTTATTTATGAGGAACAAATAAAAAATAAAAATAAAACAACAAAGACAAAAAAAAGATAAATAAAAATAAAAGAAAAACTATAAATAGTTAAACTGGAAGGAGGCAAAACTTATATTCCACAGTTCTTGCTGTATGTAACTTTCATAATTGTGGATAATAGGTTTTATATTACAGTTATAGTATATACTTACACAGTTATAGTAAAAACAAATCAAATTGCTTTCCAAATTTGCAAAAACTTAAAAAACAAATAAATAAACATAAAAATATGCAAATGAATGCATTTATAGGGTTAGAGGCATAAGATGTGTTGTGCCATAGCACCATTCAGGTAATACAAATTTCTGCCTGTGGTACATTAGAAACCATATGTCCAAACAACAAATTTATGGTTTCAATATGAATTTCTTGTAATACAAACTTGACAATCTCTGTCCACTACTTATAATTAAGTGGATTCTCTTATCTCCTGTTATCTACTATCAAATCAAATGTTAGCATTAGTGTCCCATCTCTGACTTTCCTTACAAACAGCGTTCTCAGAGCTCTGAAACAACTTAATCTGAGTAGTGTTGAGAGAGCTTCCCTGAATTAGATTTCTGCCAGAGCTTATAACTATGAAAGGGATTTGTGTGGACTCAAATCCTCATCAAACGTTTGTAGTGTCTAAGCCCTGGAATTACTTGGAAGGAGGTTGTAATTCTGGGTCAAGTCGACCATGATTGGCTTAAGCCAGATTAATCAGTAAATTGACCAATGAGTAATATAATTACTGGCTCAGTGATTACAAAGTTATCACTAGGCTAACACCCCGCATCCGTTTATTCACAATTTTTTAACGGAATGTTTTTTTTTTATTATTATTTAAAGAATTAGTCGCTGCCACTCAAGTGTGAAATATGTAAAGAATACAACTTAAACATAGCATGTCAGAAGTATGTTCCTTGGTACTAACGTGCGTTATAAATATGCTATTTAATTCTAAGGTAGGAATGGGACATGCTACCCCCTAGTGTGGCAGAAATATGGTAATTAATTCTAAAGTATGGTAGAATTTGTGACATAACATGAACAGCGTATAAAGTTTAAGTATATAAATAACTGCTCGAAGTGCACATTTCCCCTAAAGGAAATCAGGAATTGAGGTCTTATTCAAGACGCGATTTTCGAAAAATTTCCTCAAATGCCCATCGTTCCTACCCAAGAGATGACGAAAATGAGTTCCGTTCAAAATTTCTCTCTCTCTCTCTCTCTCTCTCTCTATATATATATATATATATATATATATATATATATATATATATATATATATTGGACGAGAGGGAGGGAGGGGAATTTTGAAAATTTGAAATAAAAATCTGCGTTACTATATGTCGGATTGAGAGATTGTACATAACCAATCTTATTGCAAATTACAATACCTATAAATGTCGTTATACACATATTTTCTCTATCGTAAATATTAACAGGGATATTTGTATTTTTAGCAGATTTCCCTTAAGGGAAATCAGCTATTGAGGTCGTACTCATGACGGAATTTTCGAAATTTTTGTATCTATATTTTTGTCTGTTACCTCTCTAGCGGTCGCAATTTGTATTTGATCGTTACTAAACTCGATATTAAGTGAAAAGAAAGATCAAGTTCGTTAAGGGCTGAAATTGGACCAGGAGGAGGGGGGGGGGGTTAGTGGGAGAGAATTTTGAAAATTCGAAATATCTCCGTTACTATAAGTCGGATCGAAAAAGTGTATAGAATACATCTTATTGCAAATTAACTTTACAATAAATATTGTTATATATATATTTATTCTCTATCTTGAATATTAACCAAGATATTTGCATTTTTCAGTTTTCAGCCTTCAGTAAACCCCCACTTCTACTAGTGTTACATAAACAATTCTTTGTTTTATTATAAACCCCATTATTTGAAGCCTAAATACCAAAGATTGTTTTCATTGAACTTTTACTTTGTGAGATATATATTCAAATACGTTTTGGATTACTAAAATTTGAGTGTTAAAACTGAATCTGATTCATTACAAATTACAGCACTAGCTTTAGGAAATTGTTTTCAATAAAATTAATATGTTACATTCAAATATATTTCATTAGTTGTTTGCCGTTCCGGTGTTTCTATGCAGCGCTACGAGTCTGGCTGGCCTGTTTGTTTACAATTCAGCCGATTTCCGTTGTAGAGATTATTAACTTGTATTTTAAATTTACTGAGCATTCACGGTATTGTTACCTTTATGTATATTTATCTATTGCTAACGTTTGCGTTGGAAATCTGCTTAGTTTACGTAGCCCCTGCGTGAAGGACTTTTCTTCAGTTTTCATTCTGAAGTAAGTGCCACTTTCAACTCATGTCATATCAACAATAAGCTGTAATATCAGAAACCTCTTTGTTAAAAGCTGAAAATCCAAATGTTATTTAAAAGAGACCTACATTATTATATCATATTATATTGTTATCACTTTGTGAGATACATGCACATTAGTCGTGCGATGTAGTCAACAATTGAGATTTTACGTTCTTGTTTCGAAAATGTTTATTTGATCTATACCATACTCGTATTTTTTTTCGTAACTTAAATATTAAGCAAGTAATTCATATTTTCACTTACCAGCGTGTCTTACCAACACATAAGAAAACTGCTTCGTTCACGCACCCCCTACGTGAGGAACTATTTTTTTTAAATTTGGTAGTATATCCAATTTGAAAACTTATATCCCTTCAAGTGAATGACATAAATGTGATATTTCTGAAGAGGTTTAACGCTGCTACGTAGAATAAGTAGCGTTTAATGATGCTATGTAGAATAAGTAGCATTTAACGCTGTTATGTAGAATAAGTAGCATTTAACGCTTCTAGTAGAATAAGTAGCATTTAACGCTTCTAGCAGAATAAGTAGCATTTAACGTTGCTACGTAGAATAAGTAGCATTTAACGCCGCTACGTAGAATAAGTAGCCGTTAACGTTGCTACGTAGAATAAGTAGCATTTAACGCTGCTACGTAGAATAAGTAGCATTTAACGCTGCTACGTTGAATAAGTAGCATTTAACGCTGCTACGTAGAATAAGTAGCATTTAACGCTGCTACGTAGAATAAGTAGCATTTAACGCTGCTACGTAGAATAAGTAGCATTTAACGCTGCTATGTAGAATAAGTAGCATTTAACGCTGCTACGTAGAATAAGTAGCATTTAACGCTGCTACGTAGAATAAGTAGCATTTAACGCTGCTACGTAGAATAAGTAGCATTTAACGCTGCTACGTAGAATAAGTAGCATTTAACGCTGCTACGTAGAATAAGTAGCATTTAACGCTGCTACGTAGAATAAGTAGCCGTTAACGTTGCTACGTAGAATAAGTAGCATTTAACGCTGCTACGTAGAATAAGTAGCATTTAACGCTGCTACGTAGAATAAGTTCCATTTAACGCCGCTACGTAGAATAAGTAGCATTTAACGCTGTTATGTAGAATAAGTAGCCGCGTAGAATAAGTAGCATTTAACGCTGCTACGTAGAATAAGTAGCATTTAACGCTGCTACGTAGAATAAGTAGCATTTAACGCTGCTACGTAGAATAAGTAGCATTTAACGCTGCTACGTAGAATAAGTAGCATTTAACGCTGCTACGTAGAATAAGTAGCATTTAACGCTGCTACGTAGAATAAGTAGCATTTAACGCTGCTACGTAGAATAAGTAGCATTTAACGCTGCTACGTAGAATAAGTAGCATTTAACGCTGCTACGTAGAATAAGTAGCATTTAACGCTGCTACGTAGAATAAGTAGCATTTAACGCTGCTACGTAGAATAAGTAGCCGTTAACGTTGCTACGTAGAATAAGTAGCATTTAACGCCGCTACGTAGAATAAGTAGCATTTAACGCTGTTACGTAGAATAAGTAGCATTTAACGTTGCTACGTAGAATAAGTTGCATTTAACGCCGCTACGTAGAATAAGTAGCATTTAACGCTGTTATGTAGAATAAGTAGCATTTAACGCTTCTAGTAAAATAAGTAGCATTTAACTCTGTTATGTAGAATAAGTAGCGTTTACCACTCGTATGTAGAAGAAGTAGCGGTTAACACTGCTATGTAGACTAAGAAGCAATTAACTTACAACTTACAAGTGAAGTTATACAATCAGATGCCGTGAATTAAATAAAACAGCTGTTATCAATTCTTAGACTATGATGACAACACGCGGGTAAGCGAAAAATGCAACAGGTATTCCCAGCAGCAAGCTCTCTGAGAGTTTATATTCAAAGTCCAAGAGAATACTTCAGGTAAAAAGCAAAATAAATTCCAACGCCAGTTATTTCCATTCTTTTTTTTAGTTTGTTTCATCACATTCCACGCTGCCTTCTTTATTTATCGCAGGCTGTGAGGGTAGGAGCCGTGTAGGAGAAGTGATTTTTTTTGAATGTTTTTCTAGAGATGAATAACGATAAGCCAGAGATAAAAATACACGGAAAAACCTACACAAGGAATATTTCCCAAGGGCTTATCGTGGAGGAGAGATCCCTGTATCATGTTGACTACATTTCATATTTACGCTTACCAACAACTGCCTTAAATAATACTAAACGTAGCTTTTTTTTAGAAAATAAAATTTAATAATAAGAAATTTAAATTTAATAAAATTTAATTATTGTGGTGCGTTCCCAGCGAGGCGATGATATTGCTCATCAAAATAATTAATATAAATAAAGTACAAAATTGAAAACAGTAACAAGAAAAAACTAACAATACAATTGGAACAGAACAAACTAAGAACTCAATAGAAATTTAGTTCAATGTGAGTTGTTCAAGTAGTTATAATATATTAAAAGAAACTGTGCCTACCGTAAATATCTATTTGGTTTTCATGAGAAGACGTTTCCTGCAAACCTTGCTGCCATCATCGGGTGTGTAAAATATTTTGGTACGAGGAAACATAAAAAGAAACAAAATGTTTTTGGGAAACACAGTTTTTGTTTTTTACCATGAAATATACACCGCAAATAGGATACCTTTTAACTATAATTCCCTACAATTGCGTCGTTTTAAGCATATAGGTCTTAAAGGATATTATCTGTTAAAGTTGTTCTTATAACGAGATCATCGAAAAACATTCATCAAATATCCACTGACCCTACATAATATATGTTGAGATAAGCCCATTCAAATTTTAGAACATATGGAATTAGCGGTTTAGAGGGAGGGGGAATTCCAAAAGTCAAAATATCTCTTTAGTTATGAGTCGGATAGAAAAATGTTATGTAGGCTCAATGTTATTAGACAATTGATGCTCTATAATTGTGGATCCATATGCTTTTCGTAACTTAAATAGTAAGTGAGTTCTTCATACTTTCTTTTCCTCAGCTGTCCGTAAAGCCTCACATTTACCCTTCTGTTTTTGACTAAAAAATTAAAATATATGGTTATAAGATATGAACACTAGACCGGCATATAATCAGGTTACTTTAATCCCTGCGTTACGGGTTTTCCAGCAATTCGGTTAATGAGGTTGTACTCAAGACGCAATTAGCAACATTTTCCTCAAATGTCCATCGATCCTAACCAGGCGAAAATGAGGTTCGTTCAAAAATATATATATATATATAATTTGTCTGTTAATGCTCTAGCGGTCGAAATTTTTGTCTGATCGTTTCCAAACTCCTTTTTTAAACGTTTTATGTAAAAAAAATAAAGATCAAGTTTGTTAATGGTTGAAATCGGACCAGTTGGAGGGGTGTTTAAGGAGGGGAATTTCGAATATATTTCTGTTATTGTACGTCGGATCAAAAAATATTATAGAACCAATCTTATTGCAAACTGAATGCTCTATAAATGTTATTCTATATATAATTTTGATGTATTGAATATTAACCAAGATATTTCGATTTTATAGGTTTCGGTTTTCAGTTAACCCCACTCCTACTCATGTCATATTAACAATAAGCTGTTATATCATGAACCACTTCATTTCAAGGTTAAACGCCAAATATGGTTTTCATTGAACTTTTACATTGTGAGATACATGCGAATACGTTGTGTGATGACACATCAATTAAGATTTTTCGTTCTTTACTCAAAAATGAGTAGTTCATTTTTACCACTCTCGATATTTAACCGTTTCATGCAACTTTAAGGGATTGGCTGAAATCGGACCTGGAATAGTGGGGCTTTAGGGGTACGGGATACAAAATATATCCGTTATTATGAGTCGAATATGAAAATGTTATAGAACCAACTCGGTTAAACTATTGGTGCTCTATGCATTATTTCGTATTCGTACTTACATGGTTTCTGCATTCGGTAATCACAAGTTTGCTATACAAGTTTGCACGTGAGAAATCAGTTTACGCCGCAACTTTAAATTACAGCAATACAGTGTCAATGATTGGTCTGTAATGCCAAAATGCGGACGGAACTGCGCCAAAAGGAAGCACTCTTAACATGAGCGCTACTAGCGTATTTCCTTGCGAGAAATTCATTACTATATATTCCAATGGGACTAATATAAACTTTAGCAAGAACAGGAGGAAAAATATAGGCAAATACATATATATATATATATATATATATATATATATATAAAACGCAATAAAGAGAGAGAGAGAGACAGAAGAAGAATTCACACAGCGCTACTGATGAATGTGAAGCAGGAGGGATCTGGCAAATCCCCGGATGATAAATGTGTTGGGAAGGTTTCCGAACATTGAAACACACCATTTGTACCTGTCCAGCTTCAGTCTACAGATACAAATATTCATAAATATATTCTATAAACAACCACAACTCATCCTTTAACACTCCGCTTCCCCGAGGGAGGCTCTGACGGCTCAAACAAACTACCGATAAGGTAATAAAGTTAATCTCATAGTAATTTTACCTCAGATGTAATTTCAGTATTCCATTCTAGTTCTAATAAACCAGACATTTGTGTGATCTGCGATTGGTCGAGATGGCTCACGTGAATAAAGATAGACGCTTATTGTACACGTGCCACATCGGGAGTGGTCCACGTTCTGCATGTGATATTGTAAAGCTTTTGTACGGACGCTGTTAACGAAAAACAGCAATTCAAGTTGTGGAGCGATTTTCCAAAGCAAAAGTCCATCAAGCAGGGGCTGCGCCAACTAAGCAGATTTCCCACATGGCGGTATAACACGCTTGTGATCTCATAGAGTAAAGAACTAAAAACCTTAATTGATGACGTCATCACAATGTATTTGCATGCATCTCAGAAAGTAAAAGTCCATTGGGAACCACATTTGGTATTTAAACTCCGAATAAAGAGGTCCAGCATTTAACTGATCTTTAATGATATTAATAGTAGTCAGGATTTACAGAAGGCAGAAATCTAAAAAATGCCAATGCCTCGGTTAATAATCAAGAAAACGAAAAAACATATATAGAAAGACAATCATAAAAAGTTTAATTTGCAATAACACTGGTTCTATACACTTTTTCGATCCGTCGTAATATAAATGTGATATTTCAAATTTCCGAAATTCTAGCCTGTAACCCCCCCCCCTCCTTCTTACTTTCTTCTTACATAAAACATTTAAATATCGAGTTTGGTAACGATCAAACAAACATTGCCACCGCTAGAGTAATAACAGACCAATATATATATATATATATATATATATATATATATATATATATATATAAAACGTGTTGCACTTCTGGTTACATTAGGAGTAGTGTAAAATGGAACGCGTTATGTACAATTGTTTTTAAGTATCTTTTGTCTTGCCCTGAAGAAGAGAAAATAAATATTCTCGAAATATTGGTATAAACTAAGATTTTTTTCAACAACATTGACCAAAACGCCAAGTAACAACAACACCGTATATAAATATAACCTGGTCGAAAACAACAACATAATTATATATATACCCAATTTGGAACGGACCAACTTTTCGCCATCTCCTGGGGAGTATCAATGAACATTTGAAGAAATTTTTCGAAAATCGAGTCATGAATACAATATCAATAGTTGACCTTAAGGGCTAAAATACTTTATAGCAACAGGCAAGGATAAGCAAGAGTAGGAAGATAACACATATATGGGTAAATTAATTACTCAAATTCCATCCGTATTTATAGCATTCAGGTCAGGACATTGGATCGTCAAATAACAAAATTATTAACCCTAGAAACCAACTGAGAGGGGGCTCGTCTAGGTCTCATTTTCAAATGTTTTATAATAAATTTTTAAAAAAAAAAACAGTTTTTAGCAAGTTGATAAAAAAATATATTCCTATAAATTGTATCCATTTTTTGTAGAAAACTCAAGTTAGTGGCCTGGGCCCTGCCGGCACAAAATCACCTGTCCACATTTCTACTTGTTTGCCAGGTTTCCTGTTACAGTAAAATTGTTTAGTAAGTAAATTGTTTTAATGGTTGAAATAATTTGATGTGTTGCTAACGGAACAAGGAAAATTCGTAGCCCACCTTGGGACGGGTTAAAAAATACCATGCTGCTATTGTTAACATAATTCATCTACCAAAGTGTTCTGTGCATAGTGGATTGAGGATACCCTATAGAGGGGTGTGTCCAAGAACTAAACGTTAAGCATTACAATAATGTGTTAGCCACATGGGGGTTAAAGCCATAATTCGATTAAATTTTCGACTATAAATCCAGGTAAGACATTCTTAAAATAAAATAACAATATTCTAGAATCCTTCTTATTCTGGACCCAATATTATTTTAAGTCCTTCATTCTTTAATGGCAAGAGCCATTTTTTCTATAATTCTTCTGATAAATCAGTTGGAACACTTTTGAAACTTCGCTTTTGCAATTTTTACCTGTTTGAAATTGAAACGTTGTCAAGCATATATACTACGGCAGTTACTAAATTTACTAGGTCTTTATCATGAAGTGGTTTTAAAATTTAAAATTTGTCACTGAATGTTAAAAAATTCATAACCACCTTCGAGATCTCTTAGTTTGACAAATTAAGCAGCCAATTTCCATTTTCTGAAAGTTTATGGATAGAGAGTTTATTTTCAAAATAAGAACTTTTTTCAATAATGTTTTTTTTTTATTTTTTATGAAAACAATTATTATATTAAACGTTTACCCTGTTAGAACAAAAAGAGGTAAATGCAACTACAACTATTTTAATTTTGGAATGTTTTATAGGGTTAATGAGCATTTCATTATTTCACAATTCAATTTTTAGCAGATTTCCCTTAAGGGAAATCAGCTATTGAGGTTGTACTCATGATGGAATTTTAGAAATTTTTCTTCAAATGTCCATCGATCCTACCTAGTAGATGACGAAAATGAGGTCCGTTCAAAACTGTATATATATATACAGTAGAGCGTCGTTTATCCTATATATATATATATATATATATATATATATATATATATTTTAAATATTATACATATACGGCGCAACATGTCACACAGCTCGTGCCACAATCGATTTATTGAAAGACACGTTTGGTGACCGCCTAATTTCACGTTTTGGACCTGTGAATTGGCCTCCAAGATCTTGTGATTTAACACCGCTAGACTACTTTCTGTGGGGCTATGTAAAGTCATTGGTCTATGCGGATAAGCCACAAACGCTTGACCATTTGGAAGACAACATTCGCCGTGTTTTGCCGATATACGGCCACAAATGTTGGAAAATGTCATCGAAAATTGGACTTCCAGATTGGACTACATCCGAGCCAGCCGTGGCGGTCATATGCCAGAAATCATATTTAAAATGTAATGCCACAAGATTATCTTTCGAATAAAAAAAAATTCTTGTCAATCGAATAATCCATCGTTGTTTTATTGCAATTTAAAGTTCTATACCTCTAAAAAAAAACACCCGTTAGATATATTTGTCTGTTACCGCTCTAGCGGTCGCAATTTTTGTTTAATCGTTACCAAACTCGATATTTAGTCGTTTTATGTAAAAAAAGATATAAATATTGTTATATACATTTTTTCTCTATCTTGAATATTAACCGAGATATTTGCATTTTTATTAAATCTGGGCGCCTAAGGGACGAGTTACTTTCCCGCCAAAAGCTAGTTTCCTTGAATGGCTCGGCTCACGTGAAATTTCTTTATTGTAAAACTTCACGTGGAAAATCTGCTTAGTTTACGCAGCCCCTGCGTGACGGACTTTTTTAATCCTTTATAACTTCTAGGCTTGACTAGAAGTATTCTGATCTCACAAAATAACCATAACTAATTTGAAAAACAATAGTATAATGGTTATCCAAGACACATTTCAAAGCAATGTGAAAAAATGTCCTTATTTTTTTGCTCGCAAGACAAAATGTGTGGGTATTACAGAATCGGTGTTTTTTTTGTTTTATTTTATTCCCTTCTTTTAACTGCTGATCACCGCAGGGAATAATATAATTTCTCACCCGTAAGAATCGAACAGATTCTGATCATGTTTTATATTATTAAAGAGTAGAGATAGAAGATGGCGGGTGAAAAAGAGAGAGAGAGAGAGAGAGAGAGAGAGAGAGAGAGAGAGAGAGAGAGAGAGAGAGAGAGAGAGAGAGAGAGAGAGTGACTGAGAGAGAGAGAGAGAGAGTGAGTGAGAGAGAGCGAGCGAGAGAGAGGAACGCTCCATTGAATAAAATGTCGAGGTAGGAGGTAGTTAATTATGGGGCAGTAATTGCGGACTCCCGCTTAGTTAGTGATTAAAGAAGCCGATAGAGGGAGCCACAACCCTTGTCAATGTCATCCCCTCTTAATACAATTAAACACCCTGTGAATTTTTAATCCATAACTTCTTTTTACCTAAACCCAACGACAACTAAATTGTGCGAATCCTGTTAGCCGCACGACATTTTATTTTCAAACAGCCCAACTCAATTTTTACATCGCTTCTGTTAACGGTTCTAAACCTCTTTTGTGTTATTTTTTTATAATTTGAAATCACATTTATTTAATTCCTTCTCCCTTTTTTTCCGCTTTCCAATGGCATTTCAATTAGTTTTGCCAACTGGGTACGCGTGCACTAAACTAAAATAAGCATTCGTTAAGGCAGTTTCTATTTTATTGACATCTGCATTATTTTGCTAGCTGTAAAATGTAGATGTAAGATTAATATTAAATTTAAAATTTTTTTAAGAGGTTTCAGAGCCTCATTACTGCTCTCGAGAAGTCCTGAACTGTATTTTGACCTCCTTTATCATTCAGGTTAATCAGAAACACTTTTTTGAGGCCCCTCACAATTTATTTCTTAAAAACGCTTAGCGCTTTCGGAAATTAAATTCCATAGAAATATCACTCTGTGTTCGTAACTTGCTATCTTATTTTTTTTTTTAATGCAAAGCGACGAATTCATACCACTGACACATTCATCAAATTCTAATTAGGGACAGTAACTAATGAAAACGATCAAACACCTGCTGCACCATGATATTGGACGTCAACCAAACCATCTGTCACCCGGCCCTGGAATTGATGCTTCAGCAACTTGCTGTCATTGTTTATCTGTCTGTGAACACTGACCCAGTTGATAAGCTTCCTTGCTAAGCCTAATCCAAGCTGTCCAAGCAGCTGATAACGAGATACCCCATTTGCCTCATCCACCGAAGGTGTATGAGGAAATCTACAGAAAAAAATAAAGTACTTCATTAATTTGAAGAAATTAAAAACTTCAAATGTTTTTAAACGTTCAATATGATTACTCTTGTAATGCCCAATCGGAAAATAATTTTAGTAATTTTTCAATAAAACTGCTCCCACCTTAAAAAGTTTAGAAAGCATTTTTCCCAAACATCTAGAATATAATAACACTGAGAAAGACGTCAGCTGAATTCATCCAAACCATGACATACTTTTTCAAAATTGGTTATATATTTATTTATTGGTTAGCCTAAAGTCCTAGAATATCTTCTGCCGCCATTACCAGCCTTCTCATCTGTCAATCCTGTGGGAAAGATTTCCACTCCAGTAAATGGGACCCTGTAGCATCTTTACTCTGTCAATTATATATTCTTACGTTTTTATTACCAAAACCAGTAATAAACGTTTTTAATAAGAGTTCTTTTGGATTGCAAAATTAAATACTCGCAAGTTTCACAGTTTTTATCACTGCACAATTTATTTCACAATGCACAATACACTTGGTAATTATTCTTAATTACTACTCACAGTGTACACTGATAGCGTCACTGTTCTTCAGATTACACAGTCCAACAATTCACTCACGGTCACTGAAATTCACAACAAGGCAGCACTGCACTGTCCTTTACTTCGCGGCACTGCACTGTCCTTTACTTCGCGGCACTGCACTGTCTTAAACACGGCCTTCACGGCTAGGTGCCTCCTACATTGTAGCCACACCTCGATATGGGTACTCAATGTCTTAAACACGGCACTAAACTGTTACTTACAGTCACGGCACAACACTGTTCTTCTTATAAAAACACTTTACCGTACTGCACTAAGTCGCACTGTAGCACTGATGTGAACATCAAGACTGGTGAGAATAAAAACTGACTCGCTCGCGGCTGGCCGTTCTTTATATTGGTTGTCGGCATATATCAAAGGGGAATTGTCTGAACCCCTCGACGTCTGGCTGGAAGGTACTGTTAGGAGCTAGGACATCCTGTCGGCTTCTTTGATCTAGGTCGCACTTCTCAAAAACGCGACTCTCACTCTGAAGGATTATTCATGAATTTAATTTTCGCAACAATATGCTTTCAACTTTTGGGAAAGAAAGGTCACCCACACTCATGTGTAAGTTAAGGCTTACTAGAATACATTTCGGCCATTTTCGTTATAGCTGATAGGATAATATCAGTGAACCGATGAGCATATCACTATTCCAAAATAACAATGACGTAACTGCATTTATGTGACTTATTGAGTTATAATGCTTAATGATATCACTAAGTATTAAAGCTTATGGCGGAACAATGATGTTATTGCAATTCGTATTTAACAGACAAGAAATAAACTGTTAAGAATTCTGGAATTGCATTTATCTCGAAAAGTAAAACTTCAATGAGAACATTATTTTGTAAATAAGTTTCAAATGAAGTGCTTCATGATATAAAAGCTTGTTGTTAATATGAAATGAGTAAGAGTGGGGGTTTACCGAAGGCCAAAAACGTAAGTATCTCGCTTAATAATCAATATATTTAAAAAAAAAAAAAAAAAAAACGTATATTACAACATTTATAGAACATTTAACATTTAATAATATTTCTTCTATACCCTTTTTCGATCCGATGCATAATAAAGGAGGTATTTCGAAAGCCATCCACTAAGTACTAGACTTTACATGAAGGGGTTTTTATTAGCAGATTTCCCTTAAGGGAAATCAGCTATTGAGGTCGTACTCATGACGCGAGTTTCGAAACGTTCTTTCAAATGTCCATCGATCCTACCCAGGAGATGACGAAAATGAGGTCCATTCAAAATTATTATATATATATATATATATATATATATATATATATATATATATATATATATATATATATATTTGTCTGTTAACGCTCTTGCGGTCGCAATTTTTGTTTGATCGTTACCAAACTCGGAATTTAATCGTTTTATGTAAAAAGGAAGATCACGTTCGTTAATGGCTGAAATCGGAGGGAGGGGGGGTTTAGAGGGGGGGGGGATTTTAGAAAATTCAAAATAACTGCGTTATATATATCGAAAAATTGAATAGAATCAATCTTATTGCAAATTAAATTTACTAAAAATATTGTTCTACACATTTATTCTGTATCTTGAATATTAACCGAGATATTTGTATTCTGTATGTGGTCGGAAGGAGTCGGCTATGTTCGGGACTTTCCGCCGAGAGCTCTGGCGGCCGTGAGATCCCTTACTACTACAGTTGTTATTGGGCAGATTTCTCTATTGTATAACTTCACGTGGGAAATCTAGTTTAGTTTACGCAGCCCCTGCGTGACGGACTTTTTGTTGGAAAGAGTAGGTATTTATAGAAATGGCCATGGAAGTTAATAAAGGACACTAGAGGTTGAATTCCTTTAAGAGTAACACATTGAAAGCTAAACAAGTAAGTAAAATGACGTGCATACTCTAGTGGTAACTCTCTTAACTTGACACTTAAGCTATCTGTAACACTTGATCTAAAGGGCCACTAGCTATTCCGTGGCCCTTGTGGTGTATGGACTCTGACATTTTAGTGTACTTAAACTGACCCATGAATATGTAATACAACATTAATCCAGTAAAGACTTGATTCTTGACCACGAAAAGCCGGTCAAGCAGGGCCTGCGTAAACTAAGCAGATTTCCCACGGGAACATTTATAACAGATAAATCTACATACTGGAAACACCAACGTGAATGTACGGAATAAATACAAACGGCTATTAGAAATCATTCAGTCAATTTACAAGTTAATAATATCTACAACGGAAAGTGTCTGAATAGAACAAGGCAGCTAACTTCGCAGCGCTGGAGATATATAATTATTCTAGACCGGAAAGATGAACAATTAATGAAATATATCTGAATATAACATATTAATTTTAGTGAAAAGTATTTACTATAGCTAGTGGAGTAATTTGAAATGAATCGAATAATTTCTATTTCAATCACTCAGATTTTAGTAATCCAAGAACAAAAGAAGGGGTGGGGCTAACAGAAAGTATTTATTTGTATCTCGTATAATAAAGATTTGTTGAAAACAATATTTGTTATTGAACCTTGTAATGAAGCAGTTCATGATTTAGCAGCTTATTATTAATACGACACTAGTAGGAGTGTGGCTTTACAGAAAGCGTAAAACTATAAAATCTCGGTTGATACTCATTATATATGTAACATGGAAAATATGTATAAAACAATATTTATAGTAAATTTAATTTGCAATAAGAATTTGTCTATACAATTTTTCGTTCCGTCGTATAGTAACAGAGATATTTTGAATTTTCGACATTCCTCCACTCTAAACCCCCCCCCTCCCCCTGGTCCGATTTCCGCCTTTAACGAACTTGATCTTTTTTACATAAAACGACTTAATATCAAGTTTAGTAACGATTAAATAATAATTACGACCGCTAGAGCGGTAACAGACAAATATATATATATATATATATATATATATATATATATATATATATATATATATACATATACAGTTTTGAACGGACCTCATTTTCGTCATCATTTTCGCTCTGGATAACATCGATGGACATTTGAGGATTTTTTTTCGAAAATCGCGTTATGAGTACAACCTTAACAGCTGATTTCCCTGAAGGAGTATGATGTACTCTCGCAAAGTCGAATATAAAGTAATGCACCGAGAGGCATCAATAGAAATAAACTACAGTGCTTAAGCACGTAGGGAAGGATTGTCTGGTTCTCAATTACTACTTTTACTTGAAGTGAAATTACCATTCAAATACTAAGCACTATATTGACCCATTTTGGGTGAGTTTGACGAACAGATGAATTACTATACTTGCACACTCCGTTTCAGAATTTTTTTTTAATTTTCGGGTTCCCTAACCTCTTTTGTAAGAATTTATTTAGCGAGTTCATGACTTAAATTCATATTGCCCGACATGGAAGTAAAGCACATGACTCTCCTGATTACCAAGTGTTCGACGTCTAGTGACATATGCATAACCTGAGCCCCTAAAATTCAAGATTTTGTTGTTTGAGTATAAGACATTCTAGGTGGGTTAAACAAGTTAGCTTCCCGTCAAATGTAACCGAAAAATTTAATAGTGGTTTTAATTGGTTTATTATTGAACGTATATTAAGAAGCTATTATACAATAATAATCTTTTTTCTCGTATAAATAACTTACTTCGATTTTTGACAAGAAAATTTAACTCCATTAGACGAGAACCGTTCGGCAAACTCACCCAAAATGGGTCAATATAGTGCTTAGTTTTTGAATGGTAATTTCACTTCAAGTAAAAGTAGTAATTGAGAACGAGAGAATCCTTCCCTATGTGCTTAAGCACTGTAGTTTATTTCTAATGATGCCTCTCGGTGCATTACTTTATATTCGACTTTGCGAGAGTACATCATACTCCTTCAGGGAAATCAGCTGTTAAGGTTGTACTCATAACGCGATTTTCGAAAAAAAATCCTCAAATGTCCATCGATCTTATCCAGAGCGAAAATGATGACGAAAATGAGGTCCGTTCAAAACTTTATATAAATATATATTTGTCTGTTAACGCTCTAGAAATGCAATTTTTTGTCTTATCGCTGCCAAACTCGATATATAAGCATTTTATGTAATAAAAAAAAAAAAAAATATCAAGCTTGTTACGGCTGAAATTGGACCTCGGAAGAATTTAGAGGGGGTAAATTTGAAAATTCGAAATATCACCGTAATTATACATCGGATCGATTAGTTTTTCGCCATTAATAAACCCCTACTCATGTCATATTGTTCTCATTGAACTTTTGCATCTTGAGATATTTACGCAGCAACTGCGCGACGGACTTTTTTTTTGGACAGACCTTGTCAAATTTAGCAGTTTTTTTTTTTTATTTATTTATACAGGAGCACCCAAAACTAGGGAGATTTGGCTCAAAATTCAACAATGTAAAATAACAACAAATCTATAGAAAAATAACAAAAAAACGACACCAACAAAAAAAATTACAACATGATAAATAAACACTAAATACAAGTAATAAAAACCACAAATAAACATTAGGCTAATATTAAGCCACAGCAATTTAAAATGGCTTTATTAATAATAAATAAAATTTAAAAAATAAATAAATTAAAAAGAATATTCCTATATACTAGTAAATTTAAATTTTCTAAAAGTATATTAAATTTATCACTAAGTCAAAATCTATAAGTAGAAAAGTTAAATTTTGTAAAACAAATTCAATTCTTTAAGGTAATTTAGCATATTTTCTATATTCTGTCTGTAAGAAGTTCGTACATGTTATGTGGAGTCTCTAAGTATTCAATGTTCTTGGAAGTTAATCAGTATGCATTTAATGGTTAATGGTTAATGCCATGTTCTGCATAAAGGTCTTTCTGTTCTCGTCATGAGGTATGAGTGCGTTTAATGAGAGTGTCCTATCGTAAGTCTCGTTAGTATCACTTTGTCTCGTCTATTGTCGTGTCTGCTGGATGGCCACTCGCTTATACAAGGCTTTATTTCTCGCAGATGATTTTCTGATGTTCTATGACAACATTTTTGCCATTCATTTAATGTTGTCTATAGTATTTGTAGTTGTAAGTCTCGAAGGGCCAGGAAGTTAAAGTCAGAAGATTGTCTCTGGGTAGCATGTTTGGCAAGTTTGTTGCGTTGTTGTCAACGTCGTTTATACGAGAATTGCATTTCATTTATAGGTTTTCGAAAATAAATAATTTCAATTTACTGCCTTTAATATATATATATATATATATATATATATATATATATATATATATATATATATATATATATATATATATATTAAAGGAAAAAATCTAGAATAAATGTGAGTTAAGCCACTTCTAAAAAAATTGGATACAAATACTTAATATAAATAATACATATAACTGTAGGAATGGAATCGCATTCGTATGAAATAAATAAGTGAAAACTTTGCGTGAGAAATTCAGGGGTAATCTATACATGTACACCTTTAGCATTCAGCCCTTCCCTCGCCATCATCCCCTGAGCATAAATTAGGTCAGGGAATGGAGGGAGGAAATATTTCAAGCTTAGAGTTTCAATAGAATCAATAATTTATCAAACTCTCTGCCCATGGGATTTTGCTTGTTATACTCAGATAGGCCCAATTATCTGTTAGCAGGGATTAGTCAAAATCAGAACTCCTGAAACATATTTCCAAATGGTGAATAATTGTGATTAAATGCGCATTGGAGGGGTTGCTGGTTAGTAATGAGGTCAGAAGGTCAAAGAGCAAAGTTCATCATCATCATACTTTCTGAATATTTCTTTCTTTCTATGAGAAAGGTTGTCTACGGCGGTTTGCTGCTTTAGCACTTGTTGATCTCGGCTCTACCGCAGGATTTAATGAAAACAATCAGTGTTTTTGCTGCTCAAGAATAGGAGTAAGATGTAGCAATATTTCAAAAATTAAAGTAAAGAAAAAAATTATTGGCTTCCCACAAACTATTTTTCTACTAAAAGTACTAACAAAAAAAGTATTTTTTTCAAGCGTTAGAGCTAGGAGTAGAAACTCAACCCCCAATTGCTAGCGGTAACGATGAAACATCATGTTTAACATGTCCAGTACTGATGACGCGTGAAGCGCGTCACGGGGCTTTCCCTCCCGGGCTCATCTCCTTTCTCAACTTCTACCAGTTCTCTTCACCCTTAGGTTCTCCTAGCCCCTTGCTATCAACCTCAAACTATCTATCAGCACTGAGTATACTATCAACTTCCTTACAGAGCAGTTCGTTAGTGATTTTTTTTTTACTTTTTTAAACCTTAGGGAGAAGTGAACCAGAGTGTTTTTGCTGGCGATTGTTTTTGGTTACATCAACTCTTCAACAATGTTTTAGGTTAACACATAGATATTAAAAATTGTAAATATGGTGTTTTATTTCAGTTTACTGTTGGTAATAATTTCATTTTTAGAAATTATTTTAATATTTTTGTAAATATACTTACAATACTTTTAGGTATAATAAGGGTATTATATTTAAAATTAGTCAGTATGAAAAACTTTTATATATAATTACTCATTAGGCCTATTTTAAAAATAGATTAGTGTAAATTATAAAATAGAATAAAAAAATAAAAAATCAAATGGTGAAAAAACTTATGAGACATACAATAAAAAGTATTATACTAAAATAAAATAGGTTTTAAATCAATTGCAATTTACGTACTCTCATGTCACCAATATAAGCAGAACAACATCTTCGGAAAGTTCCCAATCTTACAAAAATAAAAACGAAAAAATAATACTTATTTTTTTAGAGGCATTTTATTGTTGCATTTGATTTTGTTTTATGTTTCTTGATCATATCAACGAATATCAAGATAGAAATAGAAAGAGAGCCATGAAGTAATACATTTTAAGCTGTTTTGCGAAAATAAAAATTGGTGGTTGGCTAACTGTTGTGAGCAGATTGCCTATACTGTTTTTCCTCGCGCGTCTCGACCTGAAGTTAGCTTAAATACCCTTTTCTTTAAAAAATGTTAAAACTTTAGTAATTTCAAACCTATTTAGTATTAAGTGAACCAAAAAAACACATTAGCCCACGGTAAGACTAACCATTTTTGGTCAGCAGCGAAAGTGTTAATTCATAGGGAAGCTACTAAATCTAGTATAGTGGATAGTAATTTTTAAGGTTGTCTCAAAATGTATTTCGAAAAATGGAAACAAAAATGCATATAAGAGGTATTTGTTGAGACGAAACAGATCGAATTTCCAGATGATAATGATTCATAACTTGATTTTGCAGTCGTCTCTTCGACGAGCGCCATCAGTCTCTTTAGGTACCAACGGCTCTTTTAGTAGATTCCCCTCTTAAGGAAATCAGCTATTGAGATTGACGCGATTTTCGAAAATTTTCTTCATATGTCCACCGATCTTACCCAGGAGATGACGAAAATGATGTCCGTTTATAATTTGAAAACAAGAAAGTACGAATAACTCGCTTAGTACTTGAGTTACAAAAAATGCGTAGAAGAACAATTGTAGAAAATCAAAAGTTTAACAAGATTGGTTCCTTACAATTTCATGATCCCACCTATGTTAAAGAAGATGTTTTGAGTGTTTTCTAACCCCCCCCCCTCTAAACCACCGCTATTCCAGGTCCGATTTCATTCAATTTAAAAAATCTAGTATGGTTTAGATCAAATAAACGTTTTCCAGTAAAGACTGAAAAATCCTATTACGTATTTGCATGTCAAAAACAATGTATTTGTTCAATGACAAAAATATTTGGTATTTAATCTTGGACTAAAGTTGTTCATGATAAAACACCTTATAGTTAATATGACACGAGTAGGAGTGAGGTTTTACTAAAAAACAACAGCTATGAAATCTAAATGTCTTGGTTTATATTGAATATGGAGAAAATACGTATATAACTACATTTATAGAACATTACATTTGCAATAAGATTGACACTAAACAATTTTTAGATCTAACGCATAATAATGGAGACATTTCGAATTTTCGAAATTCTCTCCCCCCCTCCAACTGGTCAGATTTTAGCCGTTAACGAACTTGATCTTCAATTTTACACAAAACGTTTAAAGAGACGAGAGACAGTTCCACAGTTAGTATAACCTCAATAGCCGACTTTCACCAAGGGAAATCTGCTAATTGACAAAATGCCAGACAACATGGGGACATAAAAAGTCCGTCACTCAGGGGCTGCGTAAACTAAGCAGATTTCCCACGTGAAGTTTTACAATAGAGAAATCTGCCTAATAACAACTGTAGTAGTAAGAAACCTCTAAACCTAAAACATTATTTAGGGCGTAATAACCCAGTAGTTTCTAGCCCCAAAAAACAGTTAACCTAACCTCTAAACCTATTCAAGAGGGACGAATAGTTATGGAAACGGCCGCTAGAGCTCTCGGCGGAAAGTCGGAACATAGCCTACTGGTGACCACAAGCAGAATACAAATGCAAATATCTCGGTTAATATTCAAGATACAGAATAAATGTATAGAAGAATATTTATAGTAAATTTAATTTGCAATAAGATTTATTCTATACAATTTTTCGATCCGACGCATAATAACGGAGATATTTTGAATTTTCAAAAATCCCCCCCTCTAAACCCCCCTCCCACTGGTCCGATTTCAGCCATTAACAAACTTGATCTTCCTTTTTACATAAAACGATTAAATTCCGAGTTTGGTAAAGATCAAACAAAAATTGCGACCGCTAGAGCGTTAACAGACTAATATATATATATATATATATATATATATATATATATATATATATTTATATATATGTATAATTTCGAACGGACCTCATTGTCGTCATTCCTGGCTAGGATCCATGCACATTTGAAGAAAAGTTTCAAAAATCCCATCATGATTACGACCTCAATAGCTGATTTCCCTTAAGGGAAATCTGCTAAAACATAATCGGATAAAACTCTAAATTCCAGGTAAAAGCTCTATATTTAACAACTTAACTAAATAATATTCCAACTGAGATATGTGCTACATTGCCCAACATATAAAATATATAAATCTCAGATTTATTACACGCTATTCAGATTAGCCCAAGGTTGCTTGCTTTATTCCTCAAAACTAGATATACACGATCAAAGGACCGCTGTGTGAAATGTCACAACTAGATGTTAAATGAGCTGGAATCAGCCGGTTGACACCCTTTACTCAGACTTCTTTTCCTCATAAAATGGAACCATTATATATTTACATAATAAGTACAATTATGGTTTAAGTGAATATTAGTTAACAAGCTAACAAGTATTCATCAGATAATGGCATTGTCAGATGCAATTATCAGTTATTGTTATTTATTATATTTGTTGTTATTGTCAGTTATTGTTTGTCCGCAAAACAATCTCTTATAACAATGTTGGTGATGTTTATACACCAGTATATAAATCTGTTTTATCACATTACCTTAAAAGGAAATCAGCTATTGAGGTTGTACTCATGACGCGATTTTCGAAAATGTTCATCAAATGTTCATCGATCCTAATACTCAGAAGATGACAAAAATGAAGTCCGTTCAAAATTTATGTATATTGATTTACATACATTTGTCAGTTAACGCTCTTGCGGTCGCAATTTTGGTTTGGTCTTTACCAAACTCGATATTTAAAAGTTTTGAGTGAAAGTAATGATCAAGTTCGTCAATGGCTGAAATCGGACCAGTGGAGGGGATTTAGAGGGGGAAGATTTGAAAAAAAAAATTAATTAGAAAATTTAATTTCCCATAAATGTTTTTATTTACAGTTTTTCTGGCAGTTTTAATGAATGAAATCAAAATATTAATGTCCGTCACGAAGGGGCTGCGTAAACTAAGCTGATTTCCCACGTGAAGTTTTACAATACAGAATATTCAAGAGACCCAAACAGTTACGGAAACTTTCGACTAGTACCGGAGCTAGCCGATCTCATCTCGTCCGTAACTTCACACAATTAATAAAAATGCACATATCTCGGTTAATATTCAAGATAGAGAATAAACAATATTTATAGTAAATTTAATTTGAAATAGAATTGATTGTATACAACTTTTTAATCCGACGTATAGTAACGGAGATATTTCGAAATTTCGAAAATCCTCCCCTTTAAACCCCCTCCATTCGTCCGATTTCAGCCATTAACGAACTAGATCTTCATTTTTACATAAAACAATGAAATACCGAGCATGGTAACGATCAAGCAAAGTTTACCACCGCTAGAGCGTTAACAGACAAATATCTACACACACACACACACACACACACATATATATATATATATATATATATATATATATATATATATATATATATATAAAATTGTGAACGGACGTCATTTTCGCCATCTGCTGTGTAGGATCGCTGGAAATTTTAAGAAACTTTTTGAAAATCGCGTCATGAGTTCGTACTCAATAGCTGATTTCCCTAAGGGGCTAAAACTGGGTGGGAGGGTGGTTGGGGGGGGGGGGGATTTCGAAGATTCGAAATATCTCTTTTATTATACGTCGAATCGAAAAATTGTATAGAACCAATATTATTGCAATTTCTAATAATGTTGTTGTATACATGATTTCTGTAACTTGAATATTAACCGAGATATTTGCATTTTTTAATTTTTAGCCTTCAGTAAACCCGCCACTTTAGTCATCCCAAGTTAACAATAAGCCAATTTATTATGAAACACCTTATTCCAAGCTTAATAATTTATTTTAATAATTAATTAATTTAATACATACTGTGATGACGTCATTAATTAAGAGTATACGTTCTATACTAGAAAATATTCATTAGATTTATACCATATTGTATATTTAACCGTTTCATTCAATACTAAAGATCATTTCAGTTAATGGCTGCAATCGAACCAGCAATTTGGGGGGGGTATCGAGAGGGGAATTCAAAAATTCAAAAAATCACCGAATTGTGAGTAGGATCGAAACTTGTTATAACTCCATTTTAATGAACTATTAATGCTCTACAATCCTTGTTTTAGCTTTCAGTAAGGGACCACTACTATTAATCGAATTTTGACTTAAAAATAGAAAAAATATTGTCATATGACATTACTAGTGTGTCATTCCATCACATGGGAAATCTGCTCATTTTACGCAGCCCCTACGTGTCAGACATTTTATTATTATTCCTATTTAGGGAAATCCACCTAACTTATTTATTAAAGTAATTTTCATTACTACCTATAGTTTATTATTACATAGCTCACTCCATGTAATTAATCCCCAATTTCATTAAATGAAGTACATAAATGGAATGCCAGTTCTCTAAATTTATCGAGTAACTAATTAACTAACTCCGGATCAAATTTAAATTAAATTAAACAATAAATCTTTGAGCCTCTCAATAAAATATTTGAAAAGCTTTATTTACAGCACTTGAGTTAAAATTAAATTCATTAATTAATTGAAATGCATTGAGTTTTTATATTGTGACTTCGTTAGTGCTTATTGCAGATTTCCCTTAAGCGAAATGAGTAATTGGGGTTGTGCTGAGGACGAGATTTTCGAAACATTTCTTCAAATACGTGGATCCTACCCCGGAGACGACGAAAATGAAGTCCATTCGAAAATATATAAGTTACGGTGAAAGACCGAAATCAGAGAATGTCGACATTCACCGGTGAATGTCAACAAACACCAAATACGATGGTGAAAGATTGAATATTTCATTACATTCTTGTACATTTGGACCCTCACCGGTGTATGTCGGCAATCACAAATAGGCGACTGGCTGTTTCTCGCCAAATCCTTTTGTTAGGGCGTGCGGTTAGCCTTTGTGTTAATTATTAAGAAAGCATTGGACTGAAATAAAATTAATAAAAGAGATAATTTCCTCACCTTGATTATACCGAAGTATTTACTATTTTCTTGGAAAGATGAGGGTGAAATAATACAAGCCACTATTTGAGATCTCCAAAGAATCAAAATATATTGAATAAGTTATAGCATATACACAAACTTTAAAGTAATGAACCTTCTGATAGGTTAGAACAAAATGATAATAATTTTAAACAATTGAAACCTGAAAAGAATATTAATCTAGGAACTAGCCTTAAAACTAATGAAATAAACATTAACACTTATTGATAAATCTGTTATAAAAACAAAGAAACTTTAACTTTATTAAAGAGGGCTGTAAAACATAGAAAAAAAAATAATGGTTGCCCTTTATTAGTTTGTAAACATTAGCCGCAAGCCAATACTTTATATATACTAGATAATGATTGAAATGCTCTTTATCATGAGAACTCATTCGATTGTCAACGTCGATAATGCTAGCATTATAGTGAAATAAAGAGGTACCTTTGATGAAAATATACTTTCAATGAGGCGGACTTTCCTTCCAGTGTTATTTGTGTTCTACATCAGATTCCTTCTTCTAACTGGTGCAGAATAGTAGCGGAGGCCTCTATCTTCGATGCGGAGAGATTCTTTTTGAGAAAAATCGCTGTGAGAGCCGAAAAACGTACACGTTTGCGGAGCATAAACAAAACCAAGTGCCGGACACACGACCAATATAGCTGCCCAGCCTAAAACGAGCGCTCCATCCTGTACGCTAGAGCTGTAGTTTCCGCTTTTGGCCACCGCCCTCGGCGACATCCTGATGTAACTAAGTAAGCGGAAGTACGACTGAACACCTTTGTTCGGGTGGTCTCCCGCCAAATCAAAAAAAAAAAAATCTCATTTTGAATGACTGTATAATTAAGTAAGTTTTTAACTTCTATAATTTTCTTTTTCTCATTTTGAAAGTACTGTGTGTTTTAAATTCTTAGTCATTCCTCTCAGAAAGAGAGGCGAAAAATTTATTACTACTGAATTACGGAGAAAAATATATAAATGTCGGACATGTTCAACATTCACCGGTGAAAGTCAGAAATAAGGGTATTTAGCAAATATTTTGGACATTCGCCAAGCGACTATGTGAATGTCAACATTCACGATATTGTTGCGTCCGGATCGAAAAATTAGGAAAACATTCCTGACGATACCTTTATTGCTGGATGGTCTGACGACGAAGGCAACGGGAAACCACTTATTTCCCATGAAGACCGTATCTGCTAAAACGTTGGGTACTAATAAGGGCCTTTCTTGTGGTACGAGGTATTTTATGGTCAGCTAATCTACTGAGTGGAAATAGTGAAAGGACTCTATTTTGACTCCAGCCTGCCAGCTAGTATATCTAGTTAGGAAAAAATAAAAAGGAAGTCAAAAAAAAGGACACGTGTCAGTCGTGCAGACATGCCTCCCCTCCAGGCTAGAACTTTGCAAGTTTTCCTCTTGGCCACGATCAATGTCCTAACCGCTATGTTTGATCCTCTTTTAATACTCGTGTCTGCTTTAGTTTTTCCCCATCTCTCTCCTCCAAGGCAGACATTTCACCCTCTGTGTGCTTCTAGCTCTCCCTTCCTCTCCGAGTTGCATCGATCCTAAGCAACGTCCTCTTTTTCATTTTCTTTGATATCCTCGCCGCTCTATACTCCGTCTTTGGAATTTCGCTAGACCGTTGAAAGCGTCTTATTATGTAGCCTTTGCGCTTCGAGTCACCCCCCCCCCCCCGCCTTTTAAAAGCCTTTTATTTTTAATTTTCCTTTTCCCATTGAATGGTCTCTCAAACTGAAGAATTTTCTATTTCATTCTTCCTCTTTCCCATCGAAATACATCTCCTCATATTACGTTTTTTACGACTTGGCACGCAATGAAGGACAAATCACAAAATTAAATTTTTTCCACTATTTATGTTAGTTGATTTCTTTCTAAATTCTCTTGACACCCGGTATGTACTGATAACTTAATAAATTTGCGTCATCATTAGTCTCTCACACCTTCTGTGAAAAAATATTCATTATTATTTCCATTTAAAACGGCTATATCCGTAGTATTTAAGATACTAGTGGGGTCAAAATGCCACAGTTGGGATGCAACCAAAAAACTATTAAATTCTATAGCTAGGTCGGTATTGGTATGTGGAGCACCAGCAGTCTTAGATATCTCAATTACCTCGAGCAATCAGAAACAAACTTTTACAAACATCTATTTCAGCTTATTAGAAACACTCCTAACTACATCATTAGACTAGAAACAGGCTCGGATATTGTGTCAACTCATATTATGAAATCGACCCTTCAGTGGTTGTGTAAAATATTATCAATGGACAGAGAAAGATTCCCTGGATCTGCTATAATAGGCTCCTATTATTAGATCAGAGGCCCACAAATATTATCAGATTTAATTGGGTGTCTCAAATTAAAAACCTACTAAACTCTTTAAATTTCATTGACATCTGGCTTACTCAAGACAAAAACTTAATTAAATTACACATTAGCTCAATAGTAGAAGCATACCAAAGTAAATTACTTTCTATAGACCTTGAAAAACTCCAAATCTCAAATTATAGTCCGTTACAAAAGGCAATTTTCACAACTACCGGTTCACCTCAGGAATTTCTAACAATAGGTTTGCCATTCCAAATTGTAAAAACCATTACACAGCTAAGAACATCCAGCAACTATTGTATAAAGTTTTCAATGAAAAATGTATTCTAGAATAATAATCCAAAAGAAATTTGATAACTTAAATATGTATGAAGACATTTATCATATAATGCTTCATTGCCCTATTTACTCCCCTTTCAGAGAACAGTATTTACCATTCATCAAACAGCCAGCTGATAATTCACAACTTCATAATATACTAAATAATAATGCAACTAGAGAAGTATATATTAATATTTTTAAATATTTAAGAAATAGTCTCAAACTTCGCGAATCTTGTCTGAGTTAACATTATTAAATTTCTCTTCTTCTCTTAATTGTTTTTGTTTTGGAAAATCCTTGTAAGCAATAAATAAAATATGAAATAATACATTATTCTTTCCTACAGGTTTTTATCACTTTTCCTGCAGGTCCTGCTGTGAATACACAGTACCTAGAAATTCTATGTTCCTTATAGAGAAACGGTATCTTGTAATTTCAGCTTTTAGCGTATAAATAGTTGCTTTCGAGTTCATTGCTTACACAATCACCACCAAGACAAACATGCTACTCGGTTTGCTCTTTGATATCGTGCCTAAAATCAGACTTATGATCAGCTGAGTTCTGAGAACTTCGGCAGCCTGTTTTTGCCGTGTTTACCTCGTACCCGGAAACCCTGCTCCTGAGATTAATAATCATGCTACTGGACTTCCAAGTGCTTGCAGTACCTCTATCGTCTCGTTTTAACTGATTTCCCATAAATTCGAAATATCTCTTTTATTATACGTCGGATTGAAAAAGTGAATAGGAGCAATCATATTGCAAATTTAATATTCTACGAATGGATTAGGATTAGGGTTAATATGATTTGGGCAATCAACAACTAGGTTATTATGCCCTTTATAGTAGTATAATGCTGTTTACAAGTCCCTCTTTTACTCTATGTCTTAAATAATATCAACTAATATATTGTAAATACCGCTCTTGTCATATCATAAGGCTATTAAATTTACTAATTTTCTATACAATTATTTCTTAACTAAATCTATAAATACATTTTTATTTACTTATAGTTGTGTGGTAGTAACACGAGTTACATTGTACCTATTTACACTTCTTACTACTGGCTTAATATTTTTAACTGCCTTTATATTTGGCCAATAATTAATAATTATTGTACATTTTTTAATACTGGCTATATACTTACTTATCCTATATAATAATAGTATATACACTTTTTTCATTATATATTATATTCCACAAACATATATTTCTCCGTTGTAAGTACTTATTTTGGCATTATAATTAGCCAATATTAGAATTAAATGATTTTTATTTTTAATGTATGCACTTTCCTCTGTTTTTTTATTTATTTATTTTATTTCATTTTTTTTTGGAAGTAATTAAAATCAATATATCACTCACTTATGCATACATTCACTGTTGTTTTTTTTTTAAAATATATATATAAATAAATAGATAAAAGCCAACATGGATTATCAGAATTCCTGCTAGTCCAGGAATCTAGCCTCCTTCATCTTCTCTCTCATCAGCTGCATTCTTGGAGCTTATAATACAGCTTCCTTCCTCCTAGCTAACATGACAGCCAACAGGCTATTCTACCAATGTTGTTATCAATGTTTATTTTTTCGATATCTGGCTTATTGCCCGAGGTATTAGAATTTCTAGTTTTTAGCCTTCATGAAACCCCTCCCCCTCCTACTCCTGTTATATTAACAATAAGCTCTTATATCATAAACCACTTCCTTCGAAGGTTAAATACAAGCAACTACGTTATATGATAACAACTTCAATTAAGATTCTGCGTTCTTTATTCCAAAATGCTTATTTAATCTCTACGATATTCGATATTTAACCGATTCAGTCAACACTAAAGCTCATAATTGTTATTGGCAGAAATAGGACATGTAATAGTAGGGGTATAGAGAGGTTGGGCATTCAAAAATTCAAAATATCTCCGTTATTATGATTCGAATCGCAAAATGTAATAGAACCAACCTTGTTAAACTATTGATTTTCTATAATTGTTATTCTATGCATTTTAGTTCGAGTTATTCGTACCTACTCGTTCTGCCTTCAGTAGACCCCTCACTTGGAAATCTGCTTAGTTTACACAGCCCCTGCGTGACGGATTGTTTATCATCATCCATGATATCTGGTTCTCAAAAAAGTCCACCATGATAGAGTTATTCTTTAATGGCTCAGCAATAGCATATCAACAAAATTATATAAGAAGTGTAGTCAAGGCAACTCGGTAAAACTCTTTGAATATATATTTTGAATAGATTTAAAATATTTCTGATGAAGGGGAAAGTAGAGAATTCTTAGAGCAGGTTGGTATCAAACATAACAGTGTTCCACAGCTGTATTGTTATTCCCAATACAGTGTGAAGGCTCCTGCAGGTAAGCACCGCATACATATTTATTTATTTTCCCCAGGAAGCGGCGGAGATCAAAAAGAAGACGTTAGTCAGGGGAAAAGTAGAAAGAGGAAATTTATATTCGGCTTGGAAAAGGTTCAACCTCTGCTGCCTCAAAAGGGGGACCTCATTTCCAACTACCATTAGATTATGCGAATGCTCTCGGAAAATTTCAGATTACAATTTTATTTAATAAAAAGAAATGAAAGGACTCACTGCTCTACTGCAGCCAATTCTGTAAAAGAAAATCTTTTAACTTTATAAAAGGAAAGTTGGCTCAGTACACGGTGCAAAATGGATGCTGTTTTAGTGTCTTAATAATTACAACAAGTGTTAAAATAAAAATAATTGCAACAAAGCTCTAGGCGCTATAGCCCTTCGAGGACCTAAACCTAAACCTCTGCTTCTCTTCATTCCAACTGTTTGCAATACATTTGCCTACATCATCTGGGTAACCCCCTATTCAGCACTAGCTACTTAATATCAGAGATAAACTCGGCCTTACCATACAACTAGACCCCTTCCACAATGTTAGCAGATTCCATTCAGGGAAATCAGCTATTGGAGGTTCTATTCATGACGCGATATTCGAAATAGTTCTTTAAATCCCAACTCAGAAGATGAGGAACATGACGTCCGTTCAAAATTTTATATATATATATATATATATATATATATATATATATATATATATATACATACAGGGTCTTTGGTAAGTTGATAGAAAAACGTCTACAGGTGTCTTTACTCTTCAAAAGGAACAAAATTGTTCAAATGATGTATATTCTTATTCGTAATAGTATTGGATAAACAATGATGTATGTGATTTTTCAACGTGCCTATATTTTATTACGTAAATTCAGCTGCAGCAAATAAATTATTCCTACTGGCTGTTTTCTGGATAGGTCATTTCGAAATTCTCTTTAATAATCGTTTATTTTTATTTGCAATTTCGGTTTTACAAATAGCTTTAACAGAATCTGAAAATAACAAAAAATAAATAAAATTAATTAAAAAAAAAAAACCTTAATTTTGAAACCTCAAAACCGTCCTCTGAATCAACTTAGAACTTTTAGAATTTAAGGGAAACTTCTTCGGTCAATATGCTTTCAAACAATGAAATCCTCTTACGACGAGACTTTAACAAGTGTTGGAAAGTAGCAAATTTATTTTTAAAACAACGGTCATTCTACGGTCCAGTTTTTCTTTCTTAATATTATGCTCCAAACGACAAACTCTTTTTTTCGGTTATATTTAGTTATTTAAATAAAATAAAAATAAATAAAAACTAATTTGAGGAAAACGTCAATCAATTCTTATTATCCTCCATTTCTCTTTCTAATTCCTGTAGTGGTGACCCATCAAGAAGAACAACATTCTGCTGTTATCTGTCGATATTGAGGATGGAATTTAGATGTAAGCTTTTTTTGATGAGTCAACATTTACAGGTTGAGAGAAGAACGAATTCCCACAATCTGCATTCTTGGGTGGGAAATGTTGGTGAAAACCGTCTCAAGAAAAGGCAAACTTCTTTCCAGATTTAGTATTAACTTGTGAAGAGGTATCATTGGCAATACATTGGACTACACATTCTCCAGGACAATTTAAATGATGTAATAATAATGTTCGTGTTCTAGTTCCATGTTTTCGTTAACTATGTTTTAACTTTCTTAAATAAAAAGTGTTGTGTTTGAAAGTTTATGAAGTTATTATCGGAAAACGATAAAAATGGATATACTTTATCTCACTGTTCAAGAGGTTAATATAATTGAGTATTTAGGAAAGTGGCTAGACTTATTAAATGTCGGGTATCAAAAAGAAAATTACTGCTTGTCATCAAAAAGAGAGAGAGAGAAGAGAGAGAGAGAGAGAGAGAGAGAAGAGAGAGAGAGAGAGAGAGAGAGAGAGAGAGAGAGAGAGAGAGGGAGTGAGTGAGAGAGAGAGAGAGAGAGAGGAGAGAGGATGAGGAAAGAGAGAGAGAGAGAGAGAGAGAGAGAGAGAGAGAGAAGAGAGAGAGAGAGAGAGAGAGAGAGAGAGAGAGAGAGAGAGAAGAGAGAGAGAGAGAGAGAGAGAGATTGAGAGAGAGAGCTGTGAGAGAGAGAGGAGAGAGAGAGAGAGAAAGAGAGAGAGAAGAGAGAGAGAGAGGAGAGAGAGAGAGAGAGAAGAGAGAGAGAGAGAGAGTGAGAGAGATGAGAGAGAGAGAGAGAGAGAGAAGAGAGAGAGAAGAGAGAGAGAGAAGAGAGAGAGAGAAGAGACAGAGACAGAGAGAGAGAGTAGAGAGAGAGAGAGAGAAGAGAGAGAGAAGAGAGGAGAGAGAGAGAGAGAGAGAGAGAGAGAGAGAAGAGAGAGAGAGAAGAGAGTGAGAGAAGGAGAGAGAGAGAGAGAGAGAGAGAGAGAGAGAGAGAGAGAGAGAGAGAAGAGAGTGAGAGAAGGATAGAGAGAGAGAGAGAAAGAGAGAGAGAAGAGAGTGAGAGAAGGATAGAGAGAGAGAGAAAGAGAGAGAGAGAGAGAGAGAGAGAGAGAGAGAGAGAGAGAGAGAGAGAGAGAGAGAGAGAGAGAGAGAGAGAGAGAGAGAGAGAGAGAGAGAGAGAGAGAGAGAGAGAGAGAGAGAGAGAGAGAGAGAGAGAGAGAGACAGAGAGAGACAGAGAGAGAGAGAGAGAGAGAGAATGGTGTGTCGAGGAGGAAGTAAGGAAGAGAAGTGATTTAAAGTAGCTAAGCCACGGTTTTGTGTAAACAGGACGAAGCCCCGTGCAATTTGAGGTTATTGAACACGTTGAACGTTTTTGTTGCGTTTAAACATTATTTATTTATTAACGTCCACTTTATGGCTCACTCTAAGCTAATCGGGACGAGTTATCTATAGGTTAATCCCTCTTTTTTTAGCCCCGTTGGGTCTAATGATTTTATGATACAAGTTCACTCAACAAATCTTCTTGCACTTGAGGCAATCAGACCCATAACTCAAGGTTTACCCAACCTTGCCTAACATGACAAATCTGTTTTATGGAATTATTTACATTATAAGCTATTTTGCAGTATTCAAGATATTTAAATAAGTCTCACTTATTCCTACATCAAAAAAATAAATTATCACAATCATGCCTTACTTTGCAAACATTTTCTTAGTCGTACAAAACTTCGTTATTAACAGTTCTAATATAGAGTATTATTTGTAAACAATTCAAAATTATAATTTTAGTAACTTTTAAATCTTTCTTCAATGAATTTTTAGCGCAATTAACAAAATAAAGTCTGTTACTCGTTTAATTTACGTACTATCAAACGCTAGGTTGATCTAATCTATCAAAATTTGTGTGGTCAGAAGCTATATTCCACGAAGTAAGGAACCCTAGCCTCCGCAAATCCTATCTCGTAACCCATTCACATTAGCCTGCATCTAGCTTCATCAGCCTGTCCGATGAACTGATGAGAAGTCTATTGGGCTCAATTCTCTGAACGGAACTCAAAAACCGTAAATAACACAGATAACATCAGGTACATCATACAAACACTTTAACTTGAAACATTTTCAGCAGATTTCTCTTAATGGGAACCAGCTATTGAGTTCGTACTCATTACACAATTTTCATAAATTTCTTCAAATGTCCATCGATCCTACCCAGGAGATGACGAAAATAAGGTCCGTTCAAAAGTGTGTGTGTATATATATATATAATATAAAGTTACTATAAATATTGTTATATACAATTATTGTCTATTAACCGAGATCATATGCATTTTTTAGTTTTCAGTAAACCCCCACTTCTGCTCGTGTTACATAAACAATACTCTGCTATATAATAAACCATATTATTCGAACCTTAAATACCAAATATTGTTCTTGTACTACTAAAATTTGACTGATTGAGATAAAAATGTGTTGATTCATTATAAATTACAGTACTACATACAGCAAATACTTTTCAGTAAAATTAATATTTTACATTGTGATATATTTCAGTAATTGTTTTCATTTCCGGTAAGTGGTTGGCAGACCTGTTTGTTTACATTTCAGATGCCTCCAGTCAGGAGGATTCTTATTATCGTTTGTTATTTATTCACTTTATATTCACGGTGGTGTTGTGTTTCCAGCATGTAGATTTATGTATTACTAAACTTCACGAGGGAAATCTGCTTAGTTTACCCAGCCCCTGCGTGAAGGACTTTTTCCCTTTACGCACGCTTCAAGGCTATTGCTCTCCTTCACTGTACCTCGTGGATTCTCCAAGTTTCGACAACTATGCAAGGAAAAGCAAGCTTTCTCAAATCGATCTTAACCCCAATTAGATCTGCAGCATTTCACGAACCTACAGTTTTTCGTACTTATTTTAAGCCCCATCAATATATCTTCAACACACGTCCCAAGCACTTAGACGTTTAAACCATTTTTCATTTAATGGACGATTATCATTATGAACTGATTTAATGTCGAAAACACCTACTTTTAATAATTGGCAATTCACATTTTAATGTCATTGTAAAAACAAACTATTTTAATTGGCAATTAATAAATTCACACCAAAGCAAAAATGTCTATCAGTAAGTCTATCTTTCTGTTTTTGTTTCCCATTTTGGTTTTGTGTTCCATTTCTGTTTTTGTATTCCATTTCTGTTTTTGTGTTCCATTTTTTATTTTATTTTTTTATTTTTTATTTTTTTTTTCCCCATTTTGGTTTTATATTCCATTTCTGTATTTTATTTTTGTGTTCCATTTCTATTTTGGTTTTTCTATTTTGTTTTTGTGTTCCATTTCTGGTTTTTGTTTTCCATTTTGTTTTTGATTTCCATTTTTGTGTTTTGTTTTTCCATTTGGTATTGTGATTCATTCCAGTCCTGTTTTTCGTTTCAGTTCTGTTTTCTGTTCCATTCCTGTTTTCGTGTTACTTTTCTATTTTTCATGTTACATTTCTGTTATGTTGTTTTATGTTCGTTTAAATTAATTTTGTTTCGTTTCGTTTTTGTTTTTTTTATTTTTTTATTTCATAAATTTTTTTTTTCCCCGAGCAACATCGCCACAGCTGCGAGGCTCCAAATAAATAAATAAATAAATATCAGTAAGTATTATATATTATCTTATCATACGTATATGGCTGTTACTGCAAATCTTACTTGCCATGTAAGCAGTAAAAAGGTACATTCTATCTAATAAAAACAAAATTATAGCCTTACCGTCTAAAAATAATTTGACCTTAAGCCCACGAAATAAATAAAAATATAATGTAAACAAGATTCCCAGAATAAATATAAATCTCGAGAGAAAGATATGACTTTGAATGAAGGGATTCCATCAGATTTTTAATTTTGCTAGAATAAATGAATATTCACCAACTTGAGGGGTCCTCCAATGAAATTCTTTCGAATTGATAAAAATATATTCTTAACAGAAACATTTTTTATGTAACTAGTTTGAAATAAATTAACCCAGTTCATTGCGTTATATTGTACTAATTAACTTTATTTCTTGAGTGTTTACACGCTTTGCCTTTCAGAACATGAAAATAAATTTTATATGAAAGGGTCCAAAAAAAACGAAATTAAAATAAATTATTCTCAAGTGAAAGAAGAGAATATAATTTTGGCGTAAAAGTAACTTAAGGAATAATTATTTCCCACGAAAAAAACACTTTAATGATTTTCTTGTTTGTTAAGATTTCCGACTTTCTTTTTACCTTTAATTTGGTATTAAAATTTGAATGATTTATTTTTGTTGAAATAAATAAACAAACTCCTTATGATCAGGGGGGCGGATGACTAATAATATTACAGAATGATCCGTAGTCTGTATCTCACTATAATATTTGTATTCACAAATACCAAATATTTTAAATTCCATTTATTATTAAATAAAGGAAATTATTAACAGAATATTGGTATAGGTAATTAAATATGTAAGGAATATACTAAAACTTATGAGAAGAATTTTATACCGAAAGTAGTAAATAAATTGTATCAAAATCTCCTCTAAATAATACTAATAGAGAAGACGAAATTTAAGAATTTTTACAATAATTTTGATTTGATGTTTATCCAAATTTTAATTTAAACAGTTTACCCTATTTATTTCATTATCAGAAAATTGGGTAAAAAAACAACGTTTAAGTGTTATAAGCGAACATTGTAATTTGAGATAATTTCATTACGAGTATTAGTTAATCACGTGATTTAGCCTTAATCTCACATGGTAATCCTCGAGTGGCGAGTTCGACTCTCGTCTGGGCAATAGGAATTTATTTAGCGACGAGCTCATTTAGTAAAATCCTTTAGCTCTTAAATTGTTACTTTTAATACTAGTTTAATGATTAGTTGTTGTTTTTATTACTTGCATTTCATTTTTATTTATCGCGTTTAATTTTTATTTGTATTTTTTGATGTAATATTTTGAGTCAAATCGCCTAGTTGCGGGTGTTCCTGTATAAATAAATAAAATCCTTAGTCCCACCCAATACTAGGACTGGTGGCTAGAAAAATGTGGTAACCTGTAGATAACTCGTCTTAATTAGTAATGTTGGCAAAAAGTAGACGATAATAAATAATAATAATGACGAAAAAAAAGGCTTATAGGCTTGTACATTCTATTGCATTATTGAGATGCTGTTGAGCAAAGGATGCATCAAATGCATAATGTGTTAATTTTTGTATGTTAAAAAAACCATTAACGAATTATTGTTATGTAGAACTATTTATTATTTATTTTTGTTTACTTAGTGTATTTATTGTTTACCTCTTAATCCTTAGTAGTACTTAGTGTTTTAAAAGTTTGTTACTATATAGACTGTAAATTAAATTGCATACTTGGGAATTTATGGTGTTAATTTGGTCAATTTTGCGCCAAAGAAATTTGGTGGAGTGAAAATATCAGCTAGGTTTATGAATACATTAGAAATATAGTCGTATCGTATGAATATTATTTTATTTTTTTTTATATTTATTAAAATGAACTTTTGTGCTGATTGGGACAGGGTTTACTACCCTTTTCAAGCCAAGCTGGGACTAAGGATTTTATTTAATGAGTTTTCAATAAAAAAGTTCCAATTGACGAGGCGAGAATCGAACTCACGTCTCTAGGTTTACCAAGAGTGATTAAGACTGACTCCTTAACTCACATGGCTACCCTCAGCCCTCGCAATTTTTTATTTCGTGACTCTCAAGGAAGTTGAACTAGTGCGAGTTTTAGATTAATTTTTATTATTTTGTACGATTCCAAAGATTATATTATCTATTCAGTTTTTTTTTTTTTAATTGCATTACTTTATTTTTACCGCCAAAAATGATGAAATTTCGGAAATGGTTGATATGGCAGTATTACCAGAAGAGGTTGTGGAAATTATTTTTGTAGAATTAAATAATCCAGATATTTTATGGTTTACTCCTAAATTTAATGATAAATAATAATAAATAATGAGATATACCTGATATGAGAGAAATTAATTCTCGATAGAGATAGAGCTACGAGCGATGTTGTGGATAGAGCGGAGCGAGAAATGAGTAGCGATCTGAGAGAGCACGCGACACAGACTGGGCGGTACCTAGACTCGCCGGCAGGCAGCGCCACTACATCATCCCTCTACCCCTCTCCCTCTCAACATACTCCCGCCAAAATGGTCTGTCACCAGAATTGGGCAAAATTGTAATTACAATTACAAGTTATAAATACATTAGTTGAAATATAGTTACAATTACAACTACTAATGCAATTAGTTATTGATAATGTGCAACTACATTTTTCAACTAAAGTAATCGTAATTGAAAATTCACAACTACACCTAGTAGTTGAGAAAATCAGTAGTTCACCAAAAAAGTACGTCACGTAGGGGATGCGTAAACTAAGCAGATTTCGCACGTGAAGTTATACAACAGAGAAATCTCCATACGAGAGCCGAACAGTTACGGAAACGGCCGAACTAGCTTTTGGCGGGAAACTCACTCGTCCGTTAGCCGCCCACATTTAATAAAAAAGGCAAATATCTCGGTTATTATTCAAGATAAAGAATAAATGTATTTAACAATAATTATAGTAAATTTAATTTGCAATAAGATTGGTTCTATACAATTTTTTCCATCCGACGTATAGTAACGGAGATATTTCGATTTTTCGAAAATCCCCCCCCCCTTTAAACACACACTGCCACTGGTCCGATTTCAGCCGTTAACGAACTTGATCTTTTTTTTTTTACATAAAACGATTAAATACCGAGTTTGTAACGGTGTGCGGTAAAAGACAAATATGTGTGTGTGTGTGTGTGTGTATATATATATATATATATATATATATATATATATATATATATACACAGTTTTAATAAACCTCATATTCGTTAGCTCCTAGTTAGGATTGATGGATATTTGAAGAAAAATTTCGAAAATCCCGTCATGAGTACGACCTCAATAGCTGATTTCCCTTATCTGCTAAATTCCATATCCATCCATATCTCGGTTAATATTCATTATATAGAAAACATTTATACACCATCATGTCAGGTCATTTTAATTTTCAGTAATACTGATTACGTACAATTCTTCAATTTCACTTATTCTATCGAAGATGTTTTAAATTGCCCCCCTAAACTCAACCCCCCATAAAACAATTAAATATTGAATTTGGTAACGATACAACAAAAATTGCGACCACCAAAGCGTTAACAGATATATATAGACTAGCTCAGATACCCGGCTTCGCTCCGGAATTCATTTGGGGCTGAATGTTGGTGGTATATTTTTGGCAAGGCTTTACTTTGCACAATATTATGACATTTACCCGTCCCAGTGATTAGGATTGATACCCGTCGTTGCCGTGGATTTGCTAATAATAGAATTATTTTTTTATGCAAGACTTCACTGTTCTGCATATTGTCATATTTCCCGTTTCCTGTGCATTATGCATAGATTTGAATTATTAATGAGAAAATATTGACATACATTTGAATAAAATTTTTTCATTTGAGTTACCTGGTAGTTCATATTGAAAAGAAGTGTTGAGAAAATTTCTCTAAATAACAAATTAAACAACTTTTGTTATTTGCATATTTGCCGAAACCCCAATAGGAAATCACTATTTTAATTTCAGGCCTCCCTTACAACTCCCACTCCTGCCCGTCCCTAGAAATAGTATGGCTTATTATAAGGAAGGCGTTAGTGCTAATTCAAATACCGAGTTTGGTTTAGTTCGGTTGAGTCTTTTGTGCCAAATAAAATTGTGGACTCCCGCTATAGGTTTTAGCGTATTACTCATTTATACTTCCGTATACGGCAAAAGTGCCTGTAACAAAAGTTACTCTAAATAACAAAACAAATAACTTTTGTTATGTGCATATTTGTTGAAAAAGCAATAGGAAACGAAATATCACTATTTTTAATTTCAGGCCTTCCATATAACCCCCACTCCTGCCCGTCCCTAGAAATGTTAGTATGGCTTATTATAAGGAAGGCGTTAGTACTAATTCAGATACCGAGTTTGGTTTAGTTCGGTTGAGTCTTTTGTGCCAAATAAAATTGTGGACTCCCTCTATAGTTTTTAGAGTATAACTCATTTATACTTCCGTATACGGCAAAAGTGAATATAACAAAAGTTACTCTAAATTACACAATAAACAACTTTTGTTATGTTCATATATGCCGAAAAACCAATAAGAAACGAAATATCGCTATTTTTAATTTCTGGCTTCCCTTATAACCCCCACTCCTGCCCGTCCCTAGAAATGTTGGCATGGCTTGTTATAATGAAAGCGTTAGTGCTAATACACATACCGAGTTTTCTTTAGTTTGGTTGATTCTTTTGTGCCATATAAAATAGTTCACTTCCTCTATAGGTTTTAGCGTATATCTCGTTTATAGCTCGGTATACGACGAAAGTGTATATAACAAAAGTTACTCTAAATAACAAAATAAACAACTTTTGTTATATGCATATTTGCCGAAAAACCAATAATAATCGAAATATCGCTATTTTTAATTTCTGGCTTTTCTTATAACCCCCACTCCTGTTCGTCTCAGAGGATATTAATATAGCCTAAAGTCTAAGTTGGGTTAGTAGTAATATACATACCAAGTTTCATAAAATTCGGTTCAGCCGTTTATGCGTGAAAAGGTAACAAACAAACAAACAAACAAACAAATAAACAAACAAACAGACACCAAAGAAACAAAATGCAGTTATGGTGTCTATGACATGTGAAACGAAAAGTTATCGTGAAATTTCGTGAAAAAAATCAATGTACAGACAGAGGTTACAATTTTATATATATATAGATATATATATATATATATATATATATATATATATATGGATATCTATAATTTAATCATCTTCTAGGCAGGATCGATGGACATTTGATAAAATAAAAAAAATATTCAAAAATCTTGTCAAGAGTACAACCTCAATGACTGATTTCCCTTTAGAAAAATCTGCTAAAACCTAATGAGTAGATGTGGTGGTTTCCTGAAGACTGAAAACAAGAAAGTACAAATAACTCGTTTAATATTTGAGTTACGAAAATGGTGTAGTACAACAGTTGTAGAGCGCCATTAGTTTAAAATGAAAGGTTCAAAAACATTTTTCGTTTCAACTCATTATAAGGGAATTTACGATTCCCTTTCTTCCACTAATCTCCCTCCCCTTGACTCATTCCAGGTCCGATTCGAACTATTAACGAATTTGACCTTTAAAATTATAAAAAAGTCCGTCACGCAGGGGCTGCGTAAACTAAGCAGATTTCACATGTGAAGTTTTACAATAGAGAAATCTGCATACTGGTAACACAATACCACCCTGATTAAATACAAACGGTAATGAGAAATCTTTCAGTTAATTAAAATAAATTCCCAACTGAAACGGCTTCTGAATTGTAAGAATAATTTATATTTTAATAACTCAAATTTTAGTAGTCCAAGAACTAAAGAAGGGGGGGGCGGATGAACAGAACGTATTTGCAAAAATCTTGCAAAGTAACGAAGGAAGGTAAGGTAAGGTTAGAAAGGACATGTAAGGTTAGAGAAGCATCCCACCTGAGCCGACGGAAATGGCCGACCTAATCCGAACTATACCCGACCACAGACTTCATAAAAATGCAAATATCTCGGTTAATATTCAAGATAGAGAATAAATGTATAGAACAATATTTATAGTAAATTTAATTTGTAATAAGATTGATTCTGTACAATTTTTCGATCCGACGCATAATAACGGAGATATTTTGAATTCTCGAAAATCCACCCTCTAAACCCCCGCCCACCCTCCCACTGGTCCGATTTCAGCCATTAACGAACTTGATCTGTCTTTTTACATAAAACGGTTAAATATCGAGTTTCGTAATGATCAAACAAAACTTGCGACCGCTAGAGCGTTAACAGACAAATATATATATATATATATATATATATATATATATATATATATAAATTTGGAACGGACCTCATTTTCGTCATCTCCTAGTTAGGATCGATGGACATTTGAAGATATTTTTCGATAATCGGGTCATGAGTACGACCTCAATAGCTGAATTCCCTTACTGCGTAAACTAAGCAGATTTCCCACGTGAAGTTTTACAATAGAGAAATCTCCATACTAGAGCCGAACAGTTACGGCAAAGGGCCGAACTAGCTTTTAGCGGGAACTTAGTCCCCCCGTCGTCCGTTAAATTTAATAAAAATGCAAATATCTCGGTTAGTATTCAAGATAGAGAATTCATGTATAGAACAATATTTATAGTAAATTTAATTTGTAATAAGATGGATTCTATATAATTTTTCGATCCGACGTATAGTAACGGAGATATTTCGAATTTTCGAAAATCCTACCCTCTAAACTCCCCCTCCCACTTGTCCGATTTCAGCCGTTAACGAACTTGATCTTTCGTTTTACATAAAACGACTAAATATCGAGTTTGGTAACGATCAAACAAAACTTACGACCGCTAGAGCGGTAACAGGCAAATATATATCTATATATATATAAAATTGTAACCTCTGTCTGTACATTGATTTTTTTCGCGAAATTTCACGATAACTTTTCGTTTCACATGTCATAGACACCATATCTGCATTTTGTTTCTTTCGTGTATGTTTGTTTGTTTGTTTGTTTGTTACCTTTTCACGCTTAAACGGCTGAACCAAATTTTATGAAACTTGGTATGCATATTACTACTAACCCAACTTAGACTTTAGGCTATATTAATTTTCTCTGAGACGAACAGGAGTGGGGGTTATAAGGGAAGCCTGAAATTAAAAATAGGGATATTTCGTTTTTAGCAGATTTCCCTTAAGGGAAATCAGCTATTGAGGTCGTACTCATGACGCGATTTTCGAAAAATTTCTTCAAATGTCCATCGATCCTACCCAGGAGATGACGAAAATGAGGTCCGTTCAAAATTATATATATATATATCTATATATAGATATATCTATATATATATATATATATATATATATATATATATATATATATATATATATATATATAGATATATATATTTGTCTGTTAACGCTCTAGCGGTCGCAATTTTTGTTTGATCGTTACCAAACTCGGAATTTAATCGTTTTATGTAAAAAGGAAGATCAAGTTCGTTAATGGCTAAAATCGAACCAGTGGGAGGGGGGGTTTAGAGGGGGGGATTTTCGAAAATTCGAAATATCGCCATTCCCAGACGTCGGATCAAAAAAATGTAGAGAACCCATCTTATTGCAAATTAAATTTACTATAAATATTGTTCTATACATTTATTCTGTATATTTATTATTAACCGAGATATTTGGATTTGTATTGTGATTGTTGTTGGCTATGTTTGCCGAGCGCACTAGCGCTAGTGTGTCCATTTCAATAACTATTCGTCCTCGTGAGAATAGGTTATTACTAGGCAGATTTCCCTATTGTAAAACTTCACGTGGGAAATCTGCTTAGTTTACGCAGCCCCTGCGTGACGGACTTTCTATTGGTTTTTCGGCAAATATGCACATAACAAAAGTTGTTTATTTTGTTATTTAGAGTAACTTTTGTTATATACACTTTTGTCGTATACGGAAGTATAAATGAGTTATACGCTAAAAACTATAGCGGGAGTCCACAATTTTATTTGGCACAAAAGACTCAACCGAACTAAACCAAACTCGCTATGTGAATTAATACTAACGATTTCCTTATAATAAGCCATACTAACATTTCTAGGGACGGGCAGGAGTGGGGGTTATAAGGGAGGCCTGAAATTAAAAATAGGATATTTCGTTTCTTATTTCTTTAACAAAAGTTGTGCATTTTGTTATTTAGAGTAACTTTTGTTATATACACTTTTGTCGTATACCTAAGTATAAATGAGTTATACGTTAAAACTTTAGCGGACACTAACGGCTGAACCGAACTTAACAAAACTCGGTATGTCAATTAGCATGAATTCTTCCATGATTAAAATAAAATTTAAAATAAAATGATTGAAATAAAAATTTACCATATTTACATGTATAAGAGACGGGAAATATAAAAATATCGAAGACTGTGAAGCCTTGTCGAACAAATAATTCTATTATTAGCAAATCCACGGCAACGATGGGTATCAATCCTAAACACTGGGACGGGTAAATGTCAAAATATTGTGCAATGTAAAGCCTGCTAAAAAATACCGTCACCATTCAGCCCCAAATGAATTCCCGGGCGAAGCCGGGTATCTGAGCTAGTATATATATATATATATAAATATATCTCTATATATAAACTATATATATATATATATATCTATAAATACAGTCTTGAACGTAAGCGTCATTTTCGTCATCTACTAGGTAGGATCGATGGACATTTGAAGAAAAATTTCGAAAATTCCGTCATGAGTACAACCTTAATAGCTGATTTCCCTTAAGGGAAATCTACTAAAAGAAGGCACGATATTCGTGGAATCAATTTGATGATTTCAATCCTGAGGCCTAACCCTTTTTGCCTGCCTTCCACGAATCGGACAAAGGAAATCATCTCAAAAATGACTTCTTCCTATAACCAAAGAGCCAGGCAGTACTTAATTTTTAATTTAAAAACTTACGGTTGATAAAAAAATATAAAAAGGGTAGCAAAGGACCAGGTAATAAAATATTTTTAGGAGCACCAATGGAGAACGAGGTGTGAGACGGCTTCATAAAGCAGGCGAGACAATTATTCTTTTTTTTCTTTTGAAATATAAAAATTTGTTATAATGCAATAAATACTGCCTGAGTTTCCGCCAATTAATATTATAACAATATTCTTTTATTCATTATAATTGTATTGTTGTAAAATGTTTAGAAAGGATTATTTTACTAATATTTGCTAAGTAAATGATTAGGAAATGGAGTATTACAGGAGTAGTCAATTTCTTAGTTTTATCAGGTCTTGCTACTGAAGTCGTGCCCATGACGCGATTTTTGAAAATCTTTTATAAATGTCCATCGATCTTACCACCCAGAAGATCACGAAAATGAGGTTCGTTCAAAACTCTGTGTGTGTGTGTGTGATTAAATGTATATAACAATCAACGGAAGGATCTAAGGTCCAGAACACACCATCCACTTCTTACTAACTTATCATTTAATCCGGCGAGACTGCTCAGGCAGTCACGCCGGAGATGTCGCTCAATAGGGACTAACTCTAGAGCACTGATGATGGACTGGTTCGCCCCGAAAGTATTTGGCTGTAATAAGAAGTATTAAGGTGGAGGTGTTGTAAACCTTTTTGATCCTTCCGTTGATGATGGACCTCCACTAGCCAGCACAAATCCAGAGTATATAACAATCATTGCCCATCACAAAAAAATAATTATATATATACGACATAATGTAGCCGACAATTTCTTCACACTACTCCTCATTTTCCTACATTAGCAGGGTCTATACATTTTAACAGATTTCCCTTAAGAGAAATCAGCTATTGAGGTCGTACTCATCGTACTCATTTTCGAAAAATTTCTTCCAATGTCCATCGATCCTACCCAGGAGAAGACGAAAATGAGGTCCGTTCAAAATTATATATATATATATATATATATATATATATATAATATATATATAATATATATATATATATAGGTATATATTGCCTGTTAACGCTCTAGCGGTTCGCAATTTTTGTTTGATCGGTATTAAACCAAACTCGATATTTTAGTCGTTTTATGTAAAAAGAAAGATCAAGTTCGTTAACAGCTGAAATCGGACCAGTGGGAGGGGGGGTTTAGAGGGGGAGGGATTTTCGAAAATTCGAAATATCTCCGTTTACTATACGTCGGACCGAAATATTGTACAGAATCAAAATTACTTATTGCAAATTAAATTTACTATAAAATATTGTTATATTACATTTTTTCTCTATCTTGAATATTAACCGAGATGTTTGCATTTGTATTCTGCGTTTGATCACACTAGTGAGGCTATGTTCGGACTTTCCGCCGAGAGCTTCTGGTGGCCGTTTCCATATACTATTCGTCCATCGTGAATGGTTAGAGGTTAGTTAACTGTTTTTTTGGGACTAGAAAACTAGATGGGCTATTACGCCCTTAAAATAATGTTTAGTTTAGGAGGTTTCTTACTACTACAGTTGTTATTAGGCAGATTTCTCTATTGTAAAACTTCACTTGGGAAATCTGCTTAGTTTACGCAGCCCCTGCGTGACGGACTTTTTTTATTAAATGTGGGCGGTAACGCAAGAGTGAGTTTCCCGCCAAAAGCTAGGTCGGCCGTTTCCGTAACTGATCGGGTCTCGTATGGAGATTTCACTATTGTATAACTTCACGTGGGAAATCTGCTTAGTTTACGCAGCCCCTGCGTGACGGACTTTCTTTTCTTTTTTACATTATTTTTTTTGCTGTTTACCTTTTTTTAAGAGTGAATGGCAGGTGTCGCAGAACTCACTTAAATAAAAAAATATAAATTTAAAATTCAAACTTACCTTTTTTGGCACTCCATTATTATTATTCGGGAAGATTTGAATGAATATTTTGAAAGAGTCCCCTTAAAGGGAGCCCTCCTAATTATGTCAGATACAGATAGATATATACGAGAGATGTGCTAGCAAAAACATTTCGGCAAGAAGCAGTGAATGTCTGGTGCCTGCTTTTGCTCGGTTTATTGGCTCCTACTTCACCAACCTCAGAGACACTGAATAGAAGTTTCTCTTTCTTCAGAAGGGAAGGTTAAAATCGACCAGATGACTACATACTGTATCCAATGGAATTTATTTCATCAAGCCGATATTGCATGATAGTATAGTATCAGTAGATGTATTTATATTTTCATTATCGCAAAAGCATCCTGAAAATCCAAGGAAACAATTTATATTGTACTATACATTTTGAGCATTTTATTTGGCTTGCACTCAGAATGATTGTGAAGAAAAAAAAAATCCTCAGATATTACTCAAGACGAAAACTAAAAAATCACACCAATGTTCCTTCAAATATTCTCCTGACCTTATAGCTACGACTAGACAAGAGTGTCTAGGAAGCCCCCTTCCTCATCGAATTTATTTTAAGAGATTTCCCGCAAGAAAAATTAGCTAAATATGTTACTAAACTATTGTCGTGATATTCGAAATTTTCTACAAATGTACGTCGACCCTAAGTAGGAGATAACGAATATAAAATCCATTCCAATGAGTAATATATATATATATATATATATATATATATATATATATATATATATATATATATTACCAGTCATTATTTAAGCATTTCAAATAAAACCAAAAATTCTGTTCGCCGACGTTTGAAAAAGGGTCAGGGGGTAGTTTGGACAATCTCCATCATAATAGCCCAGATCCAAAAATATTCTAGGAACTATTGTTACGTTTATTACAAAAATAATAAACGTTGTTTATTAGAGTTCTTTTGGATTGCAAAATTAAACTAACAAGCTTTATCTCTGCACAATTTATTTGATAATGCACAACGCACTTGGTAAATAACTCTTAACTATAACTCACAGCTTGCGCTGACAACTGTACTGTTATCCTTATTTGCACATTACCAATAACTCACGATCACTGAAGTTCACAAAAACACGGCACTGCACTGATCTTCACATAGAACACGGCACTCCACTGTTCTTTACATAAACACTGTATCGAAACTAAAGCACTAAAATTTTAAAACGGCACTGCACTGTTCTTTACATAAACACTGAGCCAGATGGGTCGCTTTTATAGACGGAAGGCTGATCAAAAGAAAGGGCCGAGACAAGGCCAGACGGGTATCCCCGAGAACAATCTTTGCCGGTGCTGGTCACGAGGGACGAATAGTTATGGAAACGGCCACCAGAGCTCTCGGCGGAAAGTCCGAACATAGCCTACTGATGACCACACGCAGAATACAAATGCAAATATCTCGGTTAATATACAAGATACAGAATAAATGTATAGAACAATATTTATAGTAAATTTAATTTGCAATAAGATTTATTCTACACAATATTTCGATCCGACGCATAATAAAGGAGATATTTTGAATTTTCAAAAAATCCCCCTCTAAACCCCCCCCCCCTCCCGCTGGTCCGATTTCAGCCATTAACGAACTTGATCTTCCTTTTTACAAAAAATGATTAAATTCCGAGTTTGGTAACGATCAAACAGAAATTGCGACCGCGAGAGCGTTAGCAGACCAATATATATCTCTATATATATATATATATATATATATATATATATATATATATATATATATAATTTTGACCGGACCTCATTTTTGTCATCTCCTGGGTAGGATCGATGGACATTTCAAGAAATCTTTCGAAACTCCGTCATGAGTACGACCTCAATAGCTGATTTCCCTTAAGGGAACTCTGCTAAAAACAGTAATAAAAAATCTTTCCCCTGCCGGCAGGAAGCGTGTCAAATGTACACAAACAGGTCGGCCAACGGCTCACGGGAAAGAAAAACAATAACTGAAATATATCAGAATATAACACATTCATTTTATTGAAAACTATGTAGTATTTCATGTACTCTAATTTATAATGAATCAGAATAATTTTTATCTCAATTAATCAAATTTTAGTAGTCGAAGAATTTCTCACGGGGGGGGGGGGGGGGTCACGATAACACATTTGCATTTATCTCGTATAATAAAGGTCTCTTAAAAACAAGTTATGGTGTTCGAATAATAATATCTTTATATATATATATATATATATATATATATATATATATATATATATATATTTGTCTGTTACCGCTCTAGCGGTCGCAATGTTTGTCTTATCATTGCTAAACTTGATATATAACCTTTTTTGTGTAAAAAGAAAGATCAAGTTCGTTAACGGCTGAAATCGGACCAGGGAGAGGGGGGGGGGGTGTAGAGGGGGAGAATTTTGGAAATTCTTAATATCGCTGTTATTATGCGACAAATCTTATTGAAAATGTTGCTATGTACATTTTTTCACTATCTTGATTATTAACTGAGATTTTTGCATATTTTAGTTTTCGGCCTTCAGTAAAGCCCCCTCCTACTGATTTCATATTACGAATATTCTATTGTGTTATGAAGCAGTTTATTTGAAGCATATGTACCAAATATTGTTCTCATTGAACTTTTCTGTTTTGAAATAAAAGCAAATAAGTGGCGTATGTGAGAAATCTGCTTAGTTAACGCAGCCCCTGCGTGATTGACTTTTATGTACTTAAGTTGCATATAACTTTAACTTGAAACTAATAAATGAGGGAATCATAATTCTAAAGTAAATTTAACTTTTTTCAAAAACATGATTGAGTTACAAGGCCTTAGCTGTGATTTTAGCAGATTTCCGTTGAGGGAAATCAGCTATTGAAGTCGTACTCATGATGCGAGTTTCGAAAAATTTCTTCAAATATCCATCGATCCTACCCAGGAGATGACGAAAATGAGGTCCGTTCAAAATTATATATATATATATATATATATATATATATATATATATATATATATATATATATATATATTATATATATATATATATTATATATTTGTCTGTTAACTCTCTAGCGGTCGCAATTTTTGTTTGATCTGTACCAAACTTGGAATTTAATCGTTTTATGTAAAAAGAAAGATCAAGTCCGTTAATGGCTGAAATCGGACCAGTGGGAGGGGGGGGTTTAGAGGGGGGATTTTCGGAAAATTCAAAATATCTCCGTTATTATGCGTCAGATCGAAAAATTGTATAAAATCAATCTTATTGCAAATTAAATGTACTATAAATATTTATTCTCTATCTCGAATATTAACCGAGATATTTGCATTTGTATTCTGCGTGTGGTCACCAGTAGGCTATGTTCGGACTTTCCGCCGAGAGCTCTGGCGGCCGTTTGGATAAGTATTCGTCCTTCGTGAATAGGTTTAGAGGTTAGGTTAACTGTTTTTGGGGGCTAGAAACCACTGGGTTATTACGCCCTAAATAATGTTTTAGGTTTAGAGGTTTCTTACTACTACAGTTGTTATTAGGCAGATTTCTCTATTGTCAAACTTCTCGTGGGGAATCTGCTTACGCAACCCCTGCGTGACGGACTTATAATAAGTTTATAATAAGTATTCCTCTCGCAATACAGATAGTAAACAATTTTTAAGTGGTTATTTACTTTAAGAATTCATATAATTTTAACAGTTGGTTAATTTACTCAGAGTAATTGCAGCAAAACAACTTTCAGAGATTTTTAAATTTAAATTTTTTTTTTTTGTTGCATGTTTTTTAACTAATGAACGACAATTAGAATAGCTTGGAATGGATTATAAAAGTTACAGAATCTTCTCGTTTATATATTAAAGCGAAAATAAATTCGGGTTATCTCAACTGTGTTAAAGTATTTCTAAGGGCTATTACATTACTAATGTAAACGAGAAACCTTACTGAGGAAATTAAATTACGACAAGTATTATGTGTATTCAAAGGTATTAACTTCATGAAGGTCTGGAATCCATTTTAATTGAATTAGTACATCTTTTGCTAGCTACCAACGTTGTGTTTTACCATTATCGCAAGAGAAACTACTGCAGCATTCTTCTTAATATAATGGAAATTGTATAGCAATAAATTGATTAAGAAAAGGCAAGATTGTATTACCTAGTTCTAACTCAGCAGCTATACAACGCTTATTTCAGTTATTATTTCCCTTTGTTCCAATAAGAGGTTATTTTTATATTTATTATTTTACTGAATTAGGATTTACAGTGTCAATCGCAATTTAAATATCGGGTTCGATTCCCTCCCTGGGCAGTAGAAATTTATTTAGTGACGGACTCATTAAATAAACTCATTAGGCCTACCCTGGCTAGAAAAAAGTGGTTACCTGTAGATAACCCGTCCCAATTAGCCATAGTAACATAAAATGGACGTAAATAATAATAAATTAACAAACAAGCAATTTAAGGTTAGTATTCTAGGGTTAAATATATAAAGAGACTAGCTCAGATACCCGGCTTCGCTCGGGAATTCATTTGAGGCTGAATGGTATTTTTTTGGCTAGGCTTTACTTTGAACAATATTTTGACATTTACCCGTTCCAGTGTTTAGTTTAAATACCCGTCGTTTCTGTGGATTTGTTAATAATAAAATTATTTTTTTAGACTTTATTGTTCTCCATATTGTCATATTTCCCGTTTCCTGTGCATTATGCATAGATTTGAATTATTAAGCACAAAATATTAACATACATTTGAATTAATTTTTCCCGGTGAGTTACCTGGTAGTTCCAAAGAATTGTTTAGCAAATTTCTCTAAATAATAAAATAAACAACTTTCTTATGTGCATATTTTCCAAAACCCCAATAGGAAACGAAATATCACTATTTTTAATTTCAGGCCTCCCTTAAAATCCCCACTCCTGCCCGTCCCTACAAATGTTAGTATGGCTTATTATAAGGAAGACGTTAGTGCTAATTCACATACCGAATTTGGTTTAGTTCGGTTGAGATTGTGTTAGAATAAGATGGCCGCCCTCCTATAATCAGCTGATCCAAGTCAACCACTGCCATCATTATCAATAACCGAAAATAGTGCGGTCAAATCGGCTTAATTATTTACAGAATACTTAACGTACATTCAATTATTATTTAGTTAATCCATTTTTAACCCCACATTTTTCATGTTTGCCTTAATTAACACCATTCAATATTCTCTATTCACATAAAGCCTTTCAAAATATTATACTTAATCTACATTACAGTATTCTGTCACATACATTCCATAATGTATCTAAATAACTAACTCCAAACAACTTTTGAATAGGGATATTTGCCGAAACCTCAATAGGAAATCATTATTATTAATTTCAGGCCTCCCTTATAACCCCCACTCCTGCCCGTCCCTAGAAATGTTAGTATGGCTTATTATAAGGAAGGTGTTAGTGGTAATTCACATATGGGGCCTAGCATTTTGATTTTATTTTTTGCCAATTATGAAATATCATTAATATTTATTAGAAAACTTATTGTTTTTCAGTTTTTATTCCCCCATATAAAAAAAAGTTAATGTAATTAAGGTCAAGTTAATAAAATTTAAATATGTGCATATTTGCCGAAAATGCTATAGGAAACCAATATCCCTATTCATTAATTGCAGCATTGTACTTATAACCCCCACTCCTGCCCTTCCCTAGAAATGTTAGTATAGCTTATTATAAGGAAATCGTTAGTATTAATTCACATAGAGAGTTTGGTTTAGTTCGGTTGAGTCTTTTGTGCCAAATAAAATTGTGGACTCTCGCTATAGTTTTTAGCGTATAACTGGAGTATGTATACTTCCGCATACGGAATAACTGACATGTTAATTATCAACACTATTCTACTTAACAAGATATATAACTTATATATATATGCATATTTACTGAAAAAGCAATAGGAAACGAAATTTCGGCAAAGCCTCCCTTATAACCCCCACTCCTGTTCGTCTTAGAGAATATTAATATAGCCTAAAGTCTAAGTTGGGCTAGTAGTAATATACATACCAAGTTTCATAAAATTCGGTTCAGCCGTTTATGCGTGGAAAGGTAACAAACAAACAAACAAATAAACAAACAAACAGACACGAAAGAAACAAATGTAGTTATGGTGTCTATGACATGTGAAACGAAAAGTTATCGTGAAATTTCGCGAAAAAAATCAATGCACAGACAGAGGTTAGAATATTATATATATATATATGTGTGTGTGTGTGTGTGTGTGTGTGTGTGTGTATCCTTATTTATGGAAAATTCTACAGTACTGTGTGCATGTCACTGAACTCCTACACGGGTGGACCGATTTGAATGAATTTTTTGTATGCGTTTGGGTGACGCCCTGCATGGTTTAGATTCACGAATCATCCCGGCAGATGGAGCAGGAGTGGGGAGGCCTAAAATTAAAAATAGCGATATTTCGTTTCCTATAGGTTTTTCGGGAAATATGCACAGGATAAAAGTTGTTTATTTTGTTATTTATTGTAACGTTTGTTATATTCACTTTTGTCGTATAACAAAGTATAAACGAGATATACACTAAAAAATTAAAGTGGTAGCCAACAATTTTATTGGGCACTAACGATTGAACCGAACTTAATAAAACTCTATATGTAACTTAGCATTAATTCTTCCATGATTATAAGGTATATTAAATTTTTTAGGTTCAAAGGGGAGTGGGGGTTATAAGGGAGGCCTGAATACAAAATTCGCAATATTTCATTTTTAGGCACATAGCAAAAGTTGTTTTCTGTGTTATTAAAAGTAGCATTTGTTTTAAACATTTTTTCGTGAAGCAAGTAATTTGCATAGAAATATTGATATCCTCAACAATTCTTTCCAATATGAACATTATTGATTATAACGAAATGTTTTTAGAAAAATTGATGTTATTTCAAAATAAAGAATAACCAAATTATTATATTATTTGTTTTTCATTTCATACTTTATTTAATATCCTAATTGCTTAAAATATCATATAACATATATATATATATATATATATATATATATATATATATATATAAATAATTCAATGCCACATATATAATCATGTTTTAAAAATAAGTCCGTCAAGCAGGCAGCGTAAACGAAGTGGATTTCTCACGTACTGGTCTTAACAAAACTGTGATCTCCTGTCACCACACATTCTCTATTTCTATGTGAAAAAAACAAAAACAACCAATGGGTAGAAGATGGGGGTGGGGGAGTTACTGAAGGCTGAAAGCTAGAAGGTGCGAACAACTCCCTTAATCCTTGATCTACGAAACAATACATAGAACAACAATTGTTTAACATCAATAGCTGAACAAGTAGTTCTATAACATTTTACGATCCGACTTATAATAACGGAGGTATTTTGAATTTCGAATTCCCCCTTCTCTAGACACCCACTATTTCACCCCTGATTTCAACCAATAGCAAAATACGATCTTCAGTGTTGACTGAAACTATTAAGGCCGGTCCAGACGCTCCGTTTTGCACAACGTTTTGTCTGCGCAGTCTTAAGACGGAATGAAAAGGTTGCAATTTGTAGAGCGTACACACGACACAGACATCTGTATATTTTGCTCAGTTTTGTGTGAGATCTTCATGGAGGAGGTACTACTCTGGTCGATTTTCGTGATGTGTCTTGTTAAAAAAAAAAAAAAAAGATTGCAACATCTCAGAAGTACCCGGCGTTCAAAGTGGTCGCGGAAGTGGCTTCTACAAAGGAAGCACTGTGCAGTTTTGAACCCATTTCGAAGACGGTACAGTTTTAGTAAAACTGAGCCAGAGAGCATAGATTTCCTTGAACTGCGCAAACTAAACGTTGTGCAAAACGGAGCGTCTGGACCGGCCTTTAGACATGGAGTATGGTATAGATAGAATAAACTTTTTCGAGTTATGAACAAAAACTCTTAATTGATGAAGTCATTACAACATATTTGCAAGTGTCTCACATAGTAAAAATTCAATGAAAACCATATTTGCCATTTAAACTTGAAATGAAGTGGTTTATAACGGCTTATTGTTAATATCACATGAATAAGAGTGGAGGTTAACTGAAAGCCGAATACTAAAAAAATCCATATATCTGGGTTAATATTCATGATACAGAAAATAAGGGAAATCTGCTAATATGTATAGAACAGGGCGTGAGCAACCTTTTTAATCAACGGGCCAATTTAAATTTTAAAAGTTTTTGGAGGGCCGCACATAAAGCAACACTTATTAATATTTAGAAAACTTTATTTATTATAAACATTAGAATAGAAAAATATAAAAAATTAAAAAAAGTAAAGATTTTATATACAAATTTTAATGCAAAATAAAACAATGATTGAACAAGTCGCCGACAAGTGAGTAACTCGTCACAAAACATTATTTCGGTTTAGTATGTACTACCATTACATTATAATTAATTTTTTACAATATATTGATGGGAAGAAAGTCGATAAAATAAATTTAATTTTAGAAATGCTTGGAGGGCCGCATAAACATGTTGAAAGGGCCGCAAGCGGCCCCGCGTGTTGCTCATCCCTGGTATAGAAACAACGACTATGGAACATTAAATTTGCGATGAGTATGTATATATATATATATATATATATATAGAAATATATATATATATATATAAAACTTTTTCAATACAACGTATAATAACGGAGATATTTGGAATTTTCGAAATACCCCTCTAACCCCCCCCCTCCTCCCACTGGGCTGATTTCAGCCGTTAACATATTTGATCTTTAGTTTTACATAAAACCATAGCTTTAAACATCGAGTTCTGTACCAACCAAACAGAAATTGCAAACGATAGAACAGTATGTATTAGAAAAATATACATATAATTTTGAAAGGACCTCATTTTCGCCATCTCCTAGGTAGGGTCGATGGATATTTAAAGAAATTTATCGAAAATCGCGACATGAGTACAACCTCAATAGCTGATTTCCCCTTAAGTCATTTGGCGCACACTACTACTATACCAGGAACACCGATTTATCCCCATAAAGCACTACTGCTGGATAATGCATAATATCAAACTTATTGTGGATTAGAAAATATTACGATTTTTTTCGAAGGTGTTGCAATCGTCATCATTTACGAGTATTCCTGAATCAACATGATTGTAAATAATTATTCATCTTGATGTTAACATGAGTTTTAAGATCAATAACATATTTTAGCTGATAATTGTATTTCTTCAAGGAGCACAATTCTTTCTTAATTTTGAATTAAAATTCAAATATATGCCTTTGTTAAACCAACATAATAGAGCGTAAATAAAATTCAGGAAATCAGAAGTAGGGAATGACAAGAAAGATGGCCAACCCTTAATTACTTCCTAAATAATGGAACTTTTCCATGGGCGACGAATCACCTCCATTCTTTTTAAGTAGAAAAAGTTTTCTGTAACTTTGTTTCAGGAGCCACTACATTAGAATGTGGGTTATATTTAAAGTAACGCAACATTAAGCAGTTCGGGTGCAATAAGAAGAAGGTCAAGATATTTCAAATAGCAGTTGGTTTTGGTACGTTGATGATGTTATAAAAGGAAAATAATGTTGTCTTCTTTTAATAGGAGCTATAAATCACCGTAGGTACTCTCTGCCGATTACAGAAATAGTGGGGTACTACTAATCCTAGTGTTACTAAGAAGTTGTGTGGTACTACTAATCCTTGTATTACTAAGAGTTCTACCACTATTCACTAGCAGACACAAGCCTGGGTGAGTGAGGAGGTCGAGCTTAGTGTTACTAAGAAGTTGTGTGGTACTACTAATCCTTGTATTACTAAGAGTTCTACCACCATTCGCTAGCAGATACAAGCCTGGCTGAGTGAGGAGGTCGAGCTTATGGAATAGCTACCATCGCCTAAATGATTAACCTTCAGCTGAATACTTCTTAGATGGGTGTTCTAATTATCAGCCGCGAGTGTGGCACTGCTAATACTAGTATTACTAAGAAGCAGCTGAACACTTCTTAGAGTGTTGTTCTGATTATCAGTCGTGAGTGTAGTACTACTAATCCTAGTATTACTAAGAGGTTGTGTGGTACTACTAATCATCGGAGTACTAAGTGGTCCACCACCATTCGCTAGCAGACACAAGCCTGGTTGAGTGAGAAGGTCTAGTTTGTGGAATAACTACCTCCGCCTTAATGATCAACATCCAGCTGAACACTTCTTAGAGTGTTGTTCTGATTATCAGTCGTGAGTGTAGTACTACTAATCCTAGTATTACTAAGAGGTTGTCTGGTGCTACTAATCCTAGTATTACTAAGAGGTTGTCTGGTGCTACTAATCCTAGTATTACTAAGAGGTTGTCCGGTGCACTAATCCTAGTATTACTAAGAGGTTGTCTGGTGCTACTAATCCCAGTATTACTATAAGGGATCTATCACCATTCGCGGCCAGTCATATACATGGGCAGGTGAGGAGGGTGGTTCCTGAGGAATCGTAACCTCTGCAAGAAATGGCACATTTCCCATAATCTGCACATTAATACTTCCGGTACTAAAAAATGCATAGAACAACAATTGCAGAAGATTAACAAAATTCGTTCTATAATATATTATGGAGATATTTTGAATTTTCGAATCCCTCCCCTTCTAAACCCTCCTTATTCCAAGTCCGATTTCAACAATTAACAACTATGAACTTCAGAGATGCTGTATCCAGAGAGGTATAGATCAAATAAAAATTACCGAGATAAGAACGTAAAATCTTAACTGCTGACCAACTCAACGCATCTGCAGATCCCTAGCATAATAGAGGTTTCTTGTAAACAATATTTGGTAATTAAGATTAGAATGAAGTGGTTCATGAAATATCAGCTTATTGTTAATATGACATGAGTAAGAGTGGGAATTTACAAAAGGCTGAAAACTAAAACGCCCTAATAACTCTGTTAATATTCATGATAGAGAAAATATGTAAATAACATTTATATGTAATTTAGTTTTCAATATAATTGGTTATTTACAATTTTTCGATCCGATTTATAATAGCGGAGATATTTCAATTTTCATATTTCCCCCTCTGAATACCCCTAGTTCGGCTTCAGCCGTTACTGAACTGGATCTTTAGTTTTACATGAAGCGCTTATAAATCGTGTTTGGTAACGATATAACAGAAATATCAACCGCTATAACGGTAACAAACAAGTGTGTGTGTGCGTGCGTGCGTACGTGCGAGCGAGCAAGCGAGAGAGCGAGAAAGAGAGAGAGAGAGAGAGAGAGAGAGAGAGAGAGAGAGAGTGAGAGAGAGAGAGAGAGAGAGACAGCGAGAGAGCGAGACAGCGAGAGAGAGAGAGAGAGAGAGAGAGAGAGAGAGAGAGAGAGAGAGAGAGAGAGAGAGAGAGAGAGAGAGAGAGAGAGAACTTCCAGGTGAGCACGAAAGGGAAAGAGTTGGAATATAAGGGGAGCGGAAGGTGACATAAGTGAGAGTAAGAGTGTGATTGAAAAAAAGAGAGGGAGCACGTAGGAAGTGACTTGATAGTGAGCGGAAGGAAACGTGCAGGAGGGAGAGAGAGGGGGGGGGATAAAGATGTTTTGCCCAATACTCAAAGAGGAATGTGGGCTGGGATGTAGCCAAGAATGCGAAAGGAATGCAGCCCGGAGATGGCTGGGTGGTGGGGAGAGGGCGAGATTAGAACTGACGGCTCGATATAGGGGTGGAGAAATTTATTGCTCCAAGTATTAAATAATATTAAAATAAAATTGATAACACCCCTCTTCAGAGCAATATCTTAGCTTTTAAAGAAACATATAATGTCTATTCGATATGTCTAACTATCAACCAAGAGAACTTTAGCATTTGGATTCCTACAAATTGATTTAAAAGTTTATCGGTTCTCTAACAGAGGGCATAATTGTTGTCATAGTATGACGTTTGATACTAGTGAGTCGGTCGGTCTGACAGCCCCTCAGGGTGACTAAGGTAGCAGGCAACACTTCCTGCAACCTGACATAGATCCTGGACCCCCGGTCATTTTGATGCCCAGCAGAATAATGGAGACGGCTTAAACAGCTATTCATTGCTATTCGGAGGTTAATTTGTTCTCTTGTTGATTACCATATATAAAAAGCTCGTCACGCAGGGGCTGCGTAAACTAAGCAGATTTTCCTCATGAAATTAAACAATAGATAAATCTACATACTGGTAGAATATTTCACCGTGAATATTAAGTGAATAAATACAAATGATAATAAGAAACCTCTCCACGAGAAGCGTCTGAAATGTAAAAAAAAGTCTGCCAACCTCACAATTGAATGAGAAACATTAACTGACAAATATTAAAAAAAAAATATATTAATTTTATTGAAAACTATATACTATATCTATCTTAATTAATGTATAATGAATCTGAATATTTTTTATCTCAATCAATCCAATAAGGGGGGGGGGGGTCACAAGAACATATTTGCATGTTCTCGTATAATAAAGGTCTCTTCAAAACAATACTTGGTACTTAAGCTTCGAATAATGTGGTTTATTATGTAACAGAGTATTTTTATCTGATATGAGTAGAAGTGGGAGTTTGCTGAAGGCCGACCCGTAATGAAATATTGGACCGCATTAAAGTGGCCAGTAACAAGATGAAAGCCAGATATGATGGAGCATCAAATACGGAGGGATTTACTGAAGAACAAATGGTTCTACTATTCAACCCACAACGCAAGAGAGGATTATCGCCTAAATTGCAAACGCACAGGGAGGGACCTTACAAGGTGATCAAGAGATTGAACAACGTGGTCTACAGGATACAGAGATACCACAATCCGAGGTCTAAAATGAAAGTTCACCAAGATCGACTAGCCAAAAATGGCAATGGTGATGTTGAGCCTATTCGGGACAAAAAGACTTAATGGGCGGCAGTGTTGCGAAAACTACGTACATGTAAAATTAAACAGAGTTAATCACATATTTAAGAAGTACGAAGAAAATGAAAGGAGCCGACCGATGGAAGGACCGTTCGCGCCGGAAGTGTCTAGACTAAGCAACTAGGTCATTCTCGACGTTCTCCTTTGAAGTCGCCGCTCGTTTATAAAAGCGCTCCAGCTCGTCCCAAGAGTTAGTTTGTTTTCAGCTCTCTTCAAGTGATCAACAGTGCGTTCAGTGCAGCTTTAGTAAACAGTGCGTTCTAGTTGCAGTACGGTAAAATGTTTTATGTGATGAACTGAGATATCTCAGGAACCTCTCAGAACCATCTACCTCCTCTGTGAGAACAATCGCAACGTAATGTAAAAGGTAAACGAGCACTCCAGAAATGTAAGCAGCAACTTATAATTAGATTTAATAAATATATCATAGATGTAGGCACTTGCTAATACAATATATAGCAAAAGAATTATTAAGGGACATGTTAATTATGTTATTAATATTTTTTAATATATTTTTTAAAAGGGATAGCCCCTGAAGAGGTGACAAATAAGACCCGAAACATGTAGGGCAGTTGCAATAATGTTTGCACCGAAATAAATGTTTTTTATTGGAGATCCTTGGCATAAAATTTGAAGAATATATAAATAATATTGGGTCCAGAATAAGAAGAATAAAATAAATATGTTATATTAAGATATATGTCAGTACTTGTATTTCTTTCCGGTGAAGAACATGTCTATCAATCTGTTCAGCTCTGAGTAGTTGGCAGATCTATTTGTTTACAATTTAGAAGCCGTTTCCGTTGGCAGCTTATTAAAATTAACTGAAAGATTTCTCATTACCGTTTGTATTAACTAACGATGGTGGTACGTGTTACCAGTATGCAGATTTCTCTATTGTAAAACGTCACGTGGGAAATCCGCTTAGCTTACGGACTTTTTATTTCAGTTTTTGTACCTACTTTTAGGTTTTATCTTTTTGTTTGTTCCATTGTTGTGAACCTTGTTCTTTGTTGTGTTCCATATCTGTTTTTTTTTTGTCCATTTCTGATTCTGTGTTCCATTCCTGATTTTGTGTTCCATTTCTGTTTTGTGCTACATTTCTGATTTTGTGTTCCATTTCTGTTTTGTGCTACATTTCTGTTTTATTTTCGTTTAAATTAATTTTTTTTTTAACTTATGAAGCATAATTTAATGCAACCAAAATAACGCAGGTAACCACTTGAACTTCTAAAAAAGCGTGAGGCTGGCTAAAACATTTTATATTATTATATTCAGTATCGGTATATATCAGTATATTGTACGCATTAGGATACTTGAAATAAACCAAATTCTTGGCTTTATGCTTAAGCATAAAAGTCCGTCACGCAGGCGCTGCGTAAACTAAGCAGATTTCCCACGTGAAGTTTTACAATAGAGAAATCTGCCTAATAACAACTGTAGTAGTAAGAAACCTCTAAACCTAAAACATTATTTAGGGCATAATAACCCAGTAGTTTCTAGCCCCAAAAAACAGTTAACCTAACCTCTATACCTATTCACGAGGGACGAATAGTTATGGAAATGGCCACCAGAGCAGGTAAAAAAAGTACTGCATCTATACTAAGTTTGGTGGACTGAAACTCTTATCGAATTAGCATATACAATCGTAAACAGAAATTCTTAGTATGACTGCAGTTAAAACAATACTTGAGCAAGATTATACGTTGTTTCCATTCACTATTAATCCCTTTCCTCTGTAAATATTAATCAACCCAAAATAAAATTAATTATAAACATAATTAAGAAGCGGGACTTGGATTGATTGATATGAAACAGCCGTCAAACGTTCTGAGTGAAAGAAGAAATAAGGATGGGTTTAATATAAAATGAGGTCAGAAGCTTTGCTCCAGCTGCAAGTGGAATTTCTCTCCAAATGTTCTATAACAATATCGATCTCTGCAGAATTATTACATTAGATGTTTCATTATCAATCATTCTATGCTCGTTTTTATATATATTTCCTTCACTGGAATGGACTCAAACAAATCTAAATCCCTGGAAAAAGTTCCTTTTTCTTTCTTGTATTTTCATTTTTGAAGGTTCGAGAATATATGACGTTTGGAAGACCGCCGTTTCTTCCAACGGAAGGGGATGCCAAGGATTCGTCTACTTTCTTATATCATAACTCCTACAAAGATGTAAACAACTTTTAAAAGATCCTGCTCTGGGTTGGTAGAAAATCTTATAGTACTACTAGCTCAGATACCCGGCTTCTCCCGGGAATTCATTTGAGGCTGAATGGTGATGGTATTAGCATATTTCCCTTAAGGGAAAACACCTATTGAGGTTGTACTCATGACGGAATTTTCGAAATTTACCTTCAAATGTCCATCGATCCTACCTAGTAGATGACGAAAATGAGGTCCGTTCAAAACTGTATATATATATATATATATATATATATATATATATATATATATATATATATTTGTCTGTTACCGCTCTAGCGGTCGCAATTTTTGTTTTATCGTTACCAAACTCGATATTTAGTCGTTTTATGTAAAAAGAAAGATCAAGTTCGTTAACGGCTGAAATCGGACCAGTGGGAGGGGGGGGGGGTTTAGAGGGACATTTTCTAAAATTCAAAATATTTCCGTTACTATACGTCGGATCGAAAAATTGTATAGAATAAATCTTATTGCAAAATAAATTTACTGTAAATATTGTTATAAACATGTATTCTCTATCTTAAATATTAACCGAGATATTTGCATTTATATGAAATCGGAGCGGATAACGGATGAGACTGAGTTTCCCGCCAAAAGCTAGGTCGGCCGTTTTCTTAACTGTTCGGGTCTCGTGAAATTTCTCTATTGTAAAACTTCACGTGGGAAATCTGCTTAGTTTACGCAGCCCCTGCGTGACGGACTTTTTTTTTTGGCAAGGCTTTACTTTGCACAATATTTTGACATTTACCCGTCCCAGTGTTTAGGGTTAATACCCGTCGTTTTTGTGGATTTGTTAATAATAAAATTAATTTTTTATGTAAGACTTCACTGTCCTCCATATTGTCATTATGCATAGATTTGAATTCTTAAGGACAAAATATTAACATACATTTGAATTAATTTTTCCAGGTGAGGTAGCTGGTAGTTCATATTGAAAGGAATTGTTGAGCAAATTTCTCTAAATAACAAAATAAACAATTTTTGTTATGCGCATATATGCCGAAACCACAATAAGAAACGAAATATCACTATTATTAATTTCAGGCCTCCCTTATAACCCCCACTCCTACCCGTCCCTAGAAATGTTACTTTGGCTTATTATAAGGAAGGTGTTAGTGCTAATACACATACCGAGTTTTATTTAGTTCGGTTGAGTCTTTTGTGCCAAATAAAATTATTGACTCCCGCTATAATTTTTAGCGTATAACGCCTTTATAGTTCGGTATACGACAAAAAAGTATATGACAAAAGTTACTCCAAATAACAAAATAAACAACTTTTGTTATGTGCATAATTGCCGAAAATGCAATAGGAAACGATATATCGCTATTTTTAATTTCAGGCAGGCCTCCCTTATAACCCCCACTCCTGTCCGTCTTAGAGAATATTAACATAGCCTAAAGTCTAAGTTGGGTTAGTAGTAATATACATACCAAGTTTCATAAACTTGGGTTCAGCCGTTTATGCGTGAAAAGGTAACAAACAAACAAACAAACAGACACGAAAGAAACAAAATGCAGTTATGGTGTCTATGACATGTGAAACGTAAGGTTATCGTGAAATTTCGCGAAAAAAATCAATGTACAGACAGAGGTTACAATTTTATATATATATATATATATATATATATATATATATATATATATAGATATAGATATACAACAATGGATTGATTGAAGAACGTAGCATCTAAGTTGATGAAGGCATCGCAGAATGTAGTTGCTTGACTCTCACAAAATAAAGTTCAATGAAAACAATGTTTGGTATTTGAGCTTTGAATAAAGTAGTTCATGATATAACAGCTTGTTGTTAATATGACATGAGAAGGGGTGGGGGTTTACTGATGAAAACCCAAAACTGAAAAATAAAAAATCCAAATATCTCTGTAAATTAAGCAGATTTCCTAAGGGAAGGTTCATAACAGATAAATCTATATACAAGTAACACCACCGTGATTGTTAACCAAATAAATACAAACGGTAATAAGAAATCTTTCAGTTAATTTACAAGCTAATAATATCTACAACGGAAAGCGTCGGAATTGTAAACAAACGGGGCAGCCAACATCGCAGCACTGAATAAATCTAGACCGGAAAGAAGAGCAATTAATGAAATATCTTTGAATATAACATATTAATTTAATTGAAAACTATTTACGATATCTAGTACTGTAAATTATAATGAATCAGAACATTTTTTATCTCAATCAATCAAATTTTAGTAGTCCAAATATTTAAGACGGGCGGAGTCACCAGAATAATACATTTGCATTTATCTCGTATAATAAATGTCTCTTGAAAACAATATTTGGTACTAAAGTTTCGAATAATGTGGTTTATTATATAACAGAATATTGCTTATGTAACATGAGTAGAAGTGGGGGTTTGCTGAAGGATGAAAATGCAAATATCTCGTTTACAATTCAAGATAGACAATAAATGTATTGCAATATTTATAGACCATTACATTTTCAATAAGATTGGTTTTATACAATTTTTCGATCCGACGTACTTTAACAGAGATATTTCGATTTTTCGAAAATCCCCCTCTAACCCCCCCCTCGTACTGGTCTGATTTCAGCCATTAACGAACTTGATCTTTCTTTTTGCATAAAACGTTTAAATATCGAGTTTGGTACCGATAAAGCAATAATTGCGACCACTAGAGCGGTAACACAGACAAATATATATATATATATATATATATATATATATATATATATATATATATATATATATATTGTTGCGAAAATTAAATACATGAATAATCCTTCAGAGTGAGAGTCGCGTATTTGGGAAGTGCGACCTAGATCAAAGAAGCCGACAGAGGATCCAGGTCCTACTAGACCCGTGTCGAAGGGTCCAGACAATTCCCCTTTGATGTATACCGACGACCTATATAAAGAACCAGCCAGAGTCAGTTTTTATTCTCACCTGTCTTGATGTTCACATCAGTGCTACAGTGCGACTTAGTGCAGTGCGGTAAAGTGTTTTTATAAGAAGAACAGTGTTGTGCCGTGACTGTAAGTAACAGTTTAGTGCCGTGTTTAAGACAGTGCAGTGCCGCGAAGTAAAGGACAGTGCAGTGCCGTCTTGTTGTGAATTTCAGTGACCGTGAGTGAATTGTTGGACTGTGTAATCTGAAGAACAGTGACGCTATCAGTGTATACTGTGAGTAGTAATTAAGAATAATTACCAAGTGTAATGTGCATTGTGAAATTAATTGTGCAGTGATAAAAACTGTGAAACTTATGAGTATTTAATTTTGCAATCCAAAAGAACTCTCATTAAAAACGTTTATTACTGGTTTTGGTAATAAAACGTAACAATATATATATATATATATATATATATATATATATATATATATATAAAATTTTGAACGGACCTCATTTTTATCATCTCCTGGGTAGGAACCATGGACATTTGAAGAATAATTTCGAAAATTGCTTCATGAGTACGACCTTACTAGCTGAGTTCCCTTAAGGAAAATCTGCTAAAATTCCGTATGTGAGTATTGACGTTTTCATGGGTGGGATATAGATAGGCCCATGAGTAGAGGCTAATATTATGGACACTTCAAAGAGTTTAACAAGATTATGCGTCGTGTATAGAATTTCAAGTTGATAGCCACTCAAACCAATTACTTTTGATTTCATTTGATCCCAAAAAAGGGCACAGATAGATTAAACTCCAGACAAGCTGTCTAAAGCGATATCTTAAATTAAAATTTTGTTTAGCCTATATCAACATCTCATTGGTGTGAATTCTATATTTCTATAAGCATGGCAGTCCGAAGGCTCTAATCACTTCCCAATGACCCGTCAATTCTCCCCCTGGACATGTAGTCATAAAATTTATAAATTATATTAGGGTGTGCCTTGTCAACACTATTATATATTTGCACACCACATTATACGCTGATATTTCCTACCTATATGCCAATTAAGGCAAACTTTTTATTTATCTTTAGATGAGTCTCCACATATATGTTCTGGATAATTCATCTAGTCTTGGTGTAACTGGGGTCCCTGACTATGATTAGTCATTTTTTTCTGATTTATTATTTATGGACATATGCGTGCCCTTTTGTAGAGAGCAGTTCCTGTGGCGTCCTCAGTTGTTGGAGGTGTTATTTTTGGGATCCCGTTTTTTAGCAGATTTCCCCCAAGGGAAATCAGCTATTGAGGTCGTACTCATGACGCGATTTTCGAAAAATTTCTTCAAATGTCCATCAATCCTACCCAGGAGATGACGAAAATGAGGTCCCTCAAAATTATATATATATTTGTCTGTTAACGCTCTAGCGGTCGCAATTGTTGTTTGATCGTTACAAAACTCGAAATTTAATCGTTTTATATAAAAGAGAAAGATCAAGTTCGTTAATGGCTAAAATTGGACCAGTGGGAGGGGGGGTTTAAAGGGGGTGATTTTGAATATTCGAAATATCTCCATTATAATGCGTCGGATCAAAAGATCGAAAAATTGTATAGAATCAATCTTATTGAAAATTAAATTTACTATAAATATTGTTCTATACATTTATTCTGTATCTAGAATATTAATCGAGATATTTTCATTTATATTGAGTGAGTGGTCGGCAGAAGTCGGCCATATTCGGGACTTTCGTCCGAAAGCTAGTTCGGCCGTTTCCGTAACTGTTCGTCCCTCGCGAATTGGTTTAGAGATTCGTTACTAATGCCGTTATTATTAGGCAGATTTCTCTATTGTAAAACTTCACGTGGGAAATCTGCTTAGTTTACGCAGCCCCTGCGTGACGGACTTTTTTTTTGTCTTTGTTTTTTGGGTGACCAATATTGTGATTGCGTTAAGCATCACTGTAAGCCGTTCGATATGCCTTACCTCCAACTAGTATATATTGGCTTACACTATTTATTACACACCAAGCAAGGACAAACTTATTAGTCTAGGAAATATGCATATCAATAATAACTTGATATATGTTCAACATTGGGTATACATTCCACTGTTTCCTGTGTTATATTTATGATGTGTTATGATTATTTATTATTGTGTTTTACTTGATGTTTGATCAATAGACTTTTGGTCCCGGGGGAGAGGGTGATGTAATAATGAATCTGACATTGCATTACATGAACCTATCATAAATGACCATATATTTTATATTTTGAGTAATTCCGGGCACAAAGCTCATTTGGATTATTATTATGACTATTTAAATGTAGAGTTTTAGGAGTTTTCCCTTAAGGGAAATCAGCTATTGAGGTCGTACTCATGACGAGATTTTCCAAATTTTTCTTCAAATGTCCATCGATCATACCTAGGAGATGACGAAAATGAGGTCCGTTCAAAACTGTATATATCTATATATATATATATATATATATATATATATATATATATATATATATATATAGATATATAAAATTGTAACCTCTGTCTGTACATTGATTTTTTTAGCGAAATTTCACGATAACTTTTCGTTTCACATGTCATAGACACCATAACTGCATTTTGTTTCTTTCGTGTATGCTTGTTTGTTTGTTACCTTTTCACGCATAAACGGCTGAACCGAATTTTATGAAGCTTGGTATGTATATTACTACTAACCCAACTTAGACTTTAGGCTATATTAATATTCTCTCAGACGAACAGGAGTGGGGGTTATAAGGGAGGCCTGAAATTAAAAATAGTTATATTTCGTTTCCTATTAGTTTTTCGGCAAATATGCACATAACAAAAGTTGTTTATTTTTTTATTTAGAGTAACTTATGTTAGTTACTCTAATAACAAATGTTGTTATTAAAATGTCAAAATATTGTGCAAAGTAAAGCCTTGCCAAAAAAATACCATCACCATTCAGCCTCAAATCAATTCCCGGGCGAATCCGGGTATCTGAGCTAGTATATATATAAAATTGTAACCTCTGTCTGTACATTGATTTTTTTTCTCGAAATTTCACTATAACTTTTCGTTTCACATGTCATAGACATCATAACTGCATTTTGTTTCTTTCGTGTATGTTTATTTGTTTGTTTGTTTGTTACCTTTTCACGCAAAAACGGCTGAACCGAATTTTATGAAACTTGGTATGTATATTACAACTAGCCCAACTTAGTCTTTAGGCTATATTAATATTCGCTGAGGAGAACAGGAGTGGGGGTTATAAGGGAAGCCTGAAATTAAAAATAGCGATATTCCGTTTCCTATTGGTTTTTCGGCTAATATGAACATAACAAAAGTTGTTTATTATGTTATTTAGATTAACTTTTGTTATATACACTTTCGTCGTATGCCAAGGTATAAAGGCGTTATACGCTAAAACCTATAGCGGAAGTGAACAAATTTATTTTGGACAAAAGACCCAACCGAAATAAATAAAACTCGGTATATGTATTAGCACTAACGCTTTCATTATAACGAGCCATACCAACATTTCTTGGGACGGGCAGGACTGGGGGTTATAAGGGAAGCCAGAAATTAAAAATAGCGATATTTCGTTTCCTATTGGTTTTTCGGCAAATATGAACGTAACAAACGTTGTTTATTTCGTTATTTAGAGTAACTTTTGTATACACTTGTTTTATTTAAAATTGAAGACCTAATTAAACTATACCAGCCCCATCTGTTAGCAACTAGACCAACCAAGGATGTCCCCTGAAGAGTGCTGACCTCTATAGCCTACCTTTGAAATCACAACCTGAGAGGTATCCTTGGGTTCAAAGTGCAGGAGATAAGGAAGACAGGCAGGGACAGTAGAGTGAGTAGGACAGCAGAGAGGAGGAGAGTAGAGCCTTCATGTGCACCAGCAGTTCTAGCTTATCTCACACCCATTTCTTGAGAACTTCCAGCATGAGGGAGTAAAGGAAGGAGCATCCAGGGGGAGAACAGGATGGAGGGAGGAAGAGGGAGAACACCATAGCAGCATCCAGGACAGTATCACCATATCAACAGTATCCCTTGAAGTAATGTATATACTAACTCACTAACACATATATGCCCTGCAATAGCCCATCCCACAATATCTTGTAATTATTCAACATAGAAATACATAGTTTGGTCCGATTCGGGCCGGATATCTTGTAATTATTTATTATTATTTTAATCATGGTCCTCCGGTATCAAATCACAGATACAAAAAATTTACATGAACCAGCACCTCTCTCAAATTATTTACAAGCCGTTAGCGGGTAAGGCCGAAGGGCTTGTAAATACACAACACTTTTTCGTATACCGAATTATAAACGAGATATACGCTAAAACCTACAGCGGAAGTGAACAATTTTATTTGGGACATAAGACCCAACCGAAATAAATAAAACTTGGTATGTGTATTAGCACTAATGCTTTCATTATAACAAGCCATACCAACATTTCTAGGGACGTGCAGGAGTGGGGGTTGTAAGGGAGGCCTGAATTTAAAAATAGCGGTATTTCGTTTTCAATTCGTTTTTCGGCAAATATGTACATAACAAAAGTTGTTTATTTTGTTATTTAGAGTAACTTTTGTTATATTTATTTTTGTCTTTTAACAAAGTATAAACGAGATATACACTACAAACTAAAGCGGGAGTCAACTATTTCATTGGGCTCTAACGATTAAACCGAACTTAAAAAGAATTCGGTATATCAATTAGCATTAATTCTTCCGTGATTATAAGCTATATTAGAATTTTTAGGTTAGAACGGGAGTGGGGGTTATAAGGGAGGCCTGAAATAAAAGGTCGCGATATTTCATTGTCTATTTGTTTTTCGACAAATATACACATAACAAAAGTTGTTTACTTTGTTATTTAGATTAACTTTTGTTTTATACATTTCTCCAGGAACAATGTGCGAAGCAAGTAATTTGCGTAGAAATATTGATATGCTCAACAATTCATTCCAATTTGAACTATGAGGTACCTCACCTGGATAAATTAATTCATATCTATGCTAATATTTTGTCCTTAATAACTGAAATCTATGCATAATGCACAGGAGACGGGAAATCTGACAATTGGGAGGACAGTGAAGACTTACATAAAAAATTAATTTTATTATTAACAAATGCCAACAACGGGTATTAACCCTAAGCACTGGGACGGGTAAATGTCAAAATATTGTGCAAAGTATAGCCTTGCCAAAAATATGCCATCACCATTCAGCCTCAAATCAATTCCTGGGAGAAGCCGGGTGTCTGAGCTAGTATATATATATATATGTCTGTTGCCGCTCTAGCGGTCGCAATTTTTGTTTAATCGTCACCAAACTCGGTATTTAATCGGTTTATGTAAAAAGAAACATCACGTTCGTTAGCGGCTGAAATCGGACCAGTGGGAGGGGTGTTTAAAGGAGGGAATGTCGAAAATTCGAAATATCTCCGTTACTATACGTCGGATCGAAAATTTGTATAGAACCAAAAATTATTGAAAATTACATTTACTATAAATATTGTTATATTATATGGTCGCATCTATTCGTTCCAGCCGAAAGCTAGTTCGGCACTCCTATGAAGATTTCTCCATTGTATAACTTTACGTGGGAAATCTGCTTAGTTTACGCAGCCCCTGCGTGGCGGACTTTTTGAGCATATTTGATGGGCGGGTGCAAAGTTCGACATGGGCTCAGGCTATAAAAGGGCGATGTGGCGAAGGGATTAAACACAGTCATAGCTTAGATTCTTTGAAGGGGAAACTCTTGTCGGTGGTATTTCGAAATGCCTGCAGTCTTCAGCCTGCTTCAGCTTGCACCCAGTCAGCCTGCTTATCAACTGCACTACCTCATACGACACAGTTTGATCTTAGAGAACTTCGATAAATCAGTTAAGTTCTATAATTGTAATTTAAATAGTTTAAGTAGATATAAGTGTCCCCCCTCCCCCTTTAGATCGCTAAAAGGTGCCTACCTCAATTCAATTTATATTTATATTTGGTGCATTTTGATTATAAATAAATTTGAATATATTTAAATTCTGAGTCGAGTCGAATGTGGGTGAATCCCTTCCTAAATTCTTTGTTAGGGATTTGGTTGAGGGAATTTTTATTTTTACCTCTTCCACTGCCTTTTGCTTAAATTTAAACTTATCCCTTCGTCGGGCAATAAGAAGTACATGCATAGGTGTGAGGGCAAAAATCATTCATAATACGGAAAATATATTTAGAACATCATTTATAGAACATTAAATTTTCAGTAAGTATGGTTTCGATCGTGTATTTTTTTTCGATCAGACGTTTAATAACGGAGATATTTGGAGTTGGGATCCCCCCCCCCCTCTAAACCCTCCTCCTTACTAGTCCGATTCCAGCCAATAACGAACTTGATCTTTATTTTTACTTGAAACACTTAAATATGGAGTTCGGTAACGAAAAAAACTAAAATTGCGACCACTGTAGCGGTTGTACATAAATACATATGTAGCTTCGTCTTTTCCTGGGTAGGATCGATGGGGATTTGAAGAAATTTTCCGAAAATCCCGCCATGAGTGGAACTTCAATAGCTCATTTCCCTTTATGAAAATCTGCTAGAAAAAATTGAAATATCGGGTAACACACATAGTAAACATATCTATAAATTTGAACGGACCACATCGTCATGAAAATCTCAACAGCTGATTTCCCTTGCCGAAGTTGGCTTTGCTGCTTATGGAATTCGAAAGTGGGAGACTACAATAACTTGTGCGCGAGTCTACTCTCCTCGATATCTCTGGCTGAGCGTGTGGCTTATCAACAGGAAATGTATTTGAATGCAAACACGGTTAGAGGGAGCTCTATTGTGAAAATATAGGGTTGACAAAGGGGTTGAAGCTGATCGCTATAGAAAATAGTATCGAAGGGACAGACTGGGAAGATGTGCTGCCGTCATGTGTCGCCTCCTAAATAGAGACAGCTCTAGGAGCTATGAATATTTAGGGGAGTGTCTTCCTTCTATATCAGCACCCCTGGCCCAAGGACACACCCCATCCCCTTCTATACCAACCGTGCATTTACGACGGCATAACCTGAAAAAAAGGCTTGACAAAAAAATATCTGGTATTCTAAACCTCTCCCTCCCTCTTTTTATACAAATATTTTATCGGGGATTGTAAACAAAAACTGGACAGTATTCTGGAATATTGTTTAGTCTTGTCTGGCGGAGAAAAAGATTAAAATTATTTCACTCCATCATTGATATTTTTACGGGATTTCCCTTGAGAGAAATGCGCTATTGAGTCATGACACGATTTTCGAAATAATTCTTCAACTGTCCATCTATCCTACCTATGAGAGGACATAATTTCTCTCCAATTATGTTCTACTTACTGATAGGCGTGAAAAATTCATCTTTGGAAAGGTTTGCTGTTTGGCAAATTTCAGCTACGTTATTGTACCATAATATTTTTTTCTTTATAAATTTTAATGCCAGATTCATTATTAGCCATATATTTCCATAATATATAAATAAAGTACAACCAAGGTGTACATGAAGGAATAAATATAATATAGGGGTTCTACTTATGACACGATTTACGAAAAGTCCGTCACGCAGGGGCTGCGTTAACTAAGCAGAGTTCCCACGTGCAATATTTAATTAATAATACCAATATTTGGTATTTAAGCTTCAAATAAAGTGTTTCATAACACAATAGAATATTGTTAATATGAGATGAGAAGAAGTGGGGGTTTACTGAAGACCAAAAACTAAAAAAGTCCGTCACGAGAAATCTGCATACTGGTAACACAATACCACCGTGATTAAATACAAACGGTAATGAGAAATCTTTCAGTTAATTAAAATAAATTCCCAACTGAAACGGCTTCTGAATTGTAAGAATAATTTATATTTTAATAACTCAAAATTTTAGTAGTCCGAGAACTAAAGAAGAGGGCGGGGGGGGGGTGAACAGAACGTATTTGCATAAATCTCACAAAGTAACGAAGGTAAGGTAAGGTTAGAAGAAGCTTCCACCTGAGCCGAGTACTGGAGGAGACCTAATCCGAACTATACCCGACCACAGACTTCATAAAAATGCAAATATCTCGGTTAATATTCAAGATAGAGAATAAATGTATATAACAATATTTATAGTAAATTTAATTTGCAATAAGATTGATTCTGTACAATTTTTCGATCCGACGTATAACAACGGAGATATTTCGAATTTTCGAAAATCCTCCCCTCTAAACCCCCCCCCTCCCGCTGGTCCGATTTCAGCCGTTAACGAACTTGATCTTTCTTTTTACATAAAACGACTAAATATCGATTTTGGTACCGATCAAACAAAAATTGCGACCGCTAGAGCGGTAACAGACAAATATATATATATATATATATATATATATATATATATATATATATATACAGTTTTGAACGGACTTCATTTTCGTCATCTACTAGGTAGGATCGATGGACATTTGAAGAAAAATTTCGAAAATTCCGTCATGAGTACAACCTCAATAGCTGATTTCCCTTAAGGGAAATCTGCTAAAATGCAAATATCTCAGCAAATAATCAAGATAGTGAAACAATGTACATAACAACATTTATAGAACAATACAATTGCAATAAGATTGGTTCTATGCAATTTTTTGATTCGACGCATAATAACGGAGATATTAAGACTTTTCGAAATTCTACCTCTCAAAACCCCTCCCCTCCCCCTGGTCCGATATCAGCCATTAACGAACTTGATCTTTCTATTTGTATAAAACTATTATATATCAAGTTTGGTAACGATAAGACAAAAATTGCGACCGCTAGAGCGGTAACAGACAAATATATATATATATATATATATATATATATATATATATATATATATATAGTTTTGAATGGACCTCATTTTCGTGTTCTCCTGGTTAGGATCGATGGACATTTGAAGAAAAATTTCGAAAATCGTGTCATGAGTACGACCTCAATAGCTGATTTCCCTTAAGGGAAATCTGCTAAAATTATCCTCAAATGCCCATCGATCCTACGTGGAGGTGACGAGAGTCCGTCACTCAGGGGCTGCGTAAACTAAAGAGATTTGCCAAATACTGATATAACACTTGTGATCTCATATCACCACGTATTCTCTGTTTATATGTAAAAAACAGATGAGTAGAAGGGGGTTGGGGTTACTGAAGGCACAAAACCAGAATGTACGACTAACTCGCATAATTATTGAGTTACCAAAAAATGTATATAATGACAATTCTGGAAAATCAAAAGTTTAACAAGATTGGTTCTATTAAATGTCATGATCCGACTCATAATAATGATGATATTTTGAATTTTCTAAACCCCCCCCCCTCTAAACCATCACTCCAGATCCGACTTCATCCAATATGATCTGTAGTGTTGACTGAAACGGTATAATATGGAGTATGATATAGATCAAGTAAACATTTCCGTAAGAAGAACGTAAAATCTTAATTGATGACGTCGTAACTCAACGAATTTGCAAGCATATCGCATAATAAACGTCTCTTGTAAACAATAATTGGTATTTAAGATTAGAATAATGTGGTTCAGGATGTAACAGCATATTGTTAATATGACATGACTAGGAGTGGAGGCTTACTGAAGGCTGAAAACTAACATATACAAAAATCGATTAATATTCATGACAGAGAAAATATAAATATCACAACATGTATAGGTAATTAAATTTACAATAAGATTGGAACGACTAAACAATAAGTACGACCGCTAGAGCAACAACAGACCAGTATATATATATATATATATATATATATATATATATATATACACACACACACACACACACACGCACGCACACACACACGAGTACAACTTCAATAGCTGATTTCCTTTAAGCTATTGAGGTTGTACTCATGACGTGATTTTCGAAAAAAGTTTCTCAAACGCCCATCGATCAATCTTACCTAGGAGATGACGTAAATGAGGTCCGTTAAAAACTATGTGTGTGTTTTTTAGCAGATTTCCCTTACGGGAAATCAGCTATTGAGGTCGTACTCATGACGCGAGTTTTGAAAAATTTCCTCAAATGTCCATCGATCCTACCCAGGAGATGACGAAAATGAGGTCCGTTCAAAATTATATATCTATATATCTATATATATATATATATATATATATATATATATATATATATATATATATATATATATATATATATTTGTCTGTTAACGCTCTAGCGGTCGCAATGTTTGTTTGATCGTTACCAAACTTCATATTTAAGCGTTTTACGTAAAACGAAAGATCAAGTTCGTTAATGGCTGAAATCGGACCAGTGGGAGGGGGGGTTTAGAGGGGGGGATTTTTGAAAATTCAAAATATCTCCGTTATTATGCGTCGGATCGAAAAATTGTATAGAATCAATCTTATTGTAAATTAAATGTACTATAAATATTGTTCTATACATTTATTCTTTATCTTGAATATTAACCGAGATATTTGCATTTGTATTGTGTGTGTGGTCGACGGAACCCCGCCATGTTCCGGACTCTCCGCCGAGAGCTCTGGTGGCCGTTTCCAGAACTATTCGTCCCTCGTGAATAGGTTTAGAGATCCCTTCCTACTACAGCTGTTATTAGGCGGATTTCTCTATTGTAAAGCTTCACGTGGGAAATCTGCTTAGTTTACGCAGCCCCTGCGTTACGGACTTTTTTTGTTTGGTCGTTACCAAACTCGATATGTATGCATTTCATGCTAAACTAAAGGTCAATATTTATAATGGCTGAAATCAGACCAGTGGGAGGGGAGGGGGGATTAAAGGAAGGGAATTTCAAAAATTTGAATTATCTCACTTATTATCGGATCAAAATATTGTATAGAACCAATCTTATTGCAAATGTAAGATTCTATATATTTTGTTATATACAGGTGTTTTTATACCTTGAATATTAACCTAGATATTTGCATTTTTTAGTTTTCAGCATTCAGTAAACCCCCACTCTTACTCATATCATATTAGGAAAAGTCCGTCACGCAGGGGCTGCGTAAACTAAGTAGATTTCCCACGTGAAGTTATACAATAGAGAAATCTTCATACGAGAGCAGAAAAGTTACGGCAAAGGGCCGAACTAGCTTTTGACGGGTACTTTCATCCATTATCGGCCCAAATTTAATAAAAATTCAAATATCTCGGTTAATATTCAAGATAGAGAATAAACGTATAGAACAGTATTTATAGTAAATTTAGTTTAGAATAAGATTGGTTCAATACAATTTTTTTATCCAACGTATGGTAACGGAGATATTTCGAATTTTCGAAAATCCTCCCCTCTAAACCCCTCCTCCCACTAGTCCGATTTCAGCCGTTAACGAACTTGATCTGTCTTTTTGCATAAAACGTTTAAATATCGAGTTTGGTAACGATCAAACAAAAATTACGACCGCTAGAGCGGTAACAGACAAATATATATATATATATATATATATATATATATATATATATATATATATATATATATATATATATATATACAGTTTTGAACGGACCTCATTTTCGTCATCTACTAGGTAGGATCGATGGACATTTCGAAATTCCGTCATGAGTACCTCAATAGCTAATAATCTGTTAAATCATGAACCACTTTATTATTTGCTTAAATACTGAATATTTTTTCATTGAATTTTTACTCAATGAGATATGTGCAAATATTTTTGGTGTGGTCGCCATTTGAGATTTTATGCTCATAAATAATTCTTCAACAGCCCATCCATCATACCTAAGAATTTCTCTAGATAGGACAGTTTTACATACTTTAGGTAGGAGAGGATATAATTTCTCTTCAATTACGCTTTTCTCTGATGGGGTACTGAAAAATTCATTTGTAAGAAGGTTTAATGTTTGGCAAATTTCAGCTAATATATTAAATTAAATAACTTAAATTGACTTAATTTATTGTCATACCTATCCATAGATGCAGTTTTTAATGGCTGACCATCTCAACTTTTGAAACTAAATTGTCTTGACAAACCTATATTCAAATCTTTATATGTTATAAAACTCATTTGGTCATTAATACCTTTGAAACAATTTATTACTTCTAATTTAAAACTCAATTTTAATACTTCCCATTTAACGCGGAGGGCTTGTAAACATCTATAATTCCTGTAGTTTTGACTTTAATTAAAATAAAATATTCCTCTATGAATAGTGAACCTGTGGATTCCACAATCTCTCTCTCTCTCTCTCTCTCTCTCTATATATATATATATATATATATATATATATATATATATATATATATATATATATATACTAGATACTAGCTAAGGTACCCCAGCTTCGCACGGGGAATTCATTTGAGGCTGAATGAAGATATTTTTTGGTTGAGGCTTTACTTTCCACTATATTTTGACATTTCCCCGTCCCAGTGTTTAGAATTTATACCCGTCGTTGCTGTGGATTTGTTAATAATAAAATTATTTGTTATTTAAGAGTTAATATTTTTATATTTCCCGTCTCCTGTGCATGTATTTTTTTTTTATAACTTAATGGATCATATAATTCATAATTGTAGAAAGTATTCTATCTTCTAAACCATGTATGAATAAAAGTTCCTTTCCCTTGATGCAGTACAAAACCCAATGGTGACAGATTACATGTCATCACATGTTGGAAATTTGCTTGAGACTATATATATATATATATAGACATGTTAAAGTACAGCAAAAGGCATCAGACACTTGAATGGAAATAGTAGATTTTGAGACTGAAAGCCAAAATACTTGTCACAAACATTGAGCAGAATATACACTAAGGTAGTGTCCGAATTTCATCCCCCAGTCACTTTTAGGCACTTGAAAACTATAATTTCCCCTGAAAGATTGCATGTTACATTCACAAATTATCCACAAATATCCAAACTGACTTCAAAAATCTTGTTACCAATTCAAAAATCTGTTTTTCAAAGTTACCTATATTCTGTAAAAAAAAAAAAGTTCCAATTTCATTTCCATCAAAAATTCAATAAAACAAGACTTTACTTATAAGTCAAAATATATTTCAAAATGAATGAAGGTACAAAGAATAGTAAGTAATCAATTTAAGAATAGCTGAAAGAAATATTAGACTTTAAACATAATGGACATACACACAAATATGTATTGTTTTTGACTCCTGAGCATGTTTTGTGTGACCAAGTACTTACCCATTATTCTCTATGTTAATCAGAGAAACGGTCCCAACTAAAAGGGCCAATTTTGGATTTTTTAGATATCTGATCCTTTCCCTTTTCCTTGTATATAATGAGTGACAGAAGTTGTTTTTCAGTTGAGCACCTCCTTTGGCTGGAGAATAGTGACTAATGATGTTGAACCTCTTCTTTTAGAAGTAGGAGTGATCAGTAATACTTCTCTGATGTCCTTCATTCATTGATCTTAAACCAGTTTATGATGGAAGGAGATAAAATTAAAAAATGCATAAGGAACAAAAAAATTGAGTTCAAGCTAATTTCCAACATGGTAAAGGTTCAGTAATGGGAGATAAATTGAAGCTCGCAGGACTCATTCAAATATACTATTCATATTTACCAACATAGAATAGATACTTTGATTAGGAAATAATGACTTACAGTACATTGAATAACGTTCTAAAAAAGACAAAGTAGGAACTCACCTTTTATGAAAACAGTAATTCCAACTTGCACAACAGATGAGGCTGTCTTGAAGAACGAAAACTTCACTATTAACAAATTACAGTTTCCATTTATTCTTCCTTGTGTGACAGAGAGCACAAGTCACAGATGTAAAGAAGGACAAAATTAGGGCAGAGGATGAAATTAGAGTGCTCGACTTTATCCCTGACAAGACCCTGGGGTTGTTTCCGTGAAAAATAATCTCAATTAAAAGACTTGATTAAATTATCATTACCGATTAATTTAAATATAAGCATCATTATAATCAAAAATGTAATTAGGATTACAAGAACTCTAGTATGTGAGTCATAAATTTGCTAAATATTAATGATATAAATATTACGTGGAAAATAATGAGAACGGAAATTTTGGCATTTATTCTAAGGGCAACCCTACTTAGTCTAAAAAAGAAACTCATTTGGATACACTCAAGTTAAATACAATATCTATTATCTCTTCAAATTCATTGAACCAACAAATATCATATAACACAATTTACAGATCTTTTTATATTTGACAAAAATGGTTTTATACAAACTCTTTGTATTTCTAATACGGGAAAATTGTAATTTTTGATTTCCATCACCTATGAAGCCTCTTCCCTTGATTCCATTTTGACCAAAAAGTTAAGTGATTTAATCGACGGTACAGCAGTTTTAAATATGAAATTTCCACATTCTTCGCTAATCGTTTTTGTTATGGATTCGTACGTACAGATATCCTGCCAAAACTAGTCAAAATGGGTTCAGGGAAGGTCAAAACGGATAAATCTGTTGAAATTTGAAAATCGAAGATTAGTTTTGATTTCAATGCTTCCTTTTCTTGGAACAAGTAAGTAATGGGAATTGTATTTAGGGAAGAGCTATTAGGATTGTACTCATGACGTGATTTAAAAAGTAAAAACTGTACTTCCAAAATTTGTAGTTTCTTCTTATGAAATTAAATTTTCCACTGGTTTAGGGAATAAGGATTTGGACTGATAAAATATTCACTTGCAGCATATAAGGTACATTATTTATTTTATGGCACTACATGATTAGTACACTTATTCATATTATGTATTATAATACATGAATATATAAATACTTAATGGTTTTCATTTTATTTACAATTTATATAAACATAAGGCATATAAAGCAGAAGGTATAGATTAAATATGGCATAAGTAAGATAGAGGAGTAAATTACCAAAAAGCAACAATAACTCCATTTTAAATGCTTTTGTAAACTTTTGGGTTTAGAAAACCATATTAAAAAAGATACTTGGTTTACAAAATCTGTCATTTATATCCACCAATTTACGTACATTAATTTCAATTATACAAAAATATTTGTTGATCATTGCGCAATATATATATACATTGAGAAAAAAAGTAATAAATAAACTTGACAGTTCATGGTGAATTTAATTTTAAAAATGTTATTAATATAATTAAATATTTAACTTAATTTTTCATAAAGTTAGGAATTATATTTATAAAAAAATAAATACAAGGAAAAATAATAAAATTTAAAAATAAATCTATTTTATCTCAGGTCTCTTGGGAAAAGGAACAAAATGCTCGCTATAATAATTCAAAAAGAAATTAAGCAACAGTAGAGGGTTTCAATTGTGCCATAAATAACTTACAAACAAATTCGCATTACATCGTTAAAGTCGCAGAGTTCGTCTGTTTCTTTCCACGCCATTCTGAAGTTAGAACACCAAATAAAATTATAATGTTCAAGGAATGTTCAAATATGAACTCAGCTAATGCTGAAAAAAGTAAGAGCTTAAAAAATAAGAAAGGCGCTTCAGAAACAATTATTTTTTCTCGATTATCGTTTTTCGATCGCAATCGAAATCCAGCTTTCAACCACACGAAAAAAGTCATTACTTTTCATTTTCCTATCTATAAACAATCTAATTAAAAGGACTATTTAAAACAAAAAAGAACTTTTATAAAAATATATAAGGATGATAAATAGAATATTGCTCTAATGTGATATTTTCCCAGTCTAGAATACTTCTTGAAAGTTTTCATTACCTTTGTATATTTAATTTAAACAATATATACTAGTAATCTCAATTTTTAATTTCAATTACTATAACTTTAATATTGGCAAAAATGAGTATGACCCATATTGTCTTTTCAAGTTGCGTCTTCTACTCTAGCAACATCACAAAATAAATATCACAACTAATATCTTAGTTATCAGCGGCAAATATAGGTATTCTAATTCTAAGATATGAAAACTGGTTTCTAGAACTTGATTTATTACTAAGAGGTACTGATATGAAAATTAATTTAGAAAATATTTGATTTTTATATTTTAGAATCCATTTAACAAGAAAAGTAATAAATAACAAAAGTCAAAATGAAAAACTACACTACTAAAGATATTTATGTTGATTATCTCCATCTTTCAAGAAATAAATAACCAATTTATTACATAAGCTTAAAAAATTACTATTAAAGTAAAAAATAAATCCCTATATACAAATAAAAATAAAACGTAGTGGGAAAACAAATATAAGTCTTATATAAATCTTGATGATAAATTAATACTTCAAAGTGGCTTTTTTTTTCTTTTTTTTTCATATTTTATAATACCTATTAGTTAAGAAAAGCAAAGCTAAAACTCAAAATAACAACAAATATTTATACATATTCACATAAAAAACACAACTGACTAGTATAAACATACTCAAATCACTTAAAACTATTATTTATAGTTTAAAAAATCATTAACAACATCGCTTTACACACAGAACACAAGCAATATTTTGTCTTTGGTTAAATAAGTACAGGGTTACTTATTAATTAACAAAGGGATAACGAGATAGGAAACAAGACTCCTTATTAATGGAAGATAACTTAGGGTCGAAATTATATGTTATTCAAAGATAGAAGTATATGTTTTCAGACACAGAAATATATGTTAAAATAATTGAATAATAATTTAATATACATGATTAGACATGAATAAGAAAATGTCATGCATTGAAATTTAATCATCTTCACACAATATGAGATACACTCCAATTTCTATAAGTATTTCTGAGGAAATACACAGGATGCTGTGTATTGCTATATTTACTAAGTTATACATAAATAATTTAGTAATTATAACTTAATTAAAACACAGAAATACAAAACATTAATGAGATAACAGGAAAATCAGGTTAGGAGAAATAGGAGAATATTCCAGACCTGAAGATTTACATTCACACAAGAGGAATACAGAAAATCGACATGTCAAAGCATTATTCACTAAGCTCATGAGTTAATACATATATTTATGTACACTTGACAGGAGCAATAATGTTGCCAATGCTAAGTAATAGAATGTTCATTTCACATCCCTTGTTTTGGAGGTAATCATTTTCTCTTATTCTGTATAAACATTTTACTAAATGCTTTCTTTACTCTTCTGATTCAGTTTAAAACAATAAGTGATACAGTATTTCAATAACTGATCGAGCAACACTACTCTATGGATAAAACTATTGGTCGCCATGTTTTATTCTCTTATAATGAAGGGTATAGTCAATTTCTTGAAAATATGTTGTCTATTTCATTGTTAATTCGACACTCAAAAGTTAACTCCCAAATTGTAGACAAGTAACAATAACCAATAATGCACATACATTACACGCCCACATTAGGTAGGTAAAAATACAATATCACTAAAAGCCACTATGGGAGTTCAGCTAAAACAAATATTGCTAGCAGTATTGCATACATCAATTTATTATCAATTTCGAGGTAATTCACAGTCTTAATGAAATCACATAGTAGCATATTAGTGATAAAAAAAAACATGTATATTAATGTCTCAAACATTAAATAAAGTGATAACAACGTGTAAACTGAATGCAGCTTATTATACCAGACTGAATAATGAGAAAGAAAAAAAATCAATGGAATTTAACTTGCTAATATTCAATTTAAAATAATAATAATTGATAAAATCAATAAAAATAAGAGGAAAACATAGCCGTCTCAAGTTAAATATTGGTCGCAACTCGACTGTTTCGGAGAGGAATAATTTGAAATTCCTAAGCCCTTTCTGGAGGGCTGAATGATATTGTCTGCTAAATAACTGCTGATCTCGGTACGAGGCCTTTGGCATCGCCCCGGCAGCATAGCAACCAAGACTCGTCGACCTCCAGCACCAATCGGAGCCTCTCGCCTTCGTTGAACGCAAGGTGCCCAGAGTCGGATGGAAGCCTGTGAGTCAGAGTCACCACGGTTCTGTTGGCATGCGACGTTCAAGTTCAAAAATTTGTGGGCCGACAAGGGTGCATAAAACCGAGCCAAGGGCGCAAAGTGTTCCAGGAGAGCCATAATCGTGAAAGAAAGATACAAAAATACGATATGTTAGTGACACATGCTATTAATTAGTTTAATGCTAAGAATTTTGATCAAGGTACTTGTGTTAGAAATGAAATAACAAGCAAACAGATCCAATTGAGAATGCTCTATGATATAGCCAATATGTTTGCAGAGAACTTTCTACATACTGAAAATAATAAGAAAACTTCTATAAATCCTTTATAAGGGCGTACAATACACCTCTTTGTGGCTATTAATCACCTTAACTACCAAATAACAAATTAAAAAAAAAACAGGAAAATCAATAGTAAATATTAAAAGAATTATTTATTAATATTTCTAGAAATTATTTGTAGTTTCTGGAGAAAACAATGGAAACAAGAATATAAAATTCTAAATAATGTTAAAACTCAAATTCAGGAAGTGGAATTTTATTAAAAAGAAAGAAAAAATGTTCACTTTTTGGGTTAATTATTTAGTTGGATCTATTATTAAAGTTAAACAAATTTAAGCTAAATTTCAAAATTGTTACATTTAAATACTTGAATTTTAAGCATAATGAATAAAACATTCTTCATCGTTGTAAATTAACAAATTAACGTTCAAAATCACTAAGCATTCTCAAATTAATGGATAGTTTAAAAGTAGTGAATAATTGTTAATCAAATCAATTATAAAAACAAAGAATAAATAATTTTTAGATTTTTTCATGTAATACATTAGAACAAGTAGCATTTCTACAGTAAGAACTGATAGTTTATTATCATATAAAGATCACAGTCTAAATATGAACCTAGCCACTGACTCCCCCTCTTGTGAATATAGTCTAAATTAATCATGACATTAAGCTGTTGCAAAGGGAAAATGAAATTAAACCAGTTTTAATGAGATAAATTAAAATAGCCATATTAATTTCACGATTGACGTAAAAAGACGCTTTTCACAAATTAATACAAATCTTTTCTAAAACCCAACTTATATGCAGACACTGATTCGAGCTAAATAAGCATATTAAAATTCCATTCATTACAGTTTAATTTACTTTAAAAAAGAACTCTAAATTTCCTAATGTATAAAGCAAAACATATCTAAAGGAACAAAATTTTAAAAGAAAAAAATTGAGTTAGGTGGTCTGATCCAAAATGAAATCTGAGCTGGATCGAATGAAATTATTGATGATTTAAACTGATAAAATATAACTCCAAGAAATAGCAAAAACTAAGGAACAAAAATATAATTGTCATAAGTACTTCAACTTAGTACATATATAAAAAAAAATAATATGCATTATACTTCGGTATAATGAATTACAAGAAAAAAGCTGTAGATTTGTTGGTAAGAACACAAACAAAAATAAAACATGCGAAATGAGAACAAATTAACCACTTACCAAAAAAACCCAAACCAAGTAAAACTAATTACTCAAAAGTGAATGCAGCATGCAAACTTTAAAATAATTAATAATAAGCCATCTCTTGAGAAGCCAGGCTAGTAAAAATAAAAAATTATATAAACAATACAATTATTAAAAATTGCCTTATTTAACTTCAAAACAGTAGATACAATAAATTTAAAATTGCAGTGGAATAAGAAAACAATACCATATCAAATTTTGCATTCATTTTTTTTTTTTTTTTGTACATCTGAATAAACTAACAAAATTTGAGCATGGTCAAAATACACTCAACAATTTTTTTTTTTAAATGTATATTACAACTTAAATTAAAATGATGAAATTTCAATTACAGTAGTCGTATGTGTCTTACGATGAAAAAACAAGACAGATAAAAAATGACTTTGATTAATAATAAAAACTGTATAGAAGTTGAATAAAGCAAGCCATGGACATATTATTATATTTCACTTTTGAGCAATCCAAACAAACAACTACAAATACAGTAAGTAATTCAAGAACAGCAAACAAAATTTCAGTTAAAACAAATTTCATGCTGTAGGGAACACTGCTTTTTTAATGGGCAATATAAACAAAACTTGTCGATAGGGATAAAAGTTTCATTTTTACAAATAATTTGAATGAAAATGACTTGGGTAATATTTGAATAAAATCCTTGAAATCCAAATAATAACAGGGAAGAATTAGTCTTATGAAATAATTTTGGTTTGTTGGATGAGAGTGGAGGGGTCACGGCTTCAATTCAGACTATCTTAATACAACCATAAAAATACAAAATGTATCAAAGAAGAAATCGATAAAATTAGTCATTTTTATTGTAACAATTTCTAAGGATTATTTCAGGCTTATGATTTATTTTTAGGTAAATTAAGACTATTTTCAAATTTTATTTTAGGGAGAAAAAGGATGAAGCAATTATTGAAACAATCACGCAAGGGAAACAGTTAAATATAACACTTGTGCTCCAATTTAAAACTAGCCTTGTCGCAGCATGCCATTATTCAGAAATGCAAGACCCATAAAATTGAAAACAAATTAAATAAATCCATTAGTATAAGGAAATTTTAAAGAATTTTAATACTCTGGCTACATTTTCAACAAATAGTTAGTGAGTGGAGTCCCTGTAAGTACACAAACATCTCATGACAAATAAGACTTACGGACAGCAGAAAGTAACCGACACAAAAGGGAACTAGAAAAGCCAATGGAGGATGTCTTCTTATGACCCTGCACTTAGATAGTATATTTCCTCTTTCAAATGAAAAGCTTTAAGTGATATGAAGTATATTTTCAAAGTTCAACAATTATATACATTAATTATATACAATATTGTTAATTTATTTACACAGCCTTTAACAAAAGATTTGTCTATTAATGAATTTTATTTATTACGATTTATATTAACTTATTATATTTGAAATTAATCGGCAAACTACTGGAGGCAAGAAAAATGGAAAAAATTAAGATTTTAGACTATTTACATGTAGGTACAGTTTATTTACAAACCTTGTTTATGTTTTATACAAAATTTACACAGCCTCAATTTTATGCTAATAAAAATTATATGTTTAAGTTAATTTAATCAAAACTCTTATATTTTTATTATTATTTTGTTTTAATGAGATCAAAGCAATTCGAAGGAGAACCGTCTTTCAAACATTATCGCGAGTTTCTCTAATTATGTTTCGAAGAACATTTAAGCTTACCAGCAATGATAGACATCAACCTTGTAGATAGAAATATATAAAGCCAAAAGAGACAAGAAAAACCAAAAGGCAGCCGAGAATATGAAACAATTGTCAGCCTATACACTATACAAAGGGATTAAATCCCCTCAATCCACTGAAATATGTACATTGGTACTTTGATTAACTTTCTTGTCACCATCTTCCTCTAGCTTAAAGCATATGTGCAAAACTAATACTGCGAGTGCATGGAGGATCTGCTAGTGAGAAAAGGCCATTTTGTCCTAAGCATGTAGAAGAACAGACCTGGGTATGGCAGACCTAGCGGGTGGTCTCCTACCCGACCCAGCGGCAGGGGCTGCAGTTTTTCTTGCTGGCCCGCTTGTCCTGGGCCGAACGTCTGTTTTCTTGATCCTGTCGACTTCTGTCAGTTCCCTGCTCCTACTCCTGTAACAAAACATATTTTTAACTGGCATCGCAGTGGCTCAGTATAAATTAAAATTTAATACTACAATTAATAAAGAACTGTCTTCGTACTGTACTTTTACATTATTTGGGTAATTTTAGCAGACTTAAAAAAAACATAAGGAACTTAATTTTCTAAAAAATTAGGACTTAATTAGTCCTAACAAGACTTATAATTACAAATAGTGGTTTACAATGGTTAGATATCTGCTAATATATTATAGGTCACCTATCAACATATTAGAAATATAAATGTACATTAGGGTAGGAGTGGTAGAGAAATACATTTTCAACTGGGTAAGTGATATTACCAAAAATCCCTAGGCAATATCGTTTGTAGTAATTATGAATCATTATCATAATGGAGTTTACATGGGATTTTCTGTTGAAGTGGAAATAACAGAAAAAAGTTGAGCACGCTAAGAACAATATAACCAATCAAGGAAGACTCTTCGATAAAGGATTTTGTCAATAATTTGTGGCTATACTATGATCTAGATAAACAATAGTTTAAACAGTTTGATGACTATTATTTTAACTATTTATTTCTAGAGGGAAAATTTAAAAAAAAAAAAAAAGAAACTGGAAGTTGTCATTGGCAAATATTAAAAACCACATGCAGTTATGAATCAAATAGTCATCCCTATTAGTTAATTACTATCCAAACCTACCTCTGAGTGGGTATTGAAGAAAGCGCTCTCCTCTGGAGACTAGCAGGAGTAGGTACACGAGTAGTAACAGGGCGGACAGGTGAAGTCACAGGACGAGGTATTCTAGACCGTGGTATTCTGAAATATCAAAAGCATAACTCAAAAATACTTATCAGAGAAACAAATAGACTCTTTTTTTTTTTTTTCCTGAGGTTTCCCAGTCCAATCAAAAATAAAAGCCAATCTTTTAACACATAAAAATGCAGAAGCTAAATTAATGATTTGAATACAATATTATTTAATGGTAATATTTATTTCTCAAATAAAACTATAGAGGTCTGAGTTTCAAATATGCAGCTAGATAAGCAAACATTTTTTTCTGTGCCAGGAATGTTTGCAGACTGATATATCAGTCCAGAGGGAAGCATACCCTGGATGCTAAGGGCTGATATAATATCCCAGCGTATTTAGTGATGGATTCTTATGAACTATTATATTAGTTATCCCCCTCTATTGCTATCTGTTGATTTTTTTTTTATAGAAGAATATCCTTCAAAGCCGTTAAATGGTATAGGGATTCACTTTTCTCATTTTTAGCTTCCCTATACCAGGATTCCCTGCATATCTTGTCAGTACCTTTTTTAATCTCAAGTGCTGCTACTCATTACCTGCAATTTACCCTAGCATATTTAGTCAGTATATTTTTTCTGCTTTTCAAGCGAACAGTTGAGGACTTCAAAATGTACAATACAAAAACCAAGAAATCCTGTTCTTTCATTTTTTGAAGAAAATTAATATGCTCCATAGACTAAGAAAAGGCAATGATGTACATATATATTCATTACATTTCGATTACATAGGAATTATCTTGACCTCTCTAGCACCGTGTGTGAATTAAATACAACTAATCATATATGCATAGAATTCCAAAGCCCTAGTTAATATTATATATTATTTTAAATTTTAGAAGTGGCAGGCCAAATAAAAATATTAAATTGAGATATGTAATAATTGTTATTTAAGGATGACCTGGAAATTCAGATAACAAGAACATTCATTTAAACTTAGTGCTTCCTGAATGAATCCCCCCCCCCCTTGGGGAAAAAAAAGCCTAAATCAATGAAAATTTCTTTACCTTGTTCTGTTATCTTGATCTTTTCCAGAAAGAAGTTCCCATTTCCTCTGAAGACTTCTAAATTTTCCTCCACTTTTTCTCGAATCATCATCTATTTCTGAGGAATCTTCACTTCCTGTAGATTTTCCACCTGATTCAATCCTGCAAACACAATAGTAAGGCAAGTGTTAAGTACAATACCATTGAATATAGAAATATGCAATGCACATAATTCATTAAATAAAAAACAGATATTTACGTCTTGTTAGACTCTTGACTGGAAGGTGACTGAAGCCTGTCGTATGCAGAAGCAAGCCTGGAGCCCACATGAACTGTGCTCCACCTCTTTCTCGCTGTTGAAGCAATGTCCTGTGCCTGGCTTCCAGGATCAACACACGATCTCGGCCTAGCATTTCTAGTGGTCACAGGAGTAACACCAGCTTCTAAAAAATAAAATAATTAATAGAATTTTCAGAATCTCCACATACTGACATAACTCATCATGAGTTAAACAGGTTATCCAAATAAATGTATATAATAAATGTCCTTGATACATTTACAAAGGACAAGAAAAAATCCAAATTCACTTGCATTACTGTTCAGGGTGTTTTGAACACAGTACAGGCCTCATATGACATGATAATCAGATAGACATTATTCATTTAGTGTTATTGTAGACTAATGCAGAAATCAGATAAGTAGAAGAAGCCTATTGCAGAATATAATACTGAATATTTTTATACTTATAAAGTGAAAATCGCTTATTATGTCTCCAGTATAACAAATGATCTTTTATAACATACACTGGTCTAGGTCCAAGCAAACCTCCTTAGGTTTTAATGTAGAAATATATGGCAATTGGTTACTATATATTCCTCATATATAGTGACAAGCTTGAGAGGGTTTTGGGAGCAACAGAAAACAATCCTGTCCCAAGAATGACAAAGGGACAAATCTGGTATCAACCCAGGTGCAAGTAATCCCATCAAAATCAAGGAATCACACTTCCACCTCCACTCTTGTTGCTTAGGAAAATACGACCTATGCACTTCTTGGGGGGAATTTTACCTTTTTGTTCAATTGTAGTGAGAAAAATTTAACATAATTTCTCATTGGGAGAATGGAGATGAATATGTATTTATTCAAAGAATTAGAAAAGTTAACAGAGCTATCGGGAATGAAAAGTGAACTTCCAGTTTTTATCATTATTTTCATGTTTTATTTTTACAATTGAAGAAGCATTGTTGGAGAGGTTCATTCATTTCAACACATGAGAGGATATAATTTTTGAGAATATAATTTTTTATTTATTATATTTACATATTGTGTTCCTCCTTTTATGTAGATATTTTCTTTCGTTAATTATAAATGGATATTAGTTTGTTATTTTAGTTTTCTCTGTATATAGAACCTGTTATTTTTAATAATATAAAATGAATAAGAAGTAATTGGGTAAAACACTGGCTATGACAAACATTACATATCATCGACCCCTCCAGGTCTGCAGAATATATCAGTCTGTTCATTAATTAACTTCTGAACACTCATGCCAAAACTTAAAATATGACAAAGCTGTTATTAGAATATTATTTAGTGTAAACTATAATAAATTTGCAGTACTGACAAAATATTTACAATATTTGATCAGGTAAGTCGTTTAAATTTATTTGTTTAAGAATATCGTGTTGTTTATTTTCATTATTTGAATACTCCTCCTACTTATTTATAATTTGTAAGCATTATTTTTTACACCTATGAAAATAATAAGAGCTTGGAAAAATTGCATATTCTAGTATGTTAATGAGTAAAATACAAACCTGATCCTTGTGACTGATCATCGCCAGAGAGAGTGCCACCACTGAGACCGCTCCTTATGGACTGGACAATTTTCTTCAGCAGAAGAGAATCAGTAGTTACATCTGAATTGCTCGAGGGTGATAAAGGTAATTTCTAAAAATTAATTATTTATTGGGTTAATAAAAAAAGTACTAATTGTACAATAAAAGATAAATTAAAAAAAAATGGAATATTTTCCTCAACATAACATAGCTTTGGTGAGGGGGTCAGCCTGATGGGATACCTTTGTTATTGTGATAGCATTACAGACCAAAAGTGCATTTCAATTGTTTCACATAGGCCATATCGACACTGGAGAAACGGGTAGAAGCCCAGTGACTATCAAACTAAATAAAATTTATAATATGAACCTGACAACCTTAGACACTCAGAAATCAATTGCATTGATCCATATACCCCCCCCCCCCCGCCCAAATAATATATTATGTAATAACCTGAAATATTAAAACAGAAAAAAAAAATGGTGACATAATGTGTCACTGTGGGCATTATAGTTATCACTGTTTTCATTGAAGTAACCAGCATGAAGCGGAAGTAAGGGAAGAGTGAAAAAAAAAGTCTTGTAAAAAAAAAAAAGAAACTGAAACTCTAAAGATAATAACAGTTATATTTTTAGGACAGTAAAATGGGAAATAAATCCGCCCAAAATACCGGCAAAACAGTGCTTTTAATTTGATATCCTATGTGACCAATCAACACAAATGACAAAATTATTGCAAAGTAATATATAAACACACTGAAACTGGAAAGATTCGCGACCAAATCCTTAATCTTCAATACAAAAACTAAATCAGGGGACTAATATGCAATATTATATTATGGATAACAGACATAATGGCACAACTAAAAAGGCCACCACAGTTGGTAACTAAAACCCTTTAGTTTACCTTATTCATTCCTCGTGAAGTTTGTAGGGCAATGATTTGGCCGTTTCACTTAAACACTATCAATATCTTGAGTCTAAATAATACATTGAACACTATCAGCTATCCTAGCCTCAATTAATAAATTAACAAGAAAATAGTTTTTGATTTTAGAATTACACATATTCCTCCTTTGGCTGGACTTAAAACGCTTGAGGGATTAAAAATAAAGAACGAATGACCTTTGTGTCTAATCATGAATTGAAAGATTGTATAATGTCAAAAATAGATTTTTTCTTTTGATCCTTTACCAATTAAATTAACTAAAAGATTATCGATGTCTTCTGGTATTCTGTCACCATCTGTGCTCCTCAGTGTTCTTTCTACTTTTCCTGAATTAATTACGTTCTCATTGAAATACCAGGCGTCCACGATTTGTGGAGTCTATCGTCATCATCTATACAAATTATTCAGATATTCTTCAATTTTAATGGTCTCTCTGTTGAAGAAGCTAGCAACATGGCTGATGAAATGTTGGTACAAAATACCCTGGCACGTTCAATACCAGAAGAACTCAATAATCGTGACATGGACAGTGTAAGTATGTGAGGACAAAATAACTGAAATTAGAAACTAACATCTTTGGGAAAATCATTTTTTTTTTTTGGTTGATAAAAATAACCTTATTTCAATTAAAACTAGAGGCGGAAGTATAGCGGAGGAGAAATAATTTTATGTTGGCTCTACGTAAGAACTAATTAATATTCAAGTGTAATGTATCAAAAATAAGGTAACTATTAAGATCACTAATAAAACTTACAGCGAGCTGAAGAAGGCTTTCATGAAGGAGACGAGTTTCATATAGAAGATCTAAGTGGAAGTTAACCCTTGAGAGAGGTTTGAGTGAAGTAATAAGTGAATCAGTCAAGGAACGTGACTTAGCATGACCCCTAGAGGCAGAGAGGAGGAGACTCTCTTCTGTATAGTGCTTTGATAGAATACTCTCTCTTGTCCTTATATAAGACATCCATGCATCCATCCCGTGAACACTGCAATCAAATCAACATATCTATGTATTCATCATATACAAAAAAAATAATTAAACAATGAACATTATTGTTTCAAGCACAACTTACAGCTTAAAGAAATATGAAAGAAGATTTACAAATATAAAGGAGTTTGTGCTGTTTTCTCTTTGGTGTTCGGTAAGTAAATTATAACCAATGTACAGCTAATTTGAACATTACATCCTTAACCCTATCACAGCACATAATTATGCACTTTTCAAATTTAACACATTCGTTGCTGCAGTCTATATATGATATACTCCACCACCATCTGCACCGGTCCCCGGCGTCCGATGCCTCTCCCCTCGTTAAAATCTGTATCGGACCCCGGGAACCGATGTAGATTTTGAAGGTAACGCTATCTATTGACAATTCTAGTGAACTAAATGAATGAATTAGCAGAGCCATCAGTCCTTCAACCCAAAAACTAGCTCTAGCAAAGCCAGGAGAGGTCCCCAGCGTCCGAAGTCGTCTACAACTAATGTACATTTTTTATCACATTGTCAGCTATTATTTTCAATAAGCACTCTAAACTTTAAGCTCTTCGAGGTCAGTAGTTGAACTAGAATATGAGGGCAAATAGATCTTGTCTGCAAACCTATTGTCACTTGAAGTCGTATCACTCTCACTTTCACTGCTGTCGGCAAGAGTTACAAATAATGCTTACTCTACTAATTTCCGACCACAAGACATATTATGTGCAACACAACGGTAAATGAGCGAAGGAGGGGCGTGGAAAATAAAACAGATTCAAGTTAGTTCATGTTTGATCAAGTTTTGACTGGAATTAGCATCAGCGCCGGGGGTGGTGTCGTACCCAATTCGAGTTTCTCTATTTCTAGACGGTTACGGTCCCCGGCGTCCAATAGTATTTTTCTAGATTAACTAAACCTACAGGTTCTAGGAATAAATTACATCCAATCCCCGTTAAAATATCTCTCATAATAAGCTTGCTACAGCCTTCGTTTTTTGGAGTAGACTGAAGGAGAGGGGACCCGTCCTGATAGACTTGATGACGATTGGACCCCGGGAACCGATACAGCAGCGAACGTGTTAAAAGTTAAGGAAATCATTAAACTGTTGTGTTAAGTAAATATAAATTAAATTGTTTTATTTTTTTTTTGTTTTCTAGTCCAAAGAAATAAACAATAGTGGGGGGGGGGAGTGCAGTCATTTTTTTTTTTTTAGATTTTAAATTTGAGGATTTTAGATTTGCATAAGACCCGTATAATATACCTGCATCAGAGATAGCTACATCCTAATTTAAATAGTACAACAATTGTCACACTATGGACGAGTACCTGGACAATGTATAAATGTCCAAAAAACAAAACCTACTAATTTTACAGATAACAGACAATTTATTTTAGAATAGCAAGTTCTGAACATGGCTGATCTGAGAGGCAACCAATGTTCTCAAATGGTTAATAGGAATTAAGTTCGTGATGAACTCATGAAATAAAATCCTTAGTACCAACCTGGCTAGAAAAGGGTGGGGGATACTGTAGACAACTCACCCCAATGAACTTTAGTAGCACAAAGTGGATGTTAACAAACAGCATATATAATCCTTTGAAACAGCAGGTTTATTATTTATTAAAAGTCATGTTATGCTAATATGAGTGAGTAATTCAGACGATCTCCCTCAGTTAGACATAGTAGCATTATATATATTTAGGGTTAGCTATCACCCATTTCCAGTCAGGGTGGGACTATTTAATGAGTCTGTCACTAAATAAATTCCTTTGTCCAAATGGGAATCAAACCCATGCCTCTAAGTTTAACATGTGAATTGAGATAAACATCTTGACTCACATAGATAACCTAAGCCCCTAAACAATGCATTTTATTCAGTAAATTAAATGTAGCTATTATTAGTGCAAAAAGGTTGTGTTTAAAAATTATGTTCCAAATTAAAATATAAGTTACACACTATTAACCAATTAAACAATACAGGAACAAAAATTGATTTTACTTAAAAAATAGATAAGAAAATAATCTTGTATACTTTACTATATAAAAACCTTTTGTATTAATAGTAGCAGTTTATATTCCTTATACCTCTGAAACTATTCTGGATGAGAAATCAATGGGTAATTGCTCACATTTTGATGATAAGAGTCGTAGTAGTTCTAACAAACTGGGCTAGAGGCATGAATTAATTGGCAAGATTAACCCAAATAAATCAAAAGAGCAATAAATATTATGCATTAACATCAATAATTTTATAATATTTCATTACTCAAAACATTAAGATGATTTATTTCCAGTCTTGATTAAATGGATTAACAGATTTATATTGTTTAAAAAAAATTACATATTGGTGGAGGAAAAAAAATCTTATTTTTGATTAAAAATTAAATCTAATGCCGAGCTAAATATGTTTTCTATTCTCTTTATTTTGTAAACTCAATAAATATAATTTTATATAAAATTATTTTTTCTATTCTAGAACAATTATAATAACACGTTTAATGACAATTTAAACAGAGATAAAACTACAATAATTCATGATTAAGTATTTGATACTCACTTCAATAGACCAAATATGAAAGCATTAAACTTTATTAATCCTTCAGAAAGCACATCCTCGCTGTTCAATTTCATGACCAGCTCATGAAGTGCTCGTGTCATTGGACCTGTTTGAAAAAAAAAAAAAAAAATCAATGTGTACACTGAATTAAGTGGAAAGTTTTTATTAAAACAATTTATAATTGAACTAGATAGTAAGAGTAGGTTTACCTTGCTGAGCAGAAGCTTCAACGACCTGCCAAACAGAATTACCGATGGGGCCGAATGCTGTATCAATCTTAGGCCTGAGCCCATCTGAGAGGAGTGAGTAGAGAGGAGGGCAGAGAGAGTCGAGGACAGTTGATGGCAGTGACTCACCATCTCCTTCATTCGCTGCCTCTAAAACCTTCTCGACTCCACGAATCACACGTTCAAGCAGCTCTAAAACAATAAAAAAATATTAATGTGGGCGCCACTTGATTTCCTTGCACTCTATTTAAATTAAATATGTAACACTTTTAAATTCACTTCATTTAAAAATAATATAGGATATCTTAGCTCCAATACATCAATCCCAAAAAGTCTGTCACGCAGGGGCTGCGTAAACTAAGCAGATTTCCCACGTGAAGTTATACAATACAGAAATCTCCATATAAGGGCCGAACAGCTATGGATACAGCCGAACTAGCTTTCGGTGGAAACGAATCGAACCGACCTTACCCGGATCATCTCGTCCGTTACCCGCACACACTTAATAAAAATGCAAATATCTCGGTTAACATTCAAGATAGAGAATAATTTTATGTAACAATATTTATAGTAAATTTAATTTGCAATAAGATTGGTTCTATACAATTTTTCGATCTGTTTCGAATTTTCAAAATCCCCCTCTCCCACTGGTCCGATTTCAGCTGTTAACGAACTTGATCTTTCTTGTTACATAAAACAATTAAATACCGAGTTTGGTGACGATTAAACAAAAATTGCGTTTAAAAATGCAAAACTGCCCTTAAGGGGAATCTGTTAAAAGTCATAAAATATAATTTATAGATCAATTCATGAAGCAGTTCTGACCAGCGGTTCAGCACCAATTTTCTGTGCCTTTAATGGGTATCAAGGAGTTTGCAATTTATTATTTCCGTATAGCTCTGAGCCACCCACCCTCCTTAATCGATTTTGATCAAAAGGAAAAGTGCGCAACTAGACAGTACAATAGTCCTAAATATGAATTTTAAACATTCTAAGGGTAGACATTTTTTGAGTTATACATACACAAATATGCCCTAATCAAAATCGATAACTACGTTAAAATCTGAAAAACAAAAATTTCCAAGGTTTCAAGATTTTCTTTACTTTGTACAAGGAAGACTATTATATTTATTTATTTTTTTGGAAGGAATGGTCAGTCAATAAATAGTAAATAAGTTAGCCAAAGAAAGCTAATCTGCATAAAAACAGAGAGACAAAAGATTACAAAAACTAGCCCATATTTCAAACATTTGAAATAGTTTTATACATAACTGTTTGAAATATGTTTGATTTTCATATGGTTTGGCTCATTATATGATTAACGATAGAAAAAAAAAATGTACAAAAAAAATACATAATGAAATGTTATAATGTTTCTTTAAATTTATATTTCATTTCTATATTTAATTCATTGTTATTATTTGTATGCATATAATTTATTCTTCTTTTAGTGTACGTAAAAAATAAATACTGTACTCAGGCACCCACTCCTTTAATGTAAAGAGAAATTACATGTGTAGTTAGTTACACCAAATTTATGAATCCAACTAGTTTTCTAAGGTTATTTTTTTATTTGAAAAAAAAATAAATTTTTTTTTACTGCCAGGAGTTATTAAAGTTGAGAATTCTGGATATCTAGTCCAATACTAACTGAATGGACAACAGACACTGATCTGCAGACAACCAGAATGTTCTGGTATAGTTTGTAGAAATTTTCCAATAATTGTCTTATGACTTCAAACTGAAATAATGAGTTGAAAATTGCATCAAAAGCGACCTCTACACTCATATATAGTTTGCCATTGTAACTGATGTTTAGGATAGGTGCTAATACAAGTACAAAGAAAGTCAAACTAATAATAGCTGTTATAGGAAAATACAAGTGGGAAAAGGCCCAAGGATATATACATATAGCGCAGGGAATAACAGTGGCCAGGCCCTGAGAGGTAAAGTTAAGATACAGTAAGCCTGAAGGTTACAGGGCCGACCACAATTGTAGCACTGAAAGTGTGGAAAAGCAATTGACTGCTAGTTTTCATGGGCTATGGGGTGCTAAATTCCAACACGATTTAATGGTAGACTAAGGATTAACAAAAATGTTTACTCACTTTTCTTATTTGCAAAATCATATCGACTTCTGCAACCTTCTTCAGGATATTTCATTTCCGATAATCCTGGCTGTTTGCACTATAAAAACAAAAATACACAAATTAAATATTTTAAAATCATTTTTTAACGCATATATAAAAAAAAAAAAAAAACCAAAAAACAATGTGTAGTTCAAAGACATGTTAGTATAATACAGGGGCTTGGGATGGGTTATCTACAAGTTAACACCCTTTTCTAGCCAGAGTGGGACAAAAGGTTTTATTTAATGAGTTTGTCACTAAATAATTCCTATTGCCCAGGAGGGAATCGGACTCACCACTCTAGGTTTAAAAATGTGAGATTAAGACCAACACCTTAACTCGCAGGGCTAATCTGAGGCCCGAAAAAAAATAAATAAATAAAAACCCTCAAGGAATCTATATCATCATAGTAAAAATTTTTATTAAAAACATTTTGTAATAATATAGTTGTCGTTTGCGGCATATCTCCAGCAGTGTCTTTAGTATGGTAGTCCACGATATTTCGATTTCCAACAACAACAAATCTTGAATCTGAATTTATTTAATAAGTAAAGAAGTGTTTCCTGTATAATTGAAGATAGCCAATTACTACTAAAGTGAAGCCACAGCGCATATATCAAACCACATAATTAAACAAAGAAAATAAATAAATAGAAATTACATTAAACATACAATTTCTAATGAAATTGACAAGTTTCAAACTGAAACTTCATTTTGTGAAAGTTAATAACAAAATTACAATTAGTGTATCAAGAACACAATTTAATCCACAAAAATTACTAATACACAATTTCAAAGGATAACACTGATGTAACAAATGAAGAATCAACATTTAGGCAAATATATCCAGAAACACGAAGTCAAGATTTAAGAGGATCAGTCAATACAAAAAAAAAATATCGTTGCTACTGTGAAAATGTGCTAAAAAAATATAAATGGTAATAAAATTAAATAAAAAAAACATTTTAGCAACTGGCAAAGCAACTAAAAGATTGTCCTCAAGGCTCTATATGTATTTGTGACTAGCTGAAATTTCCATAAGGAGAAAAAGAAAAAAATAACCAACTGGGTAAAATTAACAACTAATAATAAAAGCAAAGCAATGTAAAGTCAATTTGATGATTGCGTGTACTTAAATTAATGTATTCTAATAATAATGAAAAATATATTAATGTTTTCTGAGTTGACAAAATTATCACAACATACCCTATTAAGAAATTCAGAAATGTATAAGTTTATTTTTTTTGTTTTTCAAATTCAAGAAACAATTTTACTTCAAGTTCATCGCTATCATTCTTTAACTGCCAATTCGGTCCTAATAATAATCAAAACCAGTAGTTTATATTTTTATTTAAGAAATCATAATTATTACTATTTATATTCGACTAATTTTTGTATGTTTATCAATCATAAAATTAGAAAATCGTACGCTAAAAAATACACATACGTATTAAATATTTATTCACTGATGACTTAACATAAGAACAATGACTTCTGTGAAACAACTGTCAACTAGTTCAACTTACATGGTAAGTTTTCTGGTAAGTGGGAGAATTAGGTGGGGTCAGCTGTTGATTCTCGCCTTTGTCAGCGAAACTAACACACTTCCTCCCGGTTTCGCTTAAGAATTTGCTCACCTGAAGGAAAGAAATATATTTTTTTTTAAAGGAATTTTTATTTATGATTTTTATTTCATTCCATAAATATTTAAAACACTTTTAAAGCTTAATTTTACATCATTTTTAAAAACTAAATTCTTTCAAAACTATTTTAATTTGTAATGCTCATTTAAGAATTTTATATTTAGAGACTATAGCTTATTTATTTAAAAAAGAATAATTAATTCTAAAGCCAAAAAATAAGCAATGCAAAGGCAATTCTTAGATATATTGAAACGCCTAGCAAGCAAGTTTTTCTGATGAAAAATCATCGCTAAATCATTGTAATGACACAAAAACAAATTAAAATAGTCTGGGAAAAGAAAATTAATATCTATGGAGGCATACCTTACTAAGGCTTACAAAATATCACATTTAAAATTATTTTCAATTTTATTGAGGAAGGAATTTTTCAGAATTCATTTTCATAATTGATGAAATTGAAGGCCTTAATTTCTCATGATGTAACCAATTGTTGTAATATGTCATTATTAAACATTAATTTTTTTTCTTCTTTTTTTTCACCGACTTAGTACTAAGTAAAATTATGCATGAGCAGTATTTTATGTATAATTTAAAATTAAACTGAAGGTAATAACTATACATTAATTTATAAGTAATTCACTAAAATTATCCACAATGGGAACTAATATAAAAATCAATTTCAATCGTCACCTTAACTTTATTGTATCAATCATTGCTAGAATATGCTAAAGAGCCTCGAGGGAAGAGAAATAAATCATTTTAATAATCTGACATCATTCTCAAAACTATTTTACATTAAATGATAAATAATCATGATTTTATGAAAAACATCTGAGCAGAGGGAAGAGTGACTGGAGTGGTATAAGTTGAGGAGAAGTATACACAAATTACTGGGAAGAAAAACACATGTTAGAAATAATTACAGAAGTGGCATTCTATTAAAAAAAAAGAAAAAAGAAAAAAAAGAAAAGAAGAAACAATCATGTTGTGCAGGTATGTGTCTTGAAAGAAACATCTAAATGCAAACTTGTAACAAAACAGATAAACACAAGAAAAGGTGAAAACCCACATGCAAATACACACAGTGTTGAATTATAAGTTAAATTGTAATTATTATAATTAACAACGAATATAAATTGTTAAGCTAGCTAAAAAAGTTTTCTTAGATGGAGATCTTCTAAAGAAATTTTTCCTTCCCTGTAGAAAAATTAAAAACTCGTGTGAATAATGGCCAAGAAACCATTTTGTGACTCAACATGGAATACTAGATTAAAAATTAAATCTATTTTATAGGATTCCCTCTCCTAGATAAAAGTTGATGTCCTCCTGGATAATAATTATTTCTTTGTCAAAGTAAGACAAAATATTTCATTTCATTGTTTACGGAGCACTATTGTGAGAATAATAATTAGCCTTTTGGAATATTCAATAAACAGGAGCTGTGTACCACTAATGTTAGCATCATATCCTGGAGAACATGGATACATGCCCCAACCACAAAAATATTCAAGCCATGGGGCCAAAACAACCAATAAAGCTGAATATTGTCTACACATGAGAAAATAAACTATACTGTGTAGCTGACTGCTCTCTTCTCCCATGAATTTGTAATCCCAGGAATATTTATACTTTTATTTGTACACAAAACCATATATGTGCTCCACTAATAACAAAGCATAGAAAGCTGAGCAAGCATGGCATATACAAATGACTTCCAAAAGCTTGTATTCTGGCAAGGAACCAACTATCTCCTGGGATAGATGGAAGCAGAGCAATTAGCTTGTCCATTACTATTTACTGAAAAGCATTGCCAAGTGCAACTAGAAAAAAAAAAGCAATCGATTTTTCCCTTTAATTTTTTAGCTTCTGTCTTATATCACTATGTCATTGATTTTGAATTTAATCCTGAATTGAACAAAATTCAAATTCATTGTAATTTGATATTAAAAAAAAAGTCCGTCACGCAGGGCCTGCGTAAGCTAAGCAGATTTCCCATGTGAAGTTTTACAATAGAGAAATTTCACGAGAGCCGTGCAGTAAAGGAAACGGCCGAACTAGCTTTTGACGGGAAAGTCAGTCGTCCGTTAGCCGCCCAGATTTAATAAAAATGCAAATATCTCGGTTAATATTCAAGATAGAGAATAAATGTAAACTAGCTTTTGGTGGGAAAGTCAGTCGTCCGTTAGTCGCCCAGATTTAATAAAAATGCAAATATCTTGGTTAATATTCAAGATAGAGAATAAATGTAAACTAGCTTTTGGTGGGAAAGTCAGTCGTCCGTTAGTCGCCCAGATTTAATAAAAATGCAAATATCTTGGTTAATATTCAAGATAGAGAATAAATGTAAACTAGCTTTTGGTGGGAAAGTCAGTCGTCCGTTAGTCGCCCAGATTTAATAAAAATGCAAATATCTTGGTTAATATTCAAGATAGAGAATAAATGTAAACTAGCTTTTGGTGGGAAAGTCAGTCGTCCGTTAGTCGCCCAGATTTAATAAAAATGCAAATATCTCGGTTAATATTCAAGATAGAGAATAAATGTAAACTAGCTTTTGGTGGGAAAGTCAGTCGTCCGTTAGTCGCCCAGATTTAATAAAAATGCAAATATCTTGGTTAATATTCAAGATAGAGAATAAATGTAAACTAGCTTTTGGTGGGAAAGTCAGTCGTCCGTTAGTCGCCCAGATTTAATAAAAATGCAAATATCTTGGTTAATATTCAAGATAGAGAATAAATGTAAACTAGCTTTTGGTGGGAAAGTCAGTCGTCCGTTAGTCGCCCAGATTTAATAAAAATGCAAATATCTTGGTTAATATTCAAGATAGAGAATAAATGTAAACTAGCTTTTGGTGGGAAAGTCAGTCGTCCGTTAGCCGCCCAGATTTAATAAAAATGCAAATATCTTGGTTAATATTCAAGATAGAGAATAAATGTAAACTAGCTTTTGGTGGGAAAGTCAGTCGTCCGTTAGTCGCCCAGATTTAATAAAAATGCAAATATCTTGGTTAATATTCAAGATAGAGAATAAATGTAAACTAGCTTTTGGTGGGAAAGTCAGTCGTCCGTTAGTCGCCCAGATTTAATAAAAATGCAAATATCTTGGTTAATATTCAAGATAGAGAATAAATGTAAACTAGCTTTTGGTGGGAAAGTCAGTCGTCCGTTAGTCGCCCAGATTTAATAAAAATGCAAATATCTTGGTTAATATTCAAGATAGAGAATAAATGTAAACTAGCTTTTGGTGGGAAAGTCAGTCGTCCGTTAGCCGCCCAGATTTAATAAAAATGCAAATATCTCGGTTAATATTCAAGATAGAGAATATATGTATATAACAATATTTATAGTAAATTTAATTTGCAATAAGATTGATTCTGTACAATGTTTTGATCCGACGTATAGTAACGGAGATATTTCGAATTTTCGAAAATCCTCCCCTCTAAACCCCCCCCCCTCTGTTCCGATTTCAGCCGTTAACGAACTTGATCTTTCTTTTTACATAAAACGACTAAATTTCAAGTTTGTTAACGATCAAACAAAAATTGTGACCGCTAGAGCGGTAACAGACAAATATATATATAAATATATATATATATATATATATATATATATATATATATATATATATATATATATATATAAAATTGTAACCTCTGTCTGTACATTGATTTTTTTCGCGAAATTTCACGATAACTTTTCGTTTCACATGTCAGACACCATAACTGCATTTTGTTTCTTTCGTGTATGTTTGTTTGTTTGTTTGTTACCTTTTCACGCATAAACGGCTGAACCGAATTTTATGAAACTTGGTATGTATATTACTACTAACCCAACTGAGACTTTAGGCTATATTAATATCCTCTGAGACGAACAGGAGTGGGGGTTATAAGGGAAGCCTGAAATTAAAAATAGCGATATTTCGATTCCTATTGGTTTTTCGGCAAATATAAAAATAACAAAAGTTGTTTATTTTGTTATTTAGAGTAACTTTTGTTATATACACTTTTTTCGTATACCGAATTATAAACGAGATATACACAAAAACCTATAACGAATGTGAACAATTTTATTTGAGACGAAAGACCCAACCGAAATGAATAAAACTTGGTATGTGTATTAGCACTAACGCTTTCATTATAATAAGCCATACTAACATTTCTAGGGACGGGCAGGAGTGGGGGTTGTAAGGGAGGCCTGAATTTAAAATAGCGGTATTTTGTTTTCTATTCGCTTTTCGGCAAATATGAACCTAACAAAAGTTGTTTATTTTGTTATTTAGAATAACTTTTGTGATATTCATTTTTGACTTTTAACGAAGTATAAACGAGATATATACTATAAACTAAAGCGGGAGTCAACTATTTTATTGGGCGCTAACGATTGAACCGAACTTAACAAAACTCGGTATGTCAATTAGCATTAATTCTCCCATGATTATAAGCTATATTAAAATTTTTAGGTTCGAACGGGAGTGGGAGTTATAAGGGAGGCCTGAAGTAAATTTCACGATATTTCATTTTCTATTTGTTTTTCGGCAAAGGTGCACCTAACAAAAGTTGTTTACTTTGTTATTTAGAGCAACTTTTGTTTCATTCACTTATGTCGTAAAATGAAGTAAATACGGGATATAAGCTAAATCTATAGCGGGAGTCAACGATTTTATTAGTACTTATTTAAATAAGTTTATAACACTTAAGTGTTTTTAATATAGGCATATTATGACAAATGATGTTATGTTTTAGCCTTATCTATTTCGATTATTTAGTACTAAGTATGATTCGGATTAGTGAGATTATAAATCCCCCTCACCCTTCGCCTCATTTATTTATTTTCCCTAGAAAATAACTTTATTATTTATTTCCAATAGAAATTTAAACTATAAGAGCATTTCCATTATTTAATTTGTATAATGTATAATTAAAAAAAATTCGTGCTGAATTTCCTCAAGGAGTAATAGGGGAAGTAGTAGGGAATCAATCTCTTTGATTTTGGTTATATACTATCTTATTTCCGATATCTTCATGTTATTGAAACAAATATGTACTATCATAACAATTAAACGTTAATGTCATTGTGAAAAAAGACAAAATGCTCTTAAACTCGATATGATTGTTTAAAGTATTACTTAGGTTGCAGGGACGACTACGATCTCTTCCCCTCGACTAGCTTTTTGAATATAATATAAATTATTTTTAGGGTAACACTATTATTTAATGCCATCAGGTAGATAAATTATTACAATAATATTTTGAATTAATAATTTAGACGGAGGCTAATAGAGTTAATTGAGTTTACTGATTTCCTGTGAAATGCTGGGCATTACGGGAAGTGATTACCACTGAGATCTACTATTATGAATATAACCTTACGTGCTAAACTATGCTTAAACTATATGTGCTCGGATTGGTTTTTGACAGGAAATAAGTTTCATTATAGACGATATTTAATTGTAATAAATACTATCCATGATTATGGTTTGAAGTATTCAAAAAGGTGAGTTAAAAAATGGCAAGGGATAGATTAGGAACACATTTTTATTTATTCTTCAAATATAAAATTTCTCATTTATAAGTCGCCTGCCTGACCCTCACAGCAAAACAATGCGCGCCGACGGGAAGTGTAGTTGTAAACATTGAAGCCTTGCCCAAAAAAATACTATCATCATTCAGCCTTAAATGATTTCCCGAGCGAAGCCGGGTACCTTAGCTAGTATGTATATATATATATATATATATATATATATATATATATATATATATATATATATATACATACAGTTTTGAACGGACCTCATTTTCATCATGTACTAGGTAGGATCGATGGACATTTGAAGAAAAATTTCGAAAATTCTGTCATGAGTTCCCCTTAAGGGAAATCTGCTAAAACCATTTAAACTGGACTGACTGATTATGTATCCTTTGCAAACAGGGGTCAGTAGTCATTGTATTGGACACTAACTTACAGATGCTGTAGATAACGTCAGGAGAGTAGATGATACTCTACACAGCTACAGGTAGGTACTCATTCAACACTATTAACAGTTTCTATTATAAATTACAGAAGCTGCAACCATCAGCACCCAAACTTCAGGTACAGTATTCTAGATCCTCAGATACAAAGTCTATGATATTTATAATGTGTAATAACTAATGAAAAAAAAAAAAATCTGTTTGAGCTCTGAGAGAATACACTTCTCATGTGTTTGTCTAAAAAAATATGTTAAAGATTTTCACAAAAGTCTTGAGGCATTGCAAAGAGCACAATTTGAAGACCTTCGGTGGCTCAGTTGGTAGCGTTCTTGATTTGTAACCAATAAAACAGCGTTGTTGTATTGTAATATTTTAAAAATATTATCCAAATATCTGTGTTATTATTGATAACTGTATACTTATGTATTCAATTAATAGTAATATATTTCTAGTATAATATTAAATATTTCTTATACCTATTGTATTGTATTTTTGACAGAAAGGTTTCAAATTTTCTTTAAATACACAGAACATGTTAAAAATTAAATGCAAACAATTGAAAAACTTTTTTATGTAAGTATTAATATTAAATAAACGTCCTAGAAAGAAAAAAAAAATATTACAAAAAAAGTGTGCTACCAACTGAGCCACCATAGCTCTTAGGAATATACCTCTTCGCAACACCTCAAGACTTTAAGCAAACCTTTCACATTTTTTATGTAGACAAATATATATTTGTCAGTTAACGCTCTAGCGGTCGCAATTTTTGTTTGATCATTACCAAACTCGATACTTAACGTTTTCTGTAAAAAGACAGATCAAGTTCGTTAATGGCTGAAATCGGATCAGTAGGAGGGGGGTTTAGAGGGGGGATTTTCCGAAAATTCGAAATATCTCCGTTACCATACGTCGGATCAAAAATTTGTATAGAACCATTCTTATTCTAAATTAAATTGACTATAAATATTATTCTATACATTTATTCTCTATCTTGAATATTAACCGAGATATTTGCATTTTTATTAAATTTGGGCCGATAACGAATGACAGTTTCCCGTCAAAAGCTAGTTCGGCCCTTTGCCGTAACAGTTCGGCTCTCGTATGGAGATTTCTTTATTGTATAACTTCACATGGGAAATCTGCTTAGTTTACACAGCCCCTGCGTGATGGACTTTTTTTTTATTTGAATGCGTGAACATGATTTTAGAAGTGCGTTCTCTGGCTTTAACAGCATTCGTTTTTCATTAGGTACTCCACATTAAAAAAATGTTGGTCAAATCTGTGAAGGGAAGGTCATGTATTCCAATTTTTAGTTGAAACTGGCAATTTTAAGATTCATAGTTTCATATGCTTTCCTTTTGTTCAGTAAATCTACATCTATATAATTGAAGATTTTGTTCGGGTAGATTATATCAGTTATATTCATTATAAACTTAATTATTATTGAAATGATGTTTAGAGCAAATATTTTAGTAAGTTTCTAACAAAACAATGTAGAAAACTAAAGTAGTACCTGGTCCCTGAGTATTAGTATATCCTGTGGTTGCCAGGACACTTCACCGCCGCTAAGCTCTAGGAGCTGGTCAAGCCTGTTTGCATGGGTAGACGGAGGTGAGTGTGACCTCTTTGTAGTATCCCTCCACCAATCATCCCAGCACTCTCTCTCACTGTTCTCATCTTCTTCCTAAAAAATACATTATCACAAGGTAAATAAACTATATATAAAATATTTTTTATTTATTTGATGAGCTTCACAACTAAGGCGATGTCGCTCAGTATCATTTATTTTAAATTCCCTAAATTAAAATGTTAAAATATAGAAAAATGTATTCAAAATTATTAAAACATAGCTTAAATAAAATACAGCAAATAAAATTGGGGAAGAATTAAATTAAAACTATGTGAAACTATAAATTTTGGGATAAATCCTGGAATGACGATGATGGAAGCCAAAGGCACAAGTTTAAAAATGTATTATACAATGTTGTTCACAGAAGCACATACATGAATTAGTAACGCAATTTGAGATAAAATGTCAATTGTCTTCAAGTGATATAAGAGTGAATTAATGTGTGGACTACCTTCTGTCAATAGTTACAAATAAATACAAGTTGTTCAATAATTTCAGATGTTCACGTAGTCTGCAGTCAGTCCGGAGATGTTTAATGGTCAAAACTGTCTTACAGTGAGTGCATGTAGGTCGATCTTTTTGGTTTATGAGATATGAATGTGTAAGTAATGAATGTCCGATTCTAAGCCTAGTCAACACCACTCAATCTCGCATGGTAAGATTTTCTTTTGTTTTGGTTGTCTAGGATTTCTAGGAGTTTGTAGCCAGTCGGTAGTCCAGTCATTGAGTACTTGTTTTAATTACCCGTTTCAAGTATTGTGTAGTCAGCCTGCCAATGTCCACAGTTCTTTTCTGGCTGGTAATTTAGCTAGTCTGTCGATGTCAGTACTTCGGGTTTATAGATATAAAACTTAGCTATGATTGAAAAAAAAAAAAAAATAATGTGACGGGACGTGTTGGCCTAATAGAATGGCATCTTTACTTTTAAAATAGGATGTGAAAACAATTTCTTCTTATGATTTTTTTTCTTTTTTTTCCACCAATTCAACTATACTGAACTTGTCAATGTTGTAAAGAATAAATTGTAATCTACAAAACAAAAAATATCCTAAGTCCAAAATATTAATATTACTGAAGTTATAGCATGTAAACAAATTGTATGTTGTACAATACACAGATGGATTTTATTTATTTTATTATTGCATATTAGGTTACACTTGTCTTTAAACATGAAAAGCCAACATTTGAAAGAGAGTTAAAAAAATCATTTTGATTGATTCCATAGGTTTATTATTTAGGAAATTCCATTATTGAATTATCATTTACAAGTAATTTACAAAAAGAAAAAAAAATTATTTATTAAGTGAAAGCAATTGCCATCTTGTATATAATTTCAACAAAGGAATAAGAGATTAACAGGAAATTAATTCCCTAAAGACAGAGAAACTCTTGGGAGCTTTCGTCCAAAATTTCCCACAATATCCCCTTGGTTAGTTCAGTCAGTGAACATGAAAATATGAGGCCAACTAACTAATACAATCTTATAATGACACATGGAATTAAGATTCAATAAGAACTAAGGTACAAACCAGAAGAGTGTACAGCATGGCCAGCACTAACCCTCTAACATTTATATAAGTGTGTAAGAGCTGATTCATATTTCTGTCAACAATTGTGAGACTTCTCAGTCCCCAAGCCATTACTGAACTATGCAAACTACAAAGAGGCATGAACAGCCACAACGGATGCCTAAATTAAGATAAACTGTCCTAAATAAGGAAGCAATGAGCGTCTATTGTGATAAAGGCACTTATCACAAAGAAAATCAAGCTAGAGTAAATGTCAACTCTCGTACAATAAGTAGTCATTTTAACAAATTTAAAAGAAAATAGTTGAATAACAGAGTATTAAACTTTTCTTTTTTTTAAAAAAGTGTATCAATTTATCAGGAACTTATAAACTTTCTTATTCCCACACACTTCATCATATCCAGTGTCAATTTTTCTAACAGACTTAGGCTGAATCATACTAATATAATAATTATAATCTAAGCATCGTAAATTAACTAAGATGAATAATTCAAAGTAAACAATAATAAAGAATAAAACTTGACATATGCAACCTATCCGTATAAAATCAAGTTCCCGGACCGGCTAAATCTTGAATGATTAGATATATCTTTACGTCTTTGATAATCCCTAATCATGATTTACACTATTATTGATCCATTACAAAAATGGAGCAAGGATTTACAACCATAGAGTGCAAGATATGGCATTATCTTAGAAAATTTCTAGAGAGAATAATTCAAATACCATCCTTTATGTGGTGTGTGTGTGTGTAAATTATTTTTTCGTTTCCAGTATCTTATAGGCGGAAAATAAAAAAACAAACAAGGAGAGTAGTAGGCCCAATAGGTTATATAACTGCACAAAGCAGCTATGCAATGCTACTGAGTTTAAGAATAACATGATATGTTTAGAAGAATATTTTTAGAAGTACATTGTTAACGAGAATACAATGAAATAAAGAAAGAAAGAAAGAAAATGAGAAAACAGTTTTGTCAGTTTAGACCGTTTGATGATATATTGACAACAATGGTTCACAAAATATTATTTCTAATAATCATGGAGGAACAAAATAACTAAAGAATTTCATTCCTTTGAAATTAGTAAATTCAATTTAATTTTAGAGATACAAATGACTTGACGGCATTACACAATTTCTAATTTGAGCACATTCCAACTGCAATACTCAGTCAAGGTCCATTAATAGCTATAAAGACTTTTCACTTAAATAAATACATAAATAGCTGTCAGAAAAAGTGGTCAGGAGTTTAAATTATAAAATGCAAACCTTATGATGTTGGGCTGGAAATGATTTCCTTTTCTTTGAAGGATCATTCTCAATTAGGTTATCTTCCAATGCTCCAAATTCAAACATGCTATACCTGCAATGAAATGAAATAAATGACTAAATATAAGATCAAATAAAGTTTACTACAAAATCCAGTCATAAAAAAAGTAATACAAATAAAACATTCAATAACCAATATCTATAACCCAGAGCATATTTCTAAAGAGAAAAATTGAATTCCAAGAAAAGCATATAGTTTGTTTATTTTATATTCGAAAGGAAAATTGTTTAATTATAGTTACATGTGTTAAATAATTAAAGAGAGAATTTTTTTTTTTTACTTTAATCAGAACTAAGCAACATAAAGAACACATGCCAAGCCAAACAAATGCTAAAAGAAATCAGACAGGCTAAATCCCAAAGAAACACCCAACATTATAACATCTACCACAGCCATTACAGTTAATAATAAACACCGCTAATAACCTAATAGTTGAGTGCCTAAACTCATCTCCAATCTAATATTTCTAATCTCTCCTCACTCTATGCCCCGTGGCCGCCCTTCATGAGCTGTTGAGCCAAAGATTCTCATTTAAATTTTGTCATTGAGGTTGTATTCATTACAAAAAATGAGGTCTATTCAAAACTATATATATTATTCTGTTAACACTCTAGTGATATAGCTTGGCACTTAAATTTTTGATGCAAAACTAAAGATTAAGTTCATTAGAGACTGAAATTGGACCTGGGGAAGGGGAAATTCAGAGGGAGAATTTCAAAAATTCAAAATATCTTCATTAATATGCAAGAGACTGAAAAATTATATATCTTAATTTAATATTTTATAAATGTTGTTATATACACTTGTTCTGTATCACAAATATTAATGAAGATATTGGCATTTTTTAGTAAAGCCATCAGTAAACCACCACTCCTACTCACACCATATTACAGATAAGCTGATATATCATTCAACGTTCAAGTCGAAACGTAAGTATAAAATACTGCTTTCAGTGTTCTTATACTGTGTGAGATATGCTCAAATATGTTCATCAATAAAGATTTTAAGTTCTATACGACACGCTTTTTTTTTTGTCAATTCCATACCTGATATTTAACCGTTCCTTACAAAAATCACTTAAATCAGTTCAAAGGGAGGGGGAGTTCAGATGGGAGAAAAATGTCTCAGTTATTACTAAACATGGTATAAATTTCTTGAATAATTTACAATTTATAATATATAAATTATTCAAAAAAAAATGTCTAAGGTTTCAGACAGGAGTTATACTTTGGGTTTACTTCCACAAAGCATTGAGTCATTAAGTGTGTTTATTTTCAGAATGCATATTCCACTAATGATCTGGCACAGTATAAATCTTTAGTTCAGAGAGAATATATTTAAAGTACTGTAATATATTTATTATTATTGAAAACTATGTAATCACCTCTTTCCTTCTTGGCCTTTCCGCATCTTTTTTTCCTCACCACTGTAGTTGTAAACATAGAGAGGGTTGTTGGCAGGTGTGTTAGAGACTGGGGTGTTATTTGTTGGTCCTCCAGATTCGGAAAGAAGTGTTGAAGATCCTCTGTAGCCTGAAGAAGGAGCTGTTCCAGTGCTAGATTCAGAGCTGTTCACATTGGTTCTACCTCCAACTGAAATACAATAATAATATATAATTTTATATAATAGATATGTTACCCTCTGTTGATAGGTCGAAATATCATATCATAATAGCTTCTCGTGGGAATATAAAATTGAGCATGAAATCATTCCGTCTTATTCATCACGTAACACAAATGTCCTGTTATACGTACTGTTGGACTCATTAAATAAAATCATTGGTCCCACCCTGGCTAGAAAAGGGCGGTAACACGTAGATAACCTATTCCAATTAGCCCAATTGTAGCAAAAAGTGAACGCTAATAAATAATTTAAATTTAAAATAGCCCATGCTAACAATATTCATATCATTGATACATAATAAAAAAGTTTACAATGTTATCAATATACTCACACGGAACAGTAATAAATTCTATTTAATGAATGAATGTCAGAATAAAATTTTTGAAATACTTAAATCTAAATAATGTTTTAGGGCCGTGACCGTAAATTGCCATGAATTGTTAACACAATTCCCTCTTTAAATTTGTCCAATAAACTTAATATTAATGAAGAAATTGATGAATATATGATTTGACATCATAATAAACCCCCACTCTTGATGGCAGTAGTAAAATATAAAATAGTGAATACTTACGCTCCATTACAAAAAAAGTTCTCAATTCTATTGAGATATTTTCATGCAACATGAAAGGGATGGAAAGTCCATCCTGGAGAGATAATTCGGCACTCGGTAATAACAATTTTGAAATGAGAAAACCCATTTTCTTCACATTTTGTTCAGTTTTATAATTTAGTTATTACAATTTTGTGTTTTAATTTTTCTACATTAAATACAAATTATAGGTAAAGGAGTAAAAAAGTTTAAATAGCCTCGGTGATTTTAGTTTTGGTAGAAACCTATCACTATTTTGTTATTGGAGTAACTGCTAGGCTCTGAATAGAAACTATATGAATTCACTATGAGCTACAATTTAGGGAGGAGGGAGCAGAAATGGAATAATTACACATTAGTATTCTGTCATGAGAATGTGTAAAAAATGTGCAATTGTGTGTCTGTTTAAATTTAAGCTAAACTCTCAGCAACAAAATCATGATTCATCGCATTTGGCAAGTCTTAATATTTACTGTAGACATGAATAGCCACAGCAGCTCTTAATACATTGGCATGATTAAATAAGAATTGTTGATATTCCTCTAAATACCTTCCAGAAATAATTAAAACTATCAGAAATATGTTGGATGGCTGTTTTTTACAAATGAACAAAGGTGGCATTAGTTATAGTGAGGATTTATTAAAAATATCTAAGAAAAGCCCTAAAAGCATCAAGAGAGAACCATCATATGAAGATTTTGCTACAAAAACATTTTACAGAATGTTTAATAACACAGCACAACTAATTACAGTACTTATCGGTTTTCGAAAGGCAACCCATTTAAAGACAATTCTTAAATCATAATTAAAAGAAAACCACTTTATTATTTAAAATAGCACTTCTAGAATTTATAGAAAACAAAATAGTTAACAGGAATTCACTCATTATTTACAGATAAAATATTTACTGGTTCAAAACCGCATATCGCTATTCAGTGTTATTGCTATCGCTTTAGACAGTTCATACTTGACTAGATTATCTTAGTCATTCTGTTTCTTTTGTTATCAGAAAATGGGTGATCGTTTATTAACAATACTTGGTATTTATTAACACCATTTGGTGATAGTTTATTATTACACCACTCAGACAGCTAAATTTCAGCGTTCATGTGACAGGCGATGGCTGGGGCAGCTACTCCACTCTAATTTTAGTTTTGGGCAAACTCTAATTTATAATTACATTCAAATAAATTCTAGAAGTGTTATTTTAAATAATAAAGTTTTTTTTTTAATATCATTTAATAATCGTCTTTAAATGGGTGTCCTCATGATAACCAATAAGTACCCTAATAATAACAACTAATTACCATTTTTGTTCACGTATGACCTTTTTTTAAAAAAATCAACATAAAATCTATGGGTGCGCGTGATACGTGGGGATTTCCAAGTGGTAGAAACAGAACTTAAACAAATACAAATATAACCGGTATACCTATGTATCTTTGCTGTATTACCAGTATGTATCGGTATTTTATGTATAATACAGTTTTTAAAAATTATATTTTTAATTTTATTCTGAAGAAAATAAATAAAATGAAGTTCACAAAAAATAATTTTTCTGAATAATTAGACCTATTTTTTTATTATTTTTTTTGCGTTGTAAACGAGCAAATAAGGTAGTTGAAGACAAAAATTCATATTTCTTAGAAAATTCATATACAAAATTGAAATGAGGACTAATTTAAAACATAAAGGGTTTGCTTAATCTTTAAATTATTAACAACTGAAAATTAATATATTTTGATTTTCAGTTGCTCGCAATTTACTATTAAGAACTTAAAGAATTACTATTTACTATTAAGAATTTAAAGATTTGACTAATATATTTTGGTCAAATATTTATGACTCTCTTTTAATGAAAAAATAAAACAATAAATAAACTAGAATGATAATAAATATACTTACAATTTGGAGGTGGTGTATTGATATCCTTAGAAGGATTTGGCGATGTAACAAACGCAGGCTTGTCAAGCCTAGCTCCAGAGTGCTGTCTCACCTGAGGGAGTTCACATAGTAAAGACCAGTATTCAGATGGAAGGAGTGGTGTCAAACTTGACCAGTCCATAACATGATCAAGACCTGCAACAAATTAATATTATCCTGTATCAAAATAATGTTAAAAATCTATAAATGATAAAATAAAGTTTTTAACAGCAATGTCACTAATTGTGTCCTGCTAATATTTAACATATTCAACGGACTCGTAAATCTAACTTGCCATGCCAATGTGTAATAAACAATAAACCATAAGAAAAATAAATTGTAAGGGATTTGAGAACAAGAGCTCTGAATCTTTTCAAGTGGAGTTTTAAAATGAATATGAAAACGAGACTTACTCCATAATTGTGGACAGTTCATTTGCTCAAAAAAGATAATGTAGGAGAGTTAACCATATAAAGGAGCAGACAAATCCATGTCACATTAAAAATTAATTATCATTTCCTTACATCAACTTGAGATAAGAATTGATTCATCAGTCGCATGAGTCAGGTGCATAGTCTCACAGCTACTATTGACATAAAGTGTAAACCATACATGTGTAACATTCCTTTGACAATTACCAGAGTAAATATTTCTTAGAAGACATTTTGGTTTTCAAAGTTTATTTAAATCATCTTTCCCTTATAATTTATATTAGCCAAGTCTGAAACTTTAGTAGTACTTTTGTTTTTATTTATTTATTAACGTCCACTTTTTGCAACTAAAGCTAATTGGGACGGAGTATCTACAGGTTACCACCCTTTTCTAGCCAGGGTGGGACTAAGGATTTTATTTAGTGAATTCCTTCACTAAATAAACTCCTATTGCCCAGGGAGAGAATCGAACTCGCCACTCTAGGTTTACCATGTGAGATTAAAGTCTACGCTTTAACTCACATGACTAACCTGAGCCCCATTACTTTTGTTACTCAGAAAAAATTTAAAATATTAGAGAATAAATATAAGCATATCCTTTATTTCTGACACAATTCAGGGGTTCAGGGAATGAATTTCATTGCTTAAAATTGAAATAAAACTAAAACAACAGTTATATAGGTAAGCCATGTACTACGTTTCTCATGTAATGTAATAAATTAATTATGTTTTCAGGTGGATGATTACCACCTCCAGGTATTCAGTTTCAGGACATTAAATAAGCCTATCAATTTCTAAATGAACACCATTCCCATCACGGAGAAAAATTATAATCATTTGAGTTTTAGCTTCTCACTGTGTCAATAGCTATTTACAAAAACTCTCTCATTGAAAGTAGAACAATAATAATCCGGGTTCCGAAGTTAAGTTACGTAATTGTGCAAAAGTTATTGTAAATACTCGTACAGTTTTGTAAAAACAGTGATATAGAAGAAGACTTTGCCAGAAGTGTATTCTTTCATGTATTGGAATTTTGCAGTTATCTTTATATTCAATTAGGAATTTCGGGTTCAATAGTCCAAACTTTTTTTGCCTAAAAAAAACAGCGAAGTAATAGAAATGGAAGAATAAGAAAGAAATGAAATGCAAACACATGTAGAGACAGCGTTAGAATAATCTGAAAAATGCATACACTAAGTGCTCTATGGCTCTCCAATCTAGGGAAGTCAGCCCTTAAAAAGGATGTCAAGTTATTTTTGTACTGAACTTTTTTTTTGTTGTCGTTTTGTCTTGTCCAATTTCTGAGTTAGAGAAGGGCAAGTAAATGAACGGAATGTCAAAAGTTCATTTAAATTCAAATACAATTACTAACCTTTCTGCCTGAGGTTTTCCAAATCCCTCCTTGTTACAGTTCTGTAAGGAGGCTGAGTTTCTGTGATGCCAGGAGGCGTTCCAGGACTTCTGGCATACTTGACGGGAGCAAGGAGAACCCTCTCTGCAGTAGGGCCACTCCTCAAAAACCCAAGGTCAGGAAGAGTATAGTTAGGATACAAAACATAAACTGGCTTTTTCTCTTCTTTAACTCCCTGAAACATCATTGCAATTTTTAAAGTACAATAAAATTTTAAGTATTTTTATCAATATCATTTTACATAAATAAAATAAAAAAAAACGTTGCATAAATCAGATTATTTTCAACTTTAACCCTTTCCTTCACTATAGTGACTTTGTACAAGGAAAGGGTTAAAACTAAAAAAAATCACAGATACTGAACATATTTAATTAATTCAACTACCCTAACTTTTTTTAGAGATTTTTTTTTAAAGCTAATTACTTCTGATCATCTCATACAGAATAATCCTTGAAGTGTTAGTTTTATCATATAATTTTGACAGAAAATCATTATGAATTCAATTTATCCTATTGTCACATTTTACTTCATGAGTATGACACCTGAATGGTTGTACAGTTATTGGACATGTTACATACAGGACATTTCTGTTACATGATGAAAATAACAAGATGATTTCTTCATAAGTTAATCCAATCTTTATATTTACACGGGAAAGAAATTTTATTTGTACCCATCAATGACAGATAACACGGCTAGTGCTATTATATGAAACAGATAATTAACCAACTAATTATAGAATATTATTACATACTTTTAAATATTTTGTTTTTACTTTGTACTACCTGACCATATTAAATTAGGCTTATAATAAAGAGCCATCTGCAGGTGGTCACCGAATGCAAGAAATTCATTAAAAATAGCGGAACAGAAAATAATGAAAGGGAAATCTAGCAAAAATCAATGAAACTAACATATTCTGTGGAGAGAAGCTCAAAAGGTTTCAGTTTCAATGTTGTCACATGATTTTACATGAAATATCCTGAGCTTTTAACTGCCCTTCACCAGTTCAGCATTAAAAAGTAATCGGTTTATATAAGGCTGCTAAAGTTTAAGAGTCTCATAGGTCTTATTGAGGTAATGTTGTCACTTACTTCAGTAAATCGAATAATTATTAAGTATTCTATTCAACGGCCAATAAATGTTTTAAAAGAAAGAAAAAAAGTATGGGTTACCTCTTTATTTCCAGTTTCCCGAACAGAAGTCTGAATAGCTCGGTCTACTGTATGCAAAGGACATACTTTAGTATCCCCTGATGGATCAGTACTACTTGAGGGAGCAGACAATTCAGATAAACCACTTGTTCCGGTACCAGTAGTCACTTTACCTGGTGCATCCCGTTCAATACTATTATTATTGTTAACATTGAACCTGAAAAATAAAATCAGATGTGTATTTTGAAATAAAATTAGAAAAATCAATTTTTCATTCATAAGTAGAAAAAATAGCAATCACTATTCAAGCAAGACAATCCATTAAACCAAATTTTCTACTCCAAGCAGAATGATTCACCTACATTTAAAATTATTTACAAAATTTGCAACAGTTAAATGTTCTCCACAAGTAGAAAGATTAAGTGTAAAGAAACATTCAAACCAGAGTAATTCACACAAGAATCCAGTGCACTATCACTAGGCTACCCCACTCCTCCCAAATAATTATGATACTGTACTGGAATGGGGGGTGAGATAAGGTATTATAAAGAACTTTTCTTCAAAATGTGCCCCTTATCTTATTCCTTTCAAACTAAACACAGATTAACAAAAAATAGGGGTGGGGTTTGAATGGAAAAAAAAAAATTGAAAACAGTGATTATTTCAATATTTTCAGTTATTTCCTGGATTTTTTTTGGTAACAGATATAAACTGGACAAGTCAAATGAAATATAAAATGTTATAAGATGTTAAATCGTTAAAAAAACATTTCACCCTTGAAGTCTTTACAACAAAAAATGTTTGTAAATGCCACAGTAAACCATTAAATAAAGTACATCCGCAGAGGTTCCCAGTGGGACATCTGTTTTTGTTCTAAAGCCAATTTGGCTAAAATTATGAATTTGTATAACAATTTTATTTTATTATTTATTAAAAATTTTACTTAGCAATACTCTTAGAAAACAAAAAAAAATATTTTTTACTTGGTAGAGCTCCTTTAACTTTAATCGAGATGGAAGTTTGGGAATACAAAATTGTTAAGAAGAGTACATTTTCTTGGTCTCTCAGGTTTATGTCAAAATATATATATCTTATTAGGTTTCATCAAATAAAATATTGGGATAGGCAAATGGAAAACTATTATTTCCTGGCCTTACTCTTTACAACTGTTATGTATTTTAGGCTGTTACAATTATTTGTCATAAATAATTCAAGGATGAAGCATGTTTTAAATGGCTTAATATAGCGTGAACTCCATTAGGCAAAGAAATTCAAACTAAAGAGTATAGTAAAATAATCCCTTTGTTTTCAAAGTTTGTGTTTAAATTTAATATTTTTTGTTTTTAATCATAAGAAATCAATCAGAAAAGCACTGAAGTGCATCAGTAAAAAAAAAAAAAGTTATTTTTTAGATATAGGTGAGAATGGGTCCCTTCATCTTGGGTATGGTCTTGGCAGCTTCAAAGGTTTGCATTACTAGTTAGGCATGGCTAGTAGCTATAAATAGGTATTCCTTTTAGAGCACCCTATCTCATCGTACTAAATTAGAAATAGTTGTTTACTTTTCATTACATGATTTATTCCCACAGCTATAGCCGTTTTATGGAGGGGGGAGGCTGAAATCACATAACATTTGTTATCAAACTATGAAGTATAACTATAGAATTATGACACTGGTCTTTCTTTTGAGACCAATCACAATATGGCCTTTCTTTATAGACATCACATCTAGGCAAATCACCTATGATGTGATGTCTATAAACAAATAAAAAATCTTTTGAGACCAAATGGTATAATTTTCTCTCGATTAATATTAGAAAAGGAATAAAAAATGTTCTCTTAAACTTTTTAATTTTACTTGTTTTTAATGAGCATCCTAAAAGGAACATTCATTTTTCATTTTCAGAGGCTACTAAAATAATGAATGTTAGCCAGAATAAATAACTTCTGTGCGTTCTGATTAATTCATAATATCAATAATTTTGGAAACTTCGTAAAGAAAAAAATATTTTTAATGACAATAAATGGGAACTATAAATGATTAACCTATAAAAAGATAGTTGTACCAACTTTCTAATTAGTAAGAAATATGCTTTCCTTCTCTTTTATAACTACAATATTTATAATTAAAGGATTGCATAGCTAATATTTACCACAGCTAGCTTCAATGGCAATAAATTGTCAATTCAGAAGACAAATAAGTGTAGTGTGCATGCATGGCCTGTGTGATATATTCAATGAGCACAAACATACTTTTAAAACGTATAACATGAACAACTTTAAATTCTTCTATAGTTTTATTTTGACAAGGTACTTCAGACTGATAGAGGTTAATTACAAGTGTATGTTAATGAGTCGCAACCTCTACTTGAACTATTCTTTAACAAAACATTGCACTTTAGAGGCATCCAAACCACAACAGTGATGTTGCCTGGAACTTTTACTGCTGGAATGGTTATCCTATACCAAATCTACTTTCCCTGATGCATGAATATTTCTTCTATTTATTAAATGACAAAAACCAACAGCTTTCAACTATAAACTAAGGCAACATACATGCTAAATGCAGAGAGAAGGGGGAGGGGGAGTAAAATTTCCCGAAAGGCCTCCTGTCTTGTCAAATGGATAGATATGACTAGGAGACACTCTTTAAAAACTACAACATTTAAAGTATTTGAAAAAATGTATTTGGCAAAGTTAGTTTATTTATTTGATGTCAGTAATTTTGGAGAGATTATATGGCATAAGTGCGTCAGAAGTACTCTTTAAGTCAAGAATAAATTGACTAAATGGAGATTAAGATTTAAGTTCCGGCTCCATAAAGGGTCTTGATATGCTGGTTTAGACTGGGCATCGTTTGTAGAATGTGATGAGGTGCCTTGGCATTCAGCTCCAGTGACTTTTGCAAAAATGTTGTGTGAATTTTTGGAGCTCCTGTGAGGTATTTTTTTCATAAATGGAGGTTGCGACTTATTATTTCCTACAACATTTCTTTAGAAGATATAATAAATAGGTGTTTCAGCTTTACTCAAGCACTATGTACAACTCAGAGCAGAAGTCTGGGTAAGAGGGTTCTATAATCATCATGCTATCAGGACATGCACCACATAAATATAACTCCTGAAGCGTTCTAATACTGATAAGAAACCACAAGCTCCTTAACTAAAATGACCAATTATTTTGATATTTTTATGCCATTTTGTTTAAATTGAAAGCGGGTATTTCTCAGGAAAGAAGTGTACATGAAGGTATTAAAACCAAACAAATATGTATGTGTCGTTAATGGTACGAACTTGTTAGAAGAGGCTGATAAGGAGCAGGTGCATATAGAAGGTGACTTTGAGGAAAGACGTTCAACACTGCTTCCGCTCTCCCTGACTAGACTGTCTTCGTAGCATGCTGAGAGACTAGCCGACTCAGAATCTTCCCTCTCCCTCTCTACCCTATTATGTATCATACTCTATGTCATTTCAACACACACTCTATCTCATGTATTTTTTTTTTCTTTAGAGAGGTTTAGGACACAGAATATTAATCAGATTAAGGATTTAAAATCCTAAGCAATAATATTCTACTAATAACAAAGACTATCCCACTTTCTTTTTTCACATAATACAAAATAAGGATAACTTGCATTAAGGGTAAAACTTCTTGACAACAAGGGTTCTTTCGAAGAATTGTGAATTTTCTTGACTCCTCATATGTTGATGGTGTAAAATGGGATATGCTTTATTAAATTCAATGGAATGAAACAACTACTTAACGCTTCAATTTCTTTTTGACTGTGGTGGAGAATTCATATCGATAGAGTGGGTAAATTAAGTACTTAAATTATTTAGTCCTACAAATTATTTTTTAAATGTAAATGTACTTCTACCATATGCAATATCTTAAGTTTAGGAAGAGGAGGTGAGTACTTCTGAATTTGCTCGAATAGAAAATTATTTTAGCGACAGGAAACTATACTCTATTCCTAGACTGAAGTTGTCCTGGAGATGAAAAAATATCTTTTCAAATAGTAACCAATTCAGATGCTGGCTAACTTAAGCATTTCCTCTTTGAGGCAAAACTCGTAAAATCAATTCTATATATCGACATGGTTAAAAAAAGGTGAAAATGGATGCCTTAGTCAATTTTATTTTCTTAAAATATCCAAAATCCGCAATGAAAAAAACAATTTGGCATTTATCGATTACCAATCATTTGGAATACTGATTACTGAGGAAATGTAAGAATTAACCAGATAACAGAATTGGTACCAAAGATAGTGTACTCCCCCGGAAATGACTTAGTTCTGTGTTCGAGTCCCACTCAATTTCATTTTGAACAACATAACAAATTATAAAAACAGTAATAAATAATGAATGTTTTTTATTCATAACTGTACAAAAATAAAAATATTTATTTGATCACAGATTAAATACTTAACCTTAAAAATATTAGTCGTATTATTCTAGGTGGCCACTTGTCTGAGAACCACATAAAAGAATACAACTAAGATTTGAGTGTGGTTATCCATTTTTTCATTGTACAATTAAAAATATAAATAATAGAAAACAGCAAAGAAATAAATAAATGAAATAAGAACATTTACTTACTCCAAAACCTCTCATTTTTTTTATACGAACTAAGTTATGGATATTTTAATAGCAGTAGAGATTACTTTCTTAGTACTGAGAATGAGGTTTTATAATTTAATAGGAATACTATTTTTCAGGACTCAAATAAAACTATTATACTTTAACTATCGACCAATAAATGGAGATTAATGAGAACTCACAACTTAGAAGAAAAAAAATAGTTAAAATGAAATATTGAGGTAGTAACAATGGAAGAAATTGCTGCTATTGCGAATATAAGAAAAATAGGCTCATATATAAAATATAAATTGAATTTTAATATTTAATGGACAAGGAATACAAACACTGTTGGAATTATAAATGTCTGGTTTTACTCCATGATATTTCTCAGGTTTACCAACTACCTTCTTCAGGTGGGCACAATCTGACAGCAACTAGTAGCTAGGAGCCACGTGAAACAAGATTGTAAACACCTGAGGAAGTCTGTTGGAAAGCCAGAAAAAATGATAAGGAATCCACCTGACATTGCCTGAAAAAGAGCGATTTCAACAGCTTTAAATAAAATCGTGGAGAAGGAGTCTTACCTTTCAGAGAAGAACTCGTATAAAAACTAGATGAACTAGATAAGTCCTTTTTCAGATGTGTTAATCACAAGAAGTATATTTATTACTAATCTTAAGTCTAGGTTAAATCAATCAATTCTTATCAAGATTTAATATTAAGCCCATGAAAAAATATATGAAATTTCTTTCACCAATCATGCTTACTCAGATATAATACAGTAAAATAAAAAAAAAAAAAAGGAAAGGGAATACTAAATCTATACAAGCATTCACATTTATACATCTTATCTTTTTTTTAAAAAGAGGCTATTAATCATCATTGAACATTAGCTAAAATTTACTTCTTGACTCAAGGTTGTGGCAGGAATAAATACAATGAATTTTAAACATCATAGGAATTCTCTTTCAAAGAGTAAAACATTAATGAGTCAACATGAAATCAATGTCTAAGGTTTGTCAGAATTTAGAGGAAGGTTTCTTACACACATCAAATTAAACTAAATAGAATTAAACCTAGAAGGAAAGAAACATCCCAGAAATGACATTAAAATTAATACTAACAAATGACTTACTGGGTTATGGTAATAAATTAAAGAGTTTACAGAGTATTTACCACTGCCAGATAAAAAATACGCATTAAACTAAATATGACAGTTTTAAGATATGTTTTTGAAAAAAAAAAAAAGCATTCTTTTAAAACGCACCAGAAGTTTGGCTGGAATTAAGTGGAAATGTGTTCATAATCTTGAAAACGAAGTAATTATAGTAATAAATAAAAAATATAAAAATGTTTTTTTCATAAATTCCATCTACTATTCAAAGCCATATATAAAATAGTTTACATGCAGTTTTGTTAAGTAGTTGTAATATTAGAGTAATTTGATTAAAGTTGCATCATAAGAAAAATTATGATCAATTAATCCCTGTATTTTTCATTCCAGGTAGTATACCTTTTTTTTTATTTTAAAACATCTTTACGAAAAAAATAACATAAAAGAGGTAATCAATAATGTTTAAATATTATATTTATTACGATATAAAGGAATAATAAATAAAGACAATTTTTTTATGTAAACAAGGACACAACATAAAAATGACATCACTGAAGTTTGACAAGTGAGCGTTTATTTTACCAAAAATTAGAAACAATTTGATTCAAACAAAGCAGTGGTAATTAAAATAAAAAATGGTGATATATTCAATTTTCAAGCTTTTTTTAAAATAAAATGTTAAATTTATCATGCTCATATAAGAGTTAACAGGAGACAAACTTCTCACTTAGTAATAGTATTGCCATATTATATATTTCACATGCAAATGAAACTAAAATGCAGTTATAAAAAATGATAAAGAACTTGTATAGGAAAAAAATTATTTTATTTAAGTAATAGAGCACTGAAAATAGATAAACTTCTTAGTAGTTGGTAGTGTCATGACAATATTTTGCCTCTCGAATAACACAGATACTTGTGTTTGTGAATTTTGAGTTAGATTCACTGCATTTATCACAAAGTTTAGAAAGTTACATACCATAGTTTGGTGTTCGTTATTTGGCATTAAGAATTAAACAAAATTACCAGAGCAAATTAAGTGACTTTAAATTACTAGCTTTGTTCATTGAATTTTGTCCTGAATCCTATTTTAAATGAAGTTAGGCAAGGGCATCAAATTAAAAAGTGTAATACCATACCTATTATCTATGTTTTGGTCAGCAGAGTTTGCACGCTGAGCAATAAACATCCTCAGGAGACTGAAATTTCCTTGTTTACCATTAGCAAGCTCAGGCCCACCACTCCCACTAAAGCTTTCTGAAGTTGCAGAACCACTATTCTGGATATCATACAATTTAACACAGCCGCCTAAAATAAAACGAAATTTGAATACAGTAACGGAAACCAAAAATCTTGATATACAGATAAATATACGATTAGTTTATTTTAATTTCTGATACAATGCAGATATTTTGATCTAAACAAAACTGGTCATCCTGGGATTTGAGCCAAGGAATTTTCTGTGGGAATTAGATCTTAAACCAGTACGCCGCATCCCACTCAATAATTATAAATGAATTAAAGATTAAAATAAATTTTTAATTACCAAATTTATAATTTTAATATTGCTACAATGAAATACACTTGTAGATCTGTAATTATTGTTATTCTATTAGACCTAACAATAGTGTACTACAACTATACAAAAACCATTAGCAAATAAATAAATTAACTGGAAAATATTCAAATGCATCCTTTTTTCTTTTTAAAAACAATTCAACTGTTAAGATTATTATGATTTATTGAAATGGAGAATAAATTATTAACACTACAGCATCATAAAATTTTGAAAATTATAAACATTAAGATTAAAGATAACACATTTATAATAATGTTATACATACCTAAAACTCAATTATTTTTTTCTATTGTATGAAAAGAATATTTTTACAATACTTTGAATGAATATGAACACCTAGTGCATTTAATAATTCACAAACAATCAACAGATAGTAAGTAAAAAGGCAATCCCCCCACCCATTTATTTCTCTCTAAAGATAAAAAAGTTATCTTAGGCTTATTTTTCAGCCAGATTTTTAATGAAGATAATATTGACTTTCAATGTTATTCAAATGACATGATTTTAGACTCAATACTTGATAAATAGTTTTTTAAATTATTATTTATAATCAGTTTACTGAGAAGCATATTGATTAACAAACCAAGAGCGATTGATGCTGAAAGACATGGTGTCCCTTGTCCAAGATCAGGAAGGCTGACAGTTTTGCTTCTAGATCTTTGTCCTCGGGGATTCCTACGAAGTTTGCTCCATGTAGTAATTGGTGCATCAGATGCAGCCATTTTTGAGTCTTGTTTCTCTTCTACTGACATCATACTATCTCCTAAAAGTTGTCAAGGGTATTTAAATTAATTTTTTTATGGGTATTTCAATGTACATATAGTTGATATATCCATGTTTTAGATGTGGTGGTACTCCATAATAAAATTGTTTTCTTTAATTCGATTCACGAATTACAAGAAATAATTTGAGGTGTATGAAGGAAAACAATAAATTTAATAGTTAATAGTCTCAAAAACTGTGAAATCATCCCCCAAAAACTATAGTTTTTTCAATTTTATTTCTGTTTAGCTCTGGGCACCTTAACTTATGGTAATTTTAATTGTTATGATGGAAGAGACAAATGAATAAAATATGAGTTATTCAAATTTGCATATTACATTATGTTGTTTAAATATATACTTTTAAAAGGAAGGTGGTGCCCCTTTGAGACACCTGAGACTAGACGAACTCTCCCCTGAGTAACTTTCAACTGAATATATATGCCATATACCACTGCCGTGATATTCTTTAGCAAATGCTAATCATGCTATGTAGGCCTTAGCTACTGCCTACCATTAATTTTTGCAGGATATTGAGGGTTGACACCTATAACAATTTTCCCCTGAGTGGAATCCTGCCTTTAATGTAGAAGACTGACTGAGGTCTTTATTATTGAAAAGTCTCATCTGGAAGCCAAGAGAAGACCCATAAACCATGCCTTTATTATTGATAAAACCTACTGAAACACAAAGGGAAACCACTGTATGCCCTTGTGACTCACTTCCTTTGGGGTTTTATATAAAACAACCATCCCTTTATTGTTGATTAGACCCATACAGGAAGCAAAGAGAAAATAACAATGAAAACACAAACTTCAAATATTTTAGTTATTATTCGAATTCAAGAACAAAAGGACAATAATTATAGAAAATTAGTTTTTAACAAAATTGGACATGTAACATTTGCCGATTGGACTAGTAATAACGGTGTATTATTTCTTTTTTATTTGTTTCCTAACCCCGCTTCCACCCTTGTCAGATGAAAACAATATGCTGTATTTAAAATAGGAATACGATATTTTGTGATATATTGCTAATGTGAAACAAGTAGGAGTGAGGGTTTACTAAAAGGTCAGAACTAAAAATAAAAGGGTGACATAAGTATCTAACCCATCCCAATTAGCCTTAGCCATAAAAATATTATCTATAAAAATCTAATAAATGAAGAATATTTTACAACGTACCAGTATCTGTATATTCAGATGTCTCTCCCATCACAGTAGAGCCATGGAATGCTATAGTATAGTTGGTTTTGTTAGCTTGGCACGTCACAATGAGCTGTTCTCCCTCATCCAAGGAATCAACACTGTAATTGGGAAGTGTAGCTTCCCTAACTGGTGAGAATAGAGGTTCAGAGTGGCATAATGACATTGATGACTCATCCTAAAAGAAAAATAATAAATCTAAATTAAAATCCATACATAACTATACACTTTTATAACATTAGTTTAGGCCTCAGTCAAGCTTCAATTACAGCAAATAAAATGAAACTTTCTGTGAGGTGTAAACCCTTATTTTAATGCTTGTAGAGTAGCTTACAAATATCATTTCACATTCTAGAGTCTATTTTCCCTTGGCAAAACATTTGATAAAGAGGACCAAAAAACTTGCACATGAAGCAGAATAAAAGAGAGTGTTTCCTAAAGGCTAAAATACAAATAAGAAAAATATAAAAGGAAAAGAGATTGCGGTATATAACTTAATTAACAAGATTGTTTATAAACATTTGTGATCCAAAAAATACTAATGGATATATTTAATCAAAGGTTTCACATTTTACCCCTTCTATAAACAAATACCTATACATGCATGTGTAAATCTGAACAAACTTCGTATTTTTTCCCTCAATTAGGTAGGATCAATGGGCATTTGAAGACATGTTTGGTAAATCTTGCCTCAGTAGCTGATTTTCTTTATTTAGTTGATGGAGATAAAATCCTAAATTTAATTTGTAAGAGGGCACTTACATATGCTGTACAGTTCAACCGCCAATGGTAATTTACAAGGAACACGTGTTACGAGTATTTTTCGCTTTTAACTAATAGATTGAACTAGGGAGTCAATGTGCAGACCATCTTTATCTTTATCAATACCCTCATGTTCATTTTTATTTTTTAAAGTTTTCTTTGAAATTGATAGAAATAAAAAATCTATTAAGTTCTCTATAATAGTTTCTAAGACCCGACGTACTTGCAAGATTCTTCAATAAAATGCGCCTGTTGTAAACAAGTTCTTGTAATACCACTAATACAAACCAAAAGTTGTCTATGGATCACAAATGGTAAGACAAGAAATGTCATATGCCCCTACTCACATTAATTTATTAAAAACAGATTGACAATATCAATGTTGAATACGGAAATTAGACTTTGTTTAAGTGATTAAAATTTTGATAAATAAAGAACTGAAAGAGAAATAACTAGTTTTAACTCCAATAATAATAAATGTAAGGAAAAAATAAGAATAACAATACTTCTTTTAAATATAACTTTTTATAGTAATCCCGTTTTGAAATCATTAAAGGAATTTTTGAGTGTGTTGGTAAAGAAATATTTATGACACAAGATTATGTGAAATTTAAAAAAAAATTAAATCATGCAGAATGACAAAAGGTGTTAAATAAAGAAAAATTGAAAAGCTAAATGAGAATTAAATTAACATTAAAAAGAGTAATAGATCAACAATAATGGATGAGAAAGACAAGAAGAGAGTAAACAAATTACAACTACAGTTTAAAGAAAATAAGTAAGAGAGAAAAGTAATGTAAGTTCCATAAAAATCTCGAACTTTGAAACAACAAATGTGCTTGTTAGTTAACATGTAAGAAGACATACTATTTTAAAATTGTTAAACATTAGTAGACTCAAAGAAAAAATGAGTTAACATGTAGGAGGGAAACCCAGTGACATTTGGCACCTCACAGTAGAACAAGTTTGAAAAGAAGTGATGTGAAGAATAAAACAGAAAGGAATCAAATAATACATGTAAAGAAAAAAAAATGCCTTTGTCCAATCAATTAAACCTTATACTTACTTGAGAACTAGTATGTGGACTCAAAGATGAGTCGAAGTCAAATTTAACCATGAGTGAACCTGAAACGCTAGCATACATCTCTCCTTGTCTTTCAGCCTTGAGAAAATAAAAATTAGTATGTTAGTCCCAACACATAAAAAATAAATAAAACATAATTGAAACAAAAATAAAAACAACATTTATTATAAACAAAGGATTAACTAAACAAAAAAAAAATACAACCACTGCCCACCAGAAACCACCAATTAAAACACGAAAATCTTACCTGCATGTCAGGACAGCATATAGCTGAGAGAATTTCTTGAGCTGAATAATCTTCCATATCGACCTGTGCCAGCTGCGAATCCAGGTCGATTGGCAGCTCGCACAATGAGAGGACACTCCGATGGCTGACTTCTCGATATCCATAATCAACACACCTGGAGCACAAATTATTATACATTACAAAGAATGCAGTCAAATGCATTGAGTGTAACAACACTCATGATAGCATACTACCCTTTCAACTCATTCTAAATATATATATATATATATATATATATATATATATATATATATATATATATAATATATATATATTCAAATTGACTCATAATTTAAGAAGAAAAGAAAAAGGAAGTCAGGTCAAAAATTTGGCACAACCACTTGACGAAATAGTATTATATTATCATTATCATCATGATCTAATCCAAAGGCTAAGATTTGTAATTGTAACAATTGTGTTCTGTCGAAGCTACTCTTTCTATATTACGATACCCATAGAAATTCATAAGATATCAAAAAAGGATTTTCTACAGACCTTCCTTATGTAGCAGGGACTTTCAAACGACTCTTAAGAATACTCCAGAAATATAAATCATGGGCAATATTCAAACCCCAAAGATCGATCAATGAATATTTAATAAGTGGCAAAGGCACCTAATTTTTACAGGATTGAGGAGTTTATATGATACACTACGATTGCGGTAAAGCTTATGTAGGACAGGCGAGAAAGAGTCAGCTAACACATAACAACAATCACAAATTAAAAATGTCTGCCATAGCGATAGACACGCAAGTGTTTGCTCTCGCCAAATTAAATTAGGCGAAACAAAATTTTTACATAGAGCACTTGGTAAAAGTTTAGTTCTAGAAGAACACAAAATTAACAAGGAAAAAACACTTGGAGCGGCGTAGAAGGAATAATACTTCCCAAAATGTGGAAGACAATAATTAAAAATCCAAACACACGATTATTAAATAAATCAAGGATACAAACCAAACTAAAAAGTTTGTCACGCCGACGATTAGAAGGGGGGGGGTTAGAAGGCAGAAAACAAGAAAGTACGAATAACTCGCTTAATAATTGAGATACCAAAAAATCCATAGAGCAACAGTTGTGGAAAATTAAATGTTTAACAAGATTGGTTCTATAATATTTTATAATGCGACTCATAATAACGGAGATATTTTGAAGTTTCTAATCCCCCAATCGAGTTTGGTAACGACGTGACAAAAATTATGACCACTAGAGCGTTAATAGACAAATATTTATATATATAACATTTTGAACGGGCCTCATTTTCGTTATCTCCTGGGTAGGATCAGATGGTCATTTGAAGAAATATTTTGAAAATCTCATCATGAGTACAACCTCAATAGCTGATTTCACCTAACAAAAATCTGCTAAAACTACTGATTCATCTGTATGAAGAATTTCTACAGAATACCTTCCCATGTATATCATCCCCCAGCTGTGATGATTATAAATTTGTATGTAAATACTATAGTGCCTGCAGGTTATATCAACGAGAGCCATTATTTTTGAGCTGGCTGTCTATTCACAAACAATGACAGAAATACAACTATCACTTGGAAGAAGCACACCCAATCTTCTCCAAATTAATACATAATACCATTTTTCAAGCTCTTCTTTTACTCTTCTAATCATAATTTACACATACTATTTATCTTGAGTAACAAAATCATATCATTTGCAAAAAGAAAGAGTGCGATATACCATTTCCATTGTGATTCTCATTAGTTAATTTGTATAAAGATCCTTCAAATAAGTTTAGAAATAAAGCTTAAAGAACATAGGAGGGGTAATAATTAAATCTAGCAATGGAGATGAGGAAGCGAGAGATTTTTGTCTATAGAACAAATGAAACGAATTAAAAAATAAAATAAATAGAAATTGCTACCTACATGTTTCACTAAGCAGATTTTTTTTCTTTTCATAAAAATCACCTGAATAATTAAAACAATTTACACATTAATTAATATATGATTTTTCTTTAATCTATAAAATCTATTTTAAAGAATCTAATGTTAGGAAAGACTTAAAAACAGCTTTTTATTCTAAGTATAAAGTCCACCCTGAGTAAAAAGATATTTATTTTCTTTTAAAAATGTACTTTAGCTGTAGCACAGAACAATTAAAAAGATTAATGTTCAAATCTTATCTTACCACTGATAATCTGAATTGTCTTGAATAAATTCCAACTCTGAGGTATTGCTTGCATAACTTGTTTCTACATTGTTTGAATTACAGTCAGATGCAGGACTAAGGGAAAGTTCATCTGCTGTGTTCATGCCACGGCCCACGGCAAGACCTAAACATGGGAAAAAAAGGAGAGATGAATATCAAATCTCAAATTGAAAAGCTAACAATTAATATAATTTAAAAAAAAAAAACTAATGCATACATAAAAATAATCAAGATAATTTTATTAAGAGTAGAGGTCTTCAGATTGACACAAGTATTTAAACCAAAATTTGGTTTAATTTTATACAAATCCAAATTATTTCATAAATATGATTAATTTGTGAACAATAAAACAAATTGATTTAGTAAGCTCAAATATAAAATCAATGTTGACCATACAAAATTAAAGAATAAATAAATGTGACAACTAGACAAAAATATATTGTTTGGAGAGATTATAATTATTAAAAATGACACAACATAAGCAGAGTATATATGTGAATTCAATATTGTTATAAGGAATGGTATCATTAGATATAATTATAGTCTTTGATGATTTAAAGGAGACAGAAAAAAAAATCATATATTGCTCAAGAATAAAAAAGAGCAGAAGTATTTTGGACAATGAAAAGTCATTAACTGATCTCTAATATTCAATATTTACAAACGACAATGAATTTTGAGAATAGTGACAAAATATAGCTTTTAGAATAACAGCAGAAGGTATTTTATAAATGAACAAGGTTCAATATGTCAAGTTAAATTCAATGGATGAAACCAACTATATATTTTGTAAACTAAAGTGTGTTTTATTAAAGCTAATAATGTTTCAAATTAAACTTACGTTTTAGTTTTGGTAAAACAAAGAGCACTGAGGTAAAACATTAGTAAGTTATCATTCTGAAACCTGACAGATGAGGAAACCAGACTGTAACAAAGTGTAACCTCCCAGTCCTTGTTATCAAGCAATGATATGAGTCAGTCCACAGCAACCAACGACATTCTTCCTTTGATTAAGGGGACACTTTAAACTGTTCTATTCTGGTTGAGAAGAACATTTTTGACAAATAGCTTAGATAATGTGTGTTTCAATTGTTGAAGCGGAACATTAACAAAAAATAAAATGTTAGCAGAAACAATACTGTTTGCAAAATGATATTCTATGTATTATCGTTATCAGAAAGGAGGGGGTTGGTGACTGAAACTTTAAATCAATACTTTTGAGGCTAATTATCCAGTAGGTGATTCAAATCTTGATTCGAGTAGTAAATATATCTTAGATGAAGTAAAGTGAAGAAGATAGAATTTTCATGTAAGCTTAAAATTTCCAAGTTCTTTTTACTCTTTTGACAAATTTTAACACAGAAATTCACTACCTAACTATAAGAAAGTTTCAATTAAAAATAGTTCCCCGATAATGATATTTTTCAATTAAAAATAATTGCCCAATAATGATATTTTTCAATAAAAAATAATTCCCCATTAACTAAAAGCTATACTTTAAAAATATCTTAATGATCATATGAAAATGAAATACTAAAAATTCAAATGTATTGATTAAATAATATTTCAATGAATTCAGGAAGCTGAAAAGACAACAACTTCAATAATATTTCAGGAGATAGTGGTAGTAAATTGAAAACATCAACAATCAAAACATTTATAGTCAGAACTATAATATTTCAGATGAGTTAGATGCTTGTCTAAATATATTACAGAATGAACCCAAAACTCCAAGCGTTATGTTAAATGCTAATTTCCTAGTTCGCCTATTTATAATTTTCTTGGTGAAAAATATTTCTATAATTGTTCTTAAAAATGGACATAACAAACCATGAATTTACTTACCGAGAAGTATCGACTAAAATTAACAATCTAGCATGGACTGACTTACTGTTAGACAGGCTAACTTATCGCAGAAGTAAACAATGTGTTCTAATAAAAGTCCGTCACGCAAAGCTGCGTAAACTAAGCAGATTTCCCACGAGCGTCGCGTATTTTCATTCATACCCGAACCGTAAAAGTTCAATGAGAACAATATTTGGCATTTAGGCTTCAAATAAAGTGCTTCATAATATAACAGCTTATTGTTAATATGACATGAGTAGGAGTGAAGGTTTACTGAAGGCCAATAACTAAGAAATGCATGTATCTCGGTTAATAATCGAGATTGTGAAAAATCGTGCATAAAAATATTTATAGAATATTACATTTGCAATAAGTTTGGTTATATACAATTTTTCAATCCGACGCATAATAAAAGATATTAAGAATTTTCAAATTCCCCTCTCTACACGCCCGACCTCCCACTGGTTTCAGCCATTAACGAACTTGTTCATCAGTTTTACCTAAAACGTTTAAAAGTCAAGTTTGGTAACGGTCAAATAAAAATTGCGACCGCTAGAGCGTTAGCAGACATATATATATATATATATATATATATATATATATATATATATATATATATATATATATATATACTCAGTTTTGAACGGAAGTCATTTTCATCATCTCCTGGGTAGGATTGTTGCGCATTTGAGGAAATTGATCGAAAATCGCGTCATGAGTACCACCTCAGCTGATTTCACTGCTCGGAAATCTGATAAAATGCAGAGAGCATCGATAGGTCATTTTTTTAACTAAATAAACGTTTAGATGCTAATATTTTTTTTTCATTTTCTTTATAATAGGAAGTCGGGATTTCCAAAAGTCAAGTATTTTAGGGAACTATCACACGTATAGTAAAGTGATGAACATGAATTCACTGTTGAAATGCGGTAGTATGTAGAGAGATAATCGTATTGCTTTACCTCTTGGTTGGCATTGTAGGGAAATTGAAATAATTTTAAATCAAGAGAAATCTTCTTATCAAAAGCCAAAATCTTCGATATCTAAATTGATCATCTGGTCCAGAACAGCCAGCCCTATAATAAAGATGTTCAGCCTATACTTACTGAAACCTCATCTTAAAATAAATACAGAGGATCCTGGGATTTTGGTAGGTCGTCATTGCAAGGTGGTAAAAAGAGATAACCCGTTTTAGACTTTCACCCGGCTCGACCTAAGAACAGTTCGATTTTTAGCGATCGGAATAAAAAAATCTTCACGCAGAGGGCTTGTCCAAGTCCCCAGATTTCTGGAGAGGTCTACACATGTATTTCATATTTCTCCTTTAGAAGAACCGTATAAAAAAAAAGACTTGAAATTATTACTCAAGATATTAATGAGGTAATAGATTTAAATTAAATGCACAAGAATAAAGAAGGGTTTATTGAAGGGCTATAAACTACTTGTATATAAAAATATGCAAATATGAACAATTATTTTGATTCAGAAAAAAGGATCAAAACATGTAACCCAAACAATTTTATTAAAAAAAAATAATGTTGTACACTTATTGTTCTATTCATTTTTCTATAATTGAATATTAAGGAATAATTTCTATATTTCCATTTTCGGCCGTCACGCTGGGGCTGCATAAACTAAGAAGACTACAAAAACCAAATATCTCGGGTAATATTGAAGATAGAGGATAAATCTATATAACAATATTAATAGTAAATTTAATTTGTAAATAAGATTGTTTTTGATCCGACATGTAATAACAGAGATATTTCGAAGTTTCAAAACCCCACACCTCCGAATTCTCCTATTTCAGCCATTAACGAACCTGACCTTTAGTTTTACATGAAGCTCTAATGAATCGAGTTGGGTTAACGATTAAACAAAAATTACGACAGCCAGAGTGGTAAAAGACAAATACAAATATAAATATATATATATATATATATATATATATATATATATATATATATATATATATCATTTTGAAAGGACCTCATTTTCGTCATCTACTACGTAGGAACGATGGACATTTGAGGAAATTTTTCGAAAATCGCGTCACGAGTAGTACTTCATTAGCTGATTTCCCTTAAGGGAAAGACTACAACGTTTACAACTATTACAGCGTTTTTCGATCCAGCTCCCATTTTTACTTGGTCTGATTTCAGTCATTATCGAACTTAAAATTCATATTTTACTTCAATTTAGCATGAAGCGATTAAAATATCGATGTCGGTAAAGAAAGAGAATTTAATTTATAAATATATATCCTTTTAATTTTCATAACTCTACCAATGATTCACAAACTTCCCAAACGGGGACGTTCCGTCAGTGTAGAATTACCATAGGCATCATGGAAATAAAAAATGTGTTGAAGACATATTACATTAATTTATCAGAACTGTTGTATAGTGAATTAACGAATACGAGGTGAAATAAAAGTATGTCATCGAGAAGAGTCAAGACATACGTCTTGAGAAAAATATTTACGCTCACTGTGGTTAAATATAGACTGTTGGCAATCTGAACAGTTTTAGTTTGTAGTTGCTAAACGAGAATAACCTCCAATACTTCAAGGTAGCAAAGCAATAGGCTGTGATGTAGATACTATAGAAAGCTGACGTGAATATGTTTAATAATCGAAACGCGTAGAGGAAACGAAATCAGGTTTGGTTAGCAAAGGTAACAAGGACAAAGTGATATATCACGGGATCCACTAATCTCTTATCAGAACAACCCACAGATGTATTAAATCTTTAACTGTTAGAAGAATATAAGGCGGAAATGAACTTGAGGAGTCTTTGCGGATTTAAAGGATGTATTATGACTGATTTCTCAAGGGATACTGTTCTGTACAGATTGGAAGCTAATGAAGTGTAGACAGAAGCTGAAATAAAAAGAGGTGATCCACATGTACGTTGGGGGAAGATTTTTATCTTAAGGGAAATAAATTATTTGGGAGTTGCCATTTGGGAAAATAAATCCTCATAAGTCCATTTCACTCACCCAGGAAATGACGAAAGTCCGTCACACAGGGGCTGCGTAAACTAAGCAGAGTTCCCACACTGCAATGACACACTAGTAGTGAATTACATATTTCGAAAAATGGTTTATAACAGATTTTTCCCGTAACCATTCCCTCCGCACTGACATTTCAATGAACTGACATATATTCCTTGCCGCAATTTCAAGAATATACGTAAGTAGGACAACGAAAAGCTAAAGTTCAATATAATAAATGGCAAAGGAAATGGATGTATTACAATCACTCATTGGGAAAGATTCAATAAATGTTTTCTTTTTCTTTCTTAAAAACGAAGCCCTCTCTGTGAAGTGAGTGGAACTTCATCAGTGTGAGAGAGCACTCTCCTTTTTAGGAAAAATCGTCCACGCAGAGACTGCGGAAACTAAGCAGATTTCCCAGGCGCTGGAATGGCACACTAGTAATGTTATCTATCCATATATCCTCTATTTCTAATTCAAAATTTTATGACTAGTAGTGGGGGCTTATTGTAGGCTGAAAACAAGGAAATATTAATGGCTCTCTTAACATTTTTGTTACGAGAAAATGTATAAAACAATAGTAGAGCATCAATAGTTTAACAAGATTGGTTCTATAACAAATTTTGATCCGACTCTTAATAAAGCAGATATTCTGATTTTCGAACCCCCCCCCTTACTTAATCCAGTCCTATTTCAGATATTAATTATTGTTATCGATAGTTTTGAATGAAAAAATAAACAATCGAATCTGGTATGGACGAAATAAACATTTTTGAGTCAAAACCGTAAAATCTTAATTAATGACGCTATTACACATCATATTCGAAAGTAACTCGCATAACAAAGGGTTACTGAAGGAAATATTTGGAATTTAAACCTGTAATAAAGCGTTTCATGGTGAATTGGCTTCTTGTTAACGTGCTAAACTCGGACTAGTGGGATGAGGGGGTTCCAAAGGGGGGAATTTCTAAGTATCTCCGTTATTATGCGTCGGATTGAAAATTTGTATAGAATTAATCTTATTGCAAATGAAATGTTCTATAAATGCTGTTCTGTACATTTTCTCATTATCTTGATTATTAACCGAGATATTTGGATTTTTTTTTTATTTCAGCTTCAGTAAACCCCGACTCTTACTCACGTCATAATAATAATAAGGTGTTAATAAATATAAATAATAACAATTATAAAGCAGATTATTTGAAATCTAACTACCAAATATTGTTCTAATTTGGCGATAAATGCAAATACTTGACGCACGTGGTTTATCTGCTTTGTTAATGCAGCCCCTGCGTGTCGGACCTTTTTTCATCTGCTGGGTATGATAGATGGACATTTGAAATTGTTGTCACGAGTACAACCTCAATAGCTGATTTCCATTAAAGAGGGAAATCTGCTCAAAGCTATACTAGCAGTTCTCCTTGGGACTGTAACACCGGGAAAGTATGGACCATAACGGGCAGCAAGGTAATCCTCGCAAGGTAACGTCTCCCTCCAACAATCAAGGCTCACCTTTCGATATACTAACATTTATGTACTCTACCTAAAGTTTAAATTTGTTAATAAATCTCATTCGTAAAGTTTCCACTCGCGAGCAAGTTCCTATTATATGGCTCGTTATATTATATAGAACATAAAGGGAACAAAGTTTGTCACTCATTCATAAAACTACTTTGGAGCACTATTTTAAGGTAATTACTATTTAACGACCGACTGCATTATATGTTTTAATTTATACATTAATTTTAAGGAGTCCATTAATAGAGGGTGATTTATTAGGTAGATGTGAGAAACAAAGTCGGGGTTTTCTGAAGTTTGAAAATAAGAATGTACGTATGAATCTTTTAATATTTCAGCTACGGAAAAATGCGTAGAACAGCAATTGTAGGGCATCATCAATATATATAATTAACAAGATACGAGTAAGTTCTATAACATTTTTCATAATAAAGACGATATTTTGAATTTTTAAACCTACCTCCCTGTAACCCCTTAAACCCTTCATGGTCCAGTTTCAGCCATTAACGACAATGAATTTTAGCATCAAATGAGAGTAAAATGCCAAGTATGTTATAGATCAAATAAACATTTTCGAGTTAGGGAACATAAAATCTTACAAGATGACGTAATCACACAACGTATTTGCATGTACCTCACACAGTATTTTATGAAGGCATAATTTGGTATTTAAACTTTCAATAATATGGTTCATGACATAACAGCTAATTGTTAATATGACATGAGTAAGAGTGGGAATTTAATGGAGGCCAGAAACTAAAAAAAATACGAATATTTCGGTTCATATTCATGATAGAGATAAAACGTATATAACAACATTTATAGGAAATTAGGTTCGCAATAATATTGGTTCTATACACTTTTTCGATTCGACGGGTAATAACATTGATGTTTCAAAATTTTCTCCCCCTTGGGGGAAACTCTCCTTCCCTGGAGAGAATCTTTAGTTTTACACGGAACGCTTATAAATTGAGTTAGGTAACGACCATTTGATTAGCGGACCCGACAGACGTTGTCCTGCATGACATTTCAAGCGATTAGGATATTAAATTTAATAATATTATGTTTTTAAAAAAAGCTACTTTTAATAATACAAAGAAAACTTATGTTATGTGCACGTTTGCCTAAAAACAAATAGAAAATGAAATATTGCGAATTTTTTATTCAGGCCTCCCTTATAACCCCCACTCCCGTTCGAACCTAAAAAATTTAATATAGCTTATAATCATGGAAGAATTAATGCTAATTTACATATAGAATTTTGTTAAGTTCGGTTCAATCGATAGTGTCCAATAAAATTGTTGGCTCCCACTTTAATTTTTTAGAATATATCGCGTTTATACTTTGTTATACGACAAAAGTGAATATAACAAAAGTTATTCTAAATAACAAAATAAACAACTTTATCTTGTGCATATTTGCCAAAAATCCAATAGAAAACGAAATATCGCTATTTTTAATTATAGTCCTCCCATACAACCCCCACTCCTGCTCCATCTGCCGGGCTGATTTGTGAATCTAAACCATCCAGGTCGTCACCCAAGCACGTACAAAAAAAATCATTCAAATCGGTCCAGACGTTTAGGAGGAGTTCAGTGACATACACACGTACAGTAGACAGATATATATAAAGATATGTTGTTGCATCTACAGGCTGTACCCGGTGATTGATCTCGTGAAGAGGCATACCTGATTTTGACAGGAATGATCAATGGAATCAGTGGATCAAAAGGGCATGTCGTGGTTTCCCATATATATCGTCTAAGTAGTAGGATCGATGGATATTCGAGGACATTTGTCGTAAACCGCTTCATGAGCACAACCTCAATAGCTGATTTCCCTAAAGGAAAATCTGCTAAAAAAGGTAAGCACTTACTTTTTTTGTTTACTGCTAAATACTTCAATTTTCAACATATCACTAAGAATTAATTAAAAACAAAAAAAACAAACACATAACTGATTTTTGGCTATTCAGTTAAATTAACTCAGACACCCAAGAGTGGAAGGACAGCCCTTAGAAGACAGACCTGAATTCTTGATGTCTAAGATGCTGGAGAAACCACTACGGCGCTGATGGCATGCAGTATGGCCTTGTAGGTCCTATTAAGATAAAGACAAGCCAATTAGTTACCGACAATCTAGCTCATGAGCTGACTAATCTTCATATCTCCTTGTTCGGGACAAGGAGCCCTGTGTCTGCTCCATGGCGCGAAAGAAATGCTACTGTCTGCAACGCTCATTTAAAAGTTAAATATGATCCAATATTAAATAACTTGGAAGCACACGCCCTCACAGTCTTCGACCACATCTCTACTTGATAGCAGAAAACCAACAACATTCACAGCTACAAATTTGATAATAATAGAAACTGAGGCAAAACTATTTGGTTGGTTTCACTGAATTAAGATTGAAATTAGAATCACATAGATCACATAGAAGTACTGCCAAAATAAGCAGCTTTTCCACGTGAATTTTAGCAAGACATCCTTGCTTGATATATTTACACAGACCTCATGGATAAAGATGGTTAGTTCCATGACTGAAATGATACACAAACGCTACCTACAATTCCTTATATTCCTCTCGCCATTGGAATGTGTGCATGGTATTTATTCTGTTGTATCTACAGATTATTCCGGACGAATGAAAATCCCAATTTCCATGGAAACCAACAAACGAAGATGCATGGTCACATTGTCATGGATGGTTTATCCGTTCCCACCCTGACGGGATAGGGGAATAAGGTGGCTGGTGATAAGCCATTGGCTTGTAGGTAAATGCTAACTGAGGAATTGCCAAAAATATTGGTGACAGGGGTCTTACAACAACTGTAGAGCGTTATAAGTTATTAGTAATACATTTAATGATCTCATTGTGTATTCAGCAAAAGTGATCAGATGAATAAGAAGTGCAGGTTTATTGAAAAAAGATAACTAAAAAAAATACAAACACCATATTTTAATTTCAGAGTTAGAAAAACACGAATAGAACAACTGTATGCAATAATTAAACAAATGATTATATAATATTTCTTCATGACACTCACTATGGTGATAGTTTTAGAAGTCTCCTATGCTATTATAAAAATTATTTAATATTATAAGAATAAATTATAATATTAAGAAGTCCCGACAGAAGCCAACCATTAAATTGGATCGTTTAATTAAGACGTCAACTCTATTATTGATTTATTCAAAATATAGCACGAAAAAGAACATTGCCCTCTATAAAAATTTGCCAAGCTTTCGGCATTGGTAACTGTTTGTTTATTTGTTCTCTTAACGATTAAAGGCAAATAAATTAAATTCGGTAGATCCATTCCTGAAGAACATATTAATATTCTGCAGGAATGGAAGAACATATTAATATGTTGGCCGTGCGAGTTAAGGCGTTGGTCTTAATCTCGAGTGGTAGACCTAGAGTAGCGGGTTCGGTTCCCACCCTGGGCAATAGAAATTTATTTAGTGGCAGACTCATTAAATAAGTTCCTCAGTTCCACCCTTAACTCACATTTATTCTAGGTACTTTTCCTTTATATATATATATATATATATATATATATATATATATTTTTATATATCTGCGAGAAATAAAGCCTTGTATAAGCGAGTGGCCATCCAGCAGACGTGACAATAACGAGACGAAGTTGTACTAACGAGACTTAAGATAGCACACTCTCATTAAACGCACTCATACCTCATGACGGGAACAGAAAGACCTTTATGCAGAACATGGCATTAACCACTAAACACATACTGACTAACTGCAGGAACATTGAATACTAAGTCTCTGCATAACATGTACGAACTTCTTAAAGACAGGAGACTCACATATCGAGAATACACCAAATCACCTTAAAAAATTGAATTTGTTTTACAAAATTTAACTTCCCTCTTACTTGATTTTGACTTAGTGAGAAATTTAATATAATTTTGAACAATTTTATGTAATATATTGAACTAGTATTTAGGAATATCATAATTTTCTTTATTAAAATCATTTTAAATTGTTGTCTTTAATACTAGTCTAATGTTTGTTTGTTGTTTTTAGTACTTGTATTTAATTTTTTTTTTGTTGTTTGAGTTTTTGATATTTATCTATAATTTTTAGCCTAATCGTCTATTTGCGAGTGCTCCCGTATAAATAAATTAAATTAATGTAGAACAATGTTTTGATATTTTAAGGAATTTATGTTCATATATTTTTGAACAATAACAATCTAGATATACACAAGACATAGACATAAAACTATAGCTGGAAGCAGCAATCAACAGTTGATATCATAGCATTACATAGAGAAACTAATGATAGGCTATTAGAAGTGGTAATGACATCTCGTTCATAGAATGATCACTCTGCACTACTTTAGTTCAATAGGATTAAGAGTTGTCTAGTCTTTAAGTGTGTCCTTAATTAAACGAGATGACCTGGAATGTACTCCCATTCGAGTGAGACATTTTTCCACAATTTCGAAAAGACTGTCACACAGGGATTACGTAAGGGAAACAGATTTCCCAACTGTTAATATGACACATTACTGAGCTCATCTCGCCATATATTCTCAATTTCTGAATAATGATCAGAAGTAGGGGTTTACTGAAGACTGAAAACAAGAAGTACAAATAACTCGCTTAATATTTGAGTAACGAAAAATGTATGGAACAACAATCGTGTAACGTCAATAGTTTCGGGGGGGGGGGGGTCTTTACCAATTTTCGATCCGACTCATAATAATAGATATATTTTGAATTTTCTATTTCTCCTCCCTTTAAATCCACCCTATTCCTTGTCCGATTTCAGCAATTAAATATATTATCTTTATGCAAGTAGGATTGTTGGGTGTCGGCTAATGAATAGTTTCTTAATTCATCATATACAGAATTTTATTAAGAGTGCTTACAGTTTCGGGGGACCAATGGTTCCCTTCTTCAGAGCCGAACAATGACAAACAAAAGGATTAAACAAATTTGTGAACAATTGTGGAAAAAACATAATATTTTCTGTTATATGTACAATGATATTATCTTTAGTCTTAAATGGAACGGAAACGGTTAAATATCGAGTATGGTATAGATTTATTAGAAAATAAAATCTTAATTGATGAAGTTAACACCCATTGTATTTGCATGTAATCTAGTAAAGAACTGTTGAAACCAATACTTGGTGTTAAGCTTCGAATAATACGTTTCATGACATATTGGCTTACTGCGAGCAAGGGAAGGGGGCATTACTAAAAGCTGAAAATTCCAAATTCAAATATCAAGCTAGAAAAAATGTGCACAGAACAACATTTATTTAATTTTTTGAAAATTCTGGCTAAAGTGCATTTTAGTCCCCCCCCCCTTGCCGCCATCTTGTTACGTCACTGTCCGACATCTTGTTTGTCTCCGCAGTCTAAGGATCCAACAAATTAGGTGAGTTAACAAAATTTAAGTTAAAATTAACCCACCCCCTCCCCCCCCCCTGGTTTTAACCACCGATGGCGTATTTTGGAAATTTTAAAGTGTTAAAAAAGATAAAGTAAGAAAAACAAAACCCCCACCCTCGGTGTTAGAAAAACAAGCCAAAATCGTGCTCAATCAAGGGGGGGACTAAAATGCACTTTCACCAAAAATCTTAATATCTCCGTTATTATCCGTCGGATCGAACATTCTTATAGAATTAATATTAAATGTAATGTTCTATAAATGTTCTGATGTACGTTTTTTCACTATCTTGATTATTAACCGAGATATTAGCATTTTTCAGTTTTTGGCCTTCAGTGGGGGGGTTCACTCCTACTCATGTCATATCAACAATATTCTATTATGTTATGAAGCTCATTATTTTAAGCCTAAATACCAAATATTGTTCTCATTGAACTTTTAGGTTCGAGCTAAATGCAAATTTTGAGATGAAGCACGTGGAAAATCTGCTTAGTTTACCCAGCTCCTATGTGACTGACGTTTTTGGCATCTCGTAGATAGGATCGAAAAGCACACGAGGAAATTTTTTTCGAAAATCGCGTCATGAGTATAACCGCAATATCTAAGTTCTCTCAGGGAAATCTGCTATACGGACAGTGTATCCCGAACCTTCAAAATATTAAGACCTATTACTAAAGTCAACTATTCCGAATAAGGCAAATACTCAAAGAGGCCTTTTTTCCCGAAACACCCGTGGAGTATATAATCATTTCCATCTGCCGGAAACCAATTTTCAGTTTCATTTATACAACTTATCTTTAAATTTCTAAATAATAGATATCCTTGAAATTATAATCAAACAGTGCGAATTGAAGACATTGACGTAAAAGGTAAGCCTTAGAAATGTCACCCCTACTGATTCACTGAAGAGAAATTATATAACAAATTTAGTATTTGTAGATTTTCAAAGGCGGACATTATTAATTCACAGAGGTTATCTTCTTCTACTTCATTCAAGAGGACTTTTGGATAAGTCCCGAAGCCTTATCAATAAAAAGAGCAAAGATGTTCTAAAAGGTTTCAATGCACATTACATCATTACTTACACCACATCTATTTAAATCAATAAATAACAAAATATATTTTTCTTCCTTGCAAAATAGAAATTAATTTTAAAAGATATTTATAAATAAATAGTATATTATAAATATAAGCAAAGCAGGATTACATTTAATAAATATAAAAATAAAAACTGCCAAGTATTTAATAAACTTAGAATGCTCTCAGGTTAGGCATGTGAGTTAAAGCGTTGAAATGGTAAACCTAGAGTGGCGATTTCGATTCCCGCCTGGGCAACAGAAATCTATGCAGTGACGAACTCTTTAAATAAAATCTTTAGTCATAATCTCGCTAGAAAAGGGTGCTAACCTGTAGATAACCCATTCCAATTAGTCACAGTAGCAAAAAAGTGGACGTTAATAAATAATTCTGATAATAAACTTTAAAAAGTTCATAAGAAATAAATTGAGGTCAAGGCCTCATTTATTAAATACATTTATTGATGTTCAACTTGTTGGGGAACTCGATTTTTTAACAATCTTCTTGCAGTATAGCAAATTATATTTACTCCTTTTACACAGTCTTGTACATATTACACTTGCCTTGTACAACATTAACACATTCATCCTCTTAAAATTCTGCAATCAGTTAAATCCAGTATATTTTGTAAAACTAAATTTAGAAATAAAAAATTTTAAATTTAGAACTTTAATCTGACATACTTTTTATTTATTGATTTATACGACATACAATTTCAGATATTAAAAATTACAGCTACTTAAACAGAAGGTTTTATTGAGTTTTCCAAGCCTAGGGAATTATGGTAAAGGAGGTATACACCCCAGTCACCATTAGAGACCCTTCAAAAATGTACACAAAAAGTTAGAATTATTATTATTTATTGACGCCCATTTTTTGCATCTAAGGCTAATTGGGACGGGTTATCTACCCTGTTACAACCTTTGTCTAGCCAGGACGGGACTAAGTATTTTATTTAGCGAGTTCGTCACTAAATAAATTCCTCTTTGCTCAGGCGGGAATCGAATTCAAGGTTTTCCAGATGATATTAAGACCAACGCATTAACTCACATGGCTAACCTGAGCCCCAAAAAGTTAGAAAGTCTAGCCACGAAAACAGTAACACACAGACAACAACTCCATTAGTGACAACAATAAAACCATTATTGGAAGCTCTCCTAACGCCGTCAGCGTTTAATGGCTCGTTTACAAGGGGCGTCACCAATGGAACAATAGTTTCCGATGTTTTTTTTTTTTTAAATAAAGGATTAATGTTACGGTGGCCAGAGCCAAAGCCAGAGACGTTCACGGATTGATGAATCAATACAAGTACATAGATCTCTATATAATTCATGAATTCCAAAACTTTAAAATTTGAAATTGAAATAATCAAAATAACTACACGTTTTATCATAAATGGGTAAAATAATTAGTTAAAACGATTAAAAAAAAATGGAATATAAAATGAGCCAAGCGAGAATTTACTGTTTATTAAAATGTAATTAATTAGTTATAAATATTTTTTCCTTTGAATACTACTAGAGATTTAAATTAAATTATTTATTAACATCCACTTTTGGCAAATAATGCTAATTGGGGCGGGCTATTTGCAGACTACCACCCTTTTCTCTAGTCAGGGTGGCACTTGGGATTTTATTTAATGGATTCCGTCACTAAATAAATTCCTTTGTCCAGGCGGGAATCGAATTTGCCACTCTAGGTTTCCCATGTGAGATTAAAGGCAACGCTTTAACTCAAAGGCCTACCTTTAGAGATATGATGGCACCAAATGAATTTATACAATTTGTTAATTCCACATCGCTAGGACCAAACATCAATTCAAGTAAAAACTGTCCACTCCTTTATATAACCGTTCTTGGGAACTAACTGACCTTCACAGTTCTAGGAGGCAATTGTGATGTTTTATGCAAATGATGCGATTTAAATTTCTTAATGAAACAGTAAAAGAGGTTTCCACGGAGTGTTATTCTTTGGCAGAAGAATAATTTGATAGATAATTATTGCGATAGGGAGTAACAACCGGTTGTAAAGCGAGCAGCCCAAACCTGCTAAGAGCTAATGATGTGAATCTGTGACTGAAACCTGTTACTAGCCAGCCGGATAGTAACACTCAATGAGCCACAGTCGGCCCTCTTCTAAGAATGAAACGGTTGGGAAAATGTTATGCTTCAGCAGCTCTTCCTTCTGATGATTCAGTTTTCAGGGATTCTCACGGATTGAACAACACTAGGCATCCACCGGCAATAAGATAGAAACTGTACTAGCCATGCAAAAAATGGAATCCATAAGAAGAATAAATTATTATTCCAATAGCCTTTTTTTTTGTTATTAATTTAATTTTTATATGACTAAAATTTAAGTCAGCATTCATGCAACATCTTATATACAAATTCCATAGAGAGTGCATCTACTCAACTGCTTATTAGCAGTGTGATTGACAACCATAAGGATATTTATTTTCTAAACTATAAACAAATTAATTCAATAAAGGCAGGAGATCAAAGTAAATTCGAAAAAAGGAATTAATAGATATTTGCACACGAGTATAGGATTTTTTATATTTCTTTTTTACTAATGGCATATTAAATAAGTGTGTTTTTAAAAGTAGCTATTATAGAAATTAAGTAAAAATGTGATTAAGAAAAATTAACAACCTTTTAGGTTTTAAACATAGAAAACGAAATCACCAGTATAAACAACCGTATAGTGGGAATAACTCTGTAGAATTTATTACTGAAGCTAGCGATTATCTCATCAGAATGATTAAAAAGTAAAATGTTAATGAAAACCAGGTTATTTCTGATATTAATTGAGTAGGACAGGGGGATTACTAATGGCCCAAAACTATAATATGGAAATATATCGATTAATGAATAATATAGAAAAAACATGTACATGACAGCATTTATAGAAATTATATTTGCAATAATATTAATTCTATACAGTATTCGATCCGACGCATAATAACGCATAAGGAGATATTTTGAATTTTCGAAATTTCCCCCTGTATAATCTATAAGCCATCTCCTATCCCACTAGACAAATTACAACCATTAACGAACTTGGTAATTAATTTGACATAAACTACTTCTTAAATATCCAGTTTGGTATATGTACGTGTGTGTGTGTGTATGTATATTATATATATATATATATATATATATATATATATATATATATATAATTGTATTAAAAGGGAAGGGAGAAAAAAAAAATGAATTAAAAACCAACTAAAAACTAATGGACAGTTTGTAATCTAAGAAATTAAACATAAAAAACAAGAACGAATACATCACCTAACATAAAAGAGCAAAGAGAAAAAATAAAATGTTACATATAATAATCCAAATTCCGAAATATAGGTTTATGCTCAGCAGGAGGCAACCAAAGATTTGGGCAGCCTCCTTATTAATTAATTCTCTCTCTCTCTCTCTCTCTCTCTCTCTCTCTCTCTCTCTCTCTCTCTCTCTCTCTATATATATATATATATATATATATATATATATATATATACATATAAATAGAAAGAGTGACTTGGGATATGGAAACGCTAATGCTGTTAGATATTTCTATGCATTTAATATAACTATAATATGAACAATTGAGTTGTATAATATAATACTGAAGAGCAAAACAAAAAAATAAATAAATAAAGTATATACCTTTCCAGTAGTCTTCTGCTGACAGAGTGAATTCTTTGCTAAATCTCATTATAACTGGTATCTGTTAAGACATTTGGATGTATGTTGTGTTTATATATGTTTATTCGGCCAAATTGAACTTAAAATCGTCGATTTACTCCAATCGAGTCCCAAGTTCTATAAAATATAACGTCCAAGATGTAAAGGTCATTTATGTATTAAATAATGAGGCAAAATAAATAAATGGAACTGTGGATGGTGTGAGTTAATTATACACTGGCAGTGTAATGTAATGAAGATTGAAATTTTATATCTTCGTGCCTCGAACAGGTTTCAAAAAAAGGGATGTTAATACCAACTCTTAACATTAATTAAAATTCCAAGATATTATAAAATATAGGATGTACATTTAGGTTCTTAAGCTCAAACAAATTAATCAAATGGTCTAATATATTATAAATAAATTCGGGAAGGTGAAAAAGAAAGCCAAGACAAGATTAATAAAAATGTATCCATGTGTTCACAAGGATAAAATTGAATAATAATAAATAAAATTTAAAAAAAATACGCTGTCTTCTTTGCAATTAATTTTGCCATCCTACTCAACATGTTTATTTCTCAATATAGTCATTCTCTTCAGGAATTCCATATACGGGACCTTCTCACATAATAAGATCAGCCCATGGATTGAGAGTTTTTCCCAATTCATTTTCATTCACAAACGTGAACATTTTAGCACATAGAGATAAGAAATTAATAGGCCTCAAAACTATGAGGGCGATGGTTAAAAAAAAAAAAAAAAAAATTGAAACATCGAGAAACTTTTTGATTGAGACTGCTATCAATCTCAAGAGATTTTGCGAACCTAAGAGAACCAGAGCTAAATTTATATATATATATATATATATATATATATATATATATATATATATATATATATATATATCTATTTGTAGAACATATATACATCTGTTCCTAAGGAAAATGTCCATTGTTATTAGTTAACCGGCAAATCAGTCTGGCACAAAGAGCCACATTAATACATACTACGTATTATATCTTCATATAGGTATGTAATTTTATTACTATTAAGCAAAATATAGTTTTTAATTTCCAATCTCATTTGAAATTGGAGGTTGATTAAAACGACCATATTTCCACAATAAAGGTTTATCAAAGCGTATTTCGTTTGAAATTAATTTTAATAACTTTTAGTGTTAAAGAAAACCAAGAGGTATTGCATGGGATGGAGAAAAAATAGAAAAGAGGAAATCCCGTTTTGATAAAGGCAATCCCTCCCAAAGGCAGAGATCAAGAGATATTATCGAGTATTTCCTCAAGTATTTGCCTGAGATGATGTCGTACTACTGGCATCAAAATAAACCAAGCAGATTTCAAACTTTTATGTCACAGTATTTTTCAATAAAATATGAAATAAAGATTTGTGCATTTTACGGCTAAAGGATGATTCAAATCGAAAAATCCACCGATATAAACTTAGAATTATGGCATTCCATTGAAAATTGCAAAGTTATGGTCGCTGGAGAAGGTTACGAGGTTGAATATTGGCTGAAAAGATTATTCAGTCACAATTATGGCACATCATCTTAGCCTTTTAATACAATTGGCGATTTGGTACGGGAACTTGGGACACCCTGTATAACAATATTTATAGTACATTTAATTTATAATAACACTGGTTCTATAAATATACTTTGATCCGACGTATAATAACGGAGATATTCCGAAATTCCCAACTCTAAACCCCTTCCCACTGGTCCGATTTCAGCCATTAATGAACTTGACTTTTTAGTTTTGCATGAAACGCTTAAATATCGAGTTTGGTAACGATTAAACAAAAATTGCTCCCGCTAGAACGGTAACAGACAAAAACCGGGGACTGACCGATAGCTTGTCCAGATGTTGGAAATCTCCTTGGCTTGGTCAGCCCTGGAGTGACGGACTTTTCACAAATACTTGTATATAAGATTTAGGCGAGCGAGAGGGTGTGGGAGTAGGGCGACACAACAGCAGCCTTTTCGGTATAGATGGCCCTGACAATGAGACGGTGCCTGGTGTATAAGAGAGGAGTGTATAAGTGGTAGCGAGTAGATGGGCGGACATTGGAATTGCTAATACATCAGAAGGAAAGAATACAGCCGATGGATGGAGGTGTCGGCGCCAGGGTGTGGGCAGTAACTGGTCACTGCCCCAATGGCCCGACCAGCTGTCACCCACCTATCCTCCTTTAAATACAATAAACATATGGCTACAATAAATTCAATCTTTTAATTCTCAGTTATTGCATTTTACTACAAAGGGCAAAATTATTGTCATTTAAGGATATTTATTTAGTACGTGTGTGGATACCAAAAAACGTTTGCTAAGTCTTTTGTATGGAGTGTACTGCTTTACGGGGCCGAAAGGTGAACTCTCCAGAAAAGGAAATATAACAGGTTGGAAGCGATGGAAATGTGGATCTGGCGAATAATCACTAGAACAAGTTGGACTAAAAAAATCCAACGTGGAAGTTCTAAGTGAGTTAAGTGGGAGCAAAATTCTTATCAAGGACATGGAAAAAAGGAGAGTGAAACTTCTTGGGCATGTCATAAGGCACAACGACTTCATTACAAATATATCTGAAGGTAGGTTCTTGGACATAGGGAAAGAGGAAGGCCTAGAAAATCCAATTTTGAAGTCATCAAGCGTCTTATGGATTTCGGTGAGTACAGAAATATGGAAAAGGCAGCTTCCGATAGAACACAATGGTTGGAAATACAAGGCTAGCCTTTGGATCATGATGATGTACACCTCTACAAGTATGGCCGGCGTCAATTTTTAAGTAGTAAGTATCTATATTCTTCAGGAACACAACAATTATATTAATCTTATTTTCCTTGTGTGAGGGACCTTCGGACAAGTTTCAGGATGGAAATACGAAACCTTGTCTTCCTTCATAAAACGTCCCACAGCTCCTTAAAAGGTATTATTCAACAAACATATGTTTCCCTTACTTTAGTACTTTAAGTCTGTCACGCAGGAGCTGCTTAAACTAAGCAGACTTACCACTACTTGAGTAGGAGTGGGGGTTTACTAAAGACCGAAAACTAAAGTATTCCAAATATCTCGTTTAATATTCATGCTAGAGAAAATATGTACATAACAACATTTATAGGTAATTTAATTTGCAATAAGATTGACTTTATACAATTTTTGATCAACCGCATAATAACTGAGATAATTTGAATGTTCGAAATTCCCCATATCTAAGCCCCTTTCCCACTGGTCGGATTTCAGTCATTAATGAATTTGATCTTTAGTTTTGCATAATACGTTTAAATATGCATATCTGCTAAAACAGAGATGTAAGTGTGAGCACACACACGCACGCACTCATAGAGTTATCTTTAATTTTAATATTTTCACTAAGTTTCTAGTTTTAATCTTTAGAAATTACTAGAGTCTTCTTTCGGAAAATATATTTGACAGAATGATTTAGAGGAAAGATGACTGATTATATAACCACTCTTGTTGACAAGGTTATTTTCTAGGACTAATTGCACTTTAACTCGATTATTTAACGAGGTATTTGTGAATTTTTTGCTCTGAATATTCAATCAATAAAAACACACTTGTATTCATAAGATGTTCACATCAATAAATATCACATATCCTGTCTAAATTTTGTCTCCTTTAAATATGAAAATTACAAGATAGACACAGAAAAATGAATACACAGTGACATCGGTTCGTCCGTCTCATTCCAGCATGATAATAATATTATTGACTAATTCCTAAGTAGTAGTCAACACCCCTATAGGGCAAATAAGTTTTTAAATACCATATTATTGTGGAAATATGAATGTGAAATATATCAAATCGCGCTCATTTTAGTTACATAAGATAGAAACTAGTACTCTATAATATAAATCTCATTTTATTTTTCGTGAAGACGTTTAAGGTTTCTCAAACAATTTTAATTATGAGCTTCAGTCTAAACCTTCAACATAACACGTATTAAAAAAAAACCAAAATACTCTACTCACATAGTCCTTAAAGCTTTGAGCATAATAGATTAAAAAAAAGTTATACGTGACATCGAATACAATGAGGTAACGGTACATAAAAATCTCCTAACGGCTCCAAAAGAATGCGCATTTATTCTAAAATAAGGCATAGTATAGAACTTACATAATATATAAGCTAATGGAAAATTAAGACAAAGGATTAAAAACTCTGAATTTGTTTGGATAGATGGCTCAATGAAGTTAAATATCATAATAATTATAAATTCAGTAAATAGTTTATTTCAGTAAATAGTTTTTGTAATGAAGTTATTTTCATATCTGAGGTTTTCTTTAGATAACAGCAGAATGTAACAAAGAGGGAAAGTTACTAAGCATTCCTAAATAAAATCGAAGGACACTACACAACGCGACTCGACATCAATGTTTCTTTACAATTTAAAAAACAGACTAACAGAAACAAAAAATCAATTGAATATATTCTACGATGAAATATATTTAATGGATAGCTGGAAAATGAAATTTCCTTCCAAAACAAAATTATTTTCTTTAAATAAAAATAATATTTTTTGATTATCAATTAAGGCATACAATATTTTGATAATATATCATCTTTATTTTGTTCACAACTCATAATTTTAATTAATTGTTCATTAACTCCGCAAAGAAAAGGAGGGGGGATCAAGGAATTGAGTCATTTATATGAAACACTTAATTATGCGCTCACACGCAAGGAACATTAGTATGGGAATAAAAAACATCTTATGTGTATGTACATATTATTTCTTAGGCATCTTACAACGCTTTTGTTAGTTTTATTCGAAAATACACAATACAACCCATTTGATTGATTTATCCGAAAATACATAATACAAGGCATTTGATTGTTTTATCCGAAAATAAAATTACCCATTTATAAATGTTTTTAAATACGCAACGTTTCCCCAAAAAATCCTCACGTATTTTTCATTTTAGAGATTTGCCCAAAGTAGTAGAGGGAGGGGGAATTCGAAATATCTCTGTTATTATGCGTCGGATCGACGCACACTAATTTGTTTAGAACCAATCTTATTGGAAATTTAATGTTCTATAAATTATGTTATGTACGTTTTTTTCATTATCTTGATTATTAACCGAGCTTTTTGCATTTTTTATTTTTCGGCATTCAGTCTCTCACTCATGTCATATTAACAATAAACTGTAATATTATGAAGAACTTTATTTGAAGCCTAAATACCAAATATTCTTTTCATTGAAATTTTACGATTGAGATAAAGAGAAAAAAGTGAGGCGCGTGGGAAATCTGCCTATTAAAGCAGCCCTTGCGTGACGGACTTTTAATTTATTTTACTGGCAGATCATATGAAGTACTGACAAATTCTTTAAAGAATCGAATCATCCTTTCAGTAGTCATAATTGCAGATATGAGTTGTAATAAAAAGTTGTACTTTTTCTTTAAGGTATTTCATCATGGACCATTAAATGACTAAGAGATTGCCTAACATCCCATATCGAGCATGTGCTCGTTTATGGGGTTTTAATAGGATGGAATTCAATTAAAGTTGATGATCTCAATAGGCCTTCAATTCAAGATGCAAACCAATCATCTTATAAAAATTCTCCACAACCTGGGACATCGTATTTGAAGCAATGTAAGGAAAACGTTTTGTACAACAATATTGTATAATTTAAGAATAACTCCTTTTAATTTACAATAGCCATTATCATAAAATTTAGGATGAATTTAGGAATTATAATTATTGTATTGGCCCAACAAATTGTACTTTAAACAATACAAATTTTATATTTTTAATTTTTTAAAGTTCGACACGCAACAATTAAACTCTCCTGAGTTCGGTGCCTATTTACTATAAAATAAATAAATAAATAAACAGGAGGGCATGATGATCCTGAGATTCTAGTTTCTGTCCACCCCTCCCGAATTAAGAAGCCTAAGTAAACAGGACTTGAAAATACGGCTAATTTTTAGTGACAGCTCAATGTAATATCATGAGTAGAAAGGAGGGAGGGGTTACATAAAGGATAGGAACAAACCAAAAAGTCCGTCCCTCAGGGGCTGCGTAAACTAAGCAGATTTCCCACGTAAAGTTTTACAATAGAGAAATCTGCCTAATAACAGCTGTAGTGGTAAGCAACCTCTAAACCTATTCAGGAGGGACGAATAGTTACAGGAACGGCCACCAGAGGTCTCGGCGGAAGGGCGAACATAGCCGACCACACGCAGAATACAAATGCAAATATCTCGGTTAATATTCAAGATACAGAATAAATGTATAGACCAATATTTATAGTAAATTAAATTTGCAATAAGATTCATTCTATACACTTTTTCGATCCGACGCATAATAACGGAGATATTTCGACTTTTCGAAAATCCTCCCCCCTCCCACTGGTCCGATTTCAGCCATTAACGAACTTGATTTTCCTTTTTACATAAAACGATTAAATTCCGAGTTTGGTAACGATCAAACAAAAATTGCGACTGCTAGAGCGGTAACAGACAAATATACATAAATATATATACAGTTTTGAACGGGCCTCATTTTCGTCATCTACTAGGTAGGATCGATGAACAATTGAAGAAAAATTTCGAAAACTCCGTCATGAGTACAACCTCAATAGCTGATTTCCCTTAAGGGAAATCTGCTAAAAGTCCGTCACGCAGGGGTTGCGTAAATAAGCAGATTTCCCACGTGAAGTTTTACAATAGAGAAATTTGCTTACTAATAACAGTAATAGTAACGAATCTCTAAACCAATTCACGAGGGACGAGCAGTTACGGAAACGGCCGATAGATAATAAATGTATAGAACAATATTTATAGTAAATTTAATTTGCAATAAGATTGATTCTATACAATTTTTCGACCCCCCTTATTTCGGAGATATTTCGAATTTTCAAAAATCCCCCTCTAAACCCCCCCTTCCTACTGGTCTCATTTCAGCCATTAACGAACTTGGTCTTTCGTTTTACATAAAACGATTAAATATGAAGTTCGTTATACCGACAAATATATGTGTGTGTGTATATATATATATCTATATATATATATATATATATATATATATATATATATATATATATATATATATATAAAACGGACCTCATTTTCGTCATCTCTTGGATAGGATCGATGGACATTTGAGGAAATTTTTCAAAACTAACGTCATGAGTACTACCTCAATAGCTGATTTCCCTTAAGGGAAATCTGCTAAAATCAGCCAAGCTGGAGGCTACGTCAACTTAGCATGTTTGCCACTATAGTTGTGGCGTGATTTATTCTACAATTTCTCTGAAGAAAGACGCCTATAAAAAACTGAACAAGAAATTTAATTTTGGCTGTTAGGATAGGAAAGTTAAGGTGCTGGATGGGAAAAGTCCTTCATGCAAGTGCTGCGTACACTTAGCAGATTTCCCTCATGCTCGAATAAAACACTGCTGATCTCATATCATCACGTACTTTCCATTTCTGTGTAAAATAAAAACCGATGAGTACGGGGGCGCGGTACTAGAGGATGAAAATAAAAAAAGTAAGAATAACTCGCTCACTTGAGTTTAAAAAAAAAATGTATTGAAAAACAATTGTAGACTATCAATAATTTAACAAGATTGGTTCTTAGCATTTTATTATCCGACTCATCATAACGGATATATTTTGAATTTTAGAAAGAAACTCAAATGATGGCAGAAATCGTTTAAGTATGGAGTTTGATAAAGTTAAAAAAAAAAACTGCGACCGCTAGACCATTAACAGACAAATATATATATAGTTTTGAACGGACTCCATTTACGTCAGCTCCTAGGTAGGATCGATGTACATTTGAGAATATTTCGCGCTATGAGTTTAACCTCAATAGCTGATTTCGTGTAATCAATGAGAAAAATTAAAGAAATTTGTTTGAAGTTTTCAGTTACTCCACATGCCCTTTGTCTAATGAAGACAATACATTGTATTTAACCTTGAAATAACACACATCGTGATACATTGGAATATTTCTAGAGTGAAATGAATAGAAGTGTGGGTTTATACCCAAAAAAAAAAAAAATCAAATGTCTGTAAAATCAACTAAAATTATAATATAATCAAAACAGCAATTTCATAAGTGTTCTGCCCGAGGATAATGATATGTAAATGAGAGCGAATAAATAAACTAAAATGACAGTAATTCAATACTAAGGATGGAGAGCTGCAAGTTCCTAACGCAGCTAGCTGTAACTTTACAACCCATAACTTTAATGGCAACTCATTCCGGTACCTAAAATTTATTCAGACATTCTGGGATAACTACATAATATTCAAGCATGTAAAATTCTCACAAGTATTTAAGTTTCACTGCCAACACAAACACCCATTTTTAGTGCAAAAAAATGAAAATATCGTAATGATATGACAAGGAGAAATAGAAAAATATATATGTTTATTTTTTTCATGGGCGGAATGCATGCCTTACGTATGTTCGACCTAGGAAAAATACTGCAAATTATCATAATTTGTTTTTCTCCTTGGAAAAAAAGGGAACCTCTTCAAAGCAATGCTTCAAGTTATATAACTCGACACATGATCTAAAATCAGCATCGTCGAAGACCGAAGGTCTCTATGTATAGAGTTATATAAGGCCTCTTATAAGTAATTTACTGCCTATATTGGAGAGATATATTAAATTATCACATAATACTGTGATATTTCTGCAATGTTTTAGTAAACCATAATGTGCTGAACTGCGTAATCGTTTAGACATATTGAATAATAGCAAAGGATAAAGATTCTTGCAAATTTAATTAGACTATTTCTTATTTTTATGGCGCACATTCGGAAATTCTTAACTTCGAGATTTTATTCCCGGTTAATTTCCCATATGGTTCATATATATCATTCTATTATTAACCATAATGTGCTGAACTGCGTAATCGTTTAGTCTTCTTGAATAATAACAAAAAATAAAGATTCTTGTAAGTTTAATTAGAAGTATTTCTTATTTTTATGGCGCACATTACGAAATTCTTAATTTCGAGATTTTATTCCCTGTTAATTTCCCATATGTTTTATATATATATATATATATATATATATATATATATATATATGTGTGTGTGTGTGTATAAAATCATTCAATTATTATTATTTATTAACATCCACTTTTTGCTACTATGGCTAATTGGGATTTTATCTACTGGTTACCGCCATTTTCTAGTCAGGTTGGGGCTAAAGATCTTATATAATGAGTTCGTTACTAAATAAATTACTATTGCCCATGCGGGAATCGAAATCACCACTCTCTAGGTTTACCATGTCAGATTAAAGTAAACGCTTTAACTCACATGGTTTACCTGAGTCCTATGATAGGTATTATTTCATATTCCTTCTCTCAAGGAATATGAAATAATTATTTACACAGCTTGTTCCCGTCGACAGCAGTGTACAAATGAAATATTTCTCAAGAATTTAGAAAGCAGAGCAATTATAGTGAAGTCGGTGTAAAAGTATGAATTATTTTAAATTTGCAAAATTATTATCCCGAAGCCTGGAATTGCTGAGATAGAGAAAAATGGTTAAATTTAAAACTTGTCTGTAAAAACAGATGCAAATTGATGAATAGTCACATGGATTATATAGTCGGGCTGTAGGGAGATCTCTGGAAAAAGCATCGATTTATAGACGTTACGTAAATCGACATAAAAGCAAATAAATAAAAAGTGAGACATGCCTCCTAGATACTCTCACCTAAAGTATGGCTCATCAATATTCATAAGCTGGTTCTAAACCAGTAGACTCGAGGCCGTAAAAACCCCAAGCTGAAGAATAGAAATCGTTTGCGACTAAAGCGGCTGGTGAGTTGCTGCATCGGGTGCTGTCAGCCGCATTTCCAGCCCTGTAGACCGTGACACCAGACAAATATGGCAAAGAGCCTCCAAGCAGGCAGCTCTCACTCTCGGAAGCTCACCAACTTCCGCCAACTATTCAACACCAGCCTCTAATCACCCGGCATTTAAGAGGCCAATTTGGCACCGACCACAATCCACCCCGGAATTAATTCATCTGATTCCCATTGGGTGAAAGCAGTCGGAAGGTACTACATAAAGCAGACACCCCTTGCCACAGGCCATCTGGAACTGAGAGATCTATCCCTTTTCTGATGTATGTTCTGATGGTACACAAAGCTCACCTTGTTCCGTAAACTGAACAGATATACATCTCGATATAGGCACAGGATATCCTTAGAATGAACAACTATGCTGAAGCCTGAAGCTGAACAGCACATAACAAGACTAAAAGACAAAATCTTAAAAACAGCTTACAAAGTACTTTACAACAGGTTTTCCGAGATTAATGAGAAAATTGCTTGAATTGAAACCATAGCTCAATGCGTACAGCAGTTCTAATATCTACTATCATTCAGACATGAACATATTTAAAAAATAGACCGTCAAGCAGGGGTTGCGTTAACTAAGCAGATTTCCCTCATGCACCACTTATTTGCATTTATCTCAAAAAGTAAAAGTTCAATGAAAACAAATATTTAAATTTGCAATAAAACGCTTCATGATATAACAGCCTATTGTTAATATTACATGTGTAGGAAGGGGGGGGGGGTTACTGACAGCCCCAACCTACAAAAAAGAACATATCTTGGTTAATAATCAAGATAGCAAAATAATGCATATAACAACATTTAGTTTTCAATAAGATCTATTCTATAAACGTTTTCGATCTAACGTATAATAACGGAGATATCTCGAATATATCGGAATTATCGAAATCCCCCCTGTAAACCCTTCCCCCTCTTCCGCAATGCCCTATTTCTGCCATTAACGAACTTGATCTTTATTTTCACATAAAGCATTTAACTATCCAGTTTGGTAACCATCAAACAAAAATTACGAGTTCTAGAGTGTTAACAGACAAGTGTAAACATATACAATTTTTACCCTCATTTTCTTCATGTCCTAGGTCGGATCGATGGACATTTGAGGGACTTTTTTCCAAAATCGTGAGTACGAAATCAACAACTTATTTCCCTTAAAACAAATCTGCTAATAAGAATATTCGCTTTATGATATAGAAACCAAAAAAAAAAAAGACTTCAAGACATTGACTTTTAGAATCTAGGGAGTAGATGGTATCGGTCCCAGAAAGAGGAGAGCTGTAATCCGGAGGTGGAACCACCGTTTGAAACACATGGTTACCGGGAGAGAAAAATCAATACTTAGGGGGAAGAAAGAATGAAGAGCAGGTTCAGACGCACTCCAGACTCCTTAACACGAAAAGGAGGTTTGTCTAATCCTAACGAGCCTACATACAGAATCCTACGTAGAACATATATACTGCACGACTGTTTGAATATTTTTAAATGGAAATATCAGCTGCGTACTAAGAAAATTTCCTAAGGGGTCCCCAGATGACCTCTTATATTCCATTCAATAATTCTCTCATTGTAAGATTCCTTGGTAAAATCTAAGTTCAAACTGAGAATCTAATGAGGCGAATAAATCCCAGTAGTGAAAAGAATTTTGATTAAAAAATAAGAAATCAATATCTGTGGTACATTGATTATCTGGAAACCGTGGCTGACAGGCATCAGGTGAGAAGGGATTACTACGGTCCTTGTCAAAGGAAATGAACTTAAGCTGGGAAGGTTTTGAAAGGAGTGATATTGGGTTTCTATAGTGGTAAATGAAATGAGGCTAACGATAGAGAAAATAAGTTTCAGCAATTACTATAAAGGTATGTAACAAATATTCAAATGAATTTTAAGCTCTAAAAGCGGCCGGCCTATCAAGGCAATCGGGCACCCAAACGAATCTTCATGCTTCACCATAGCAAGATCAATGCCATTCTCGCTTTATGCTGATAATACAATAAGGACGGTTGGCAAGCAAGTCCCAGCAGCGGCGCCAATATGCAAGATAGTGGGCAGTTATCAATATCAACTCGAGCTGCTTAATCTAGGCCGAATGATAATTCTCAGCAATGATAAGTCGTCAGGAAAATATCAACAGCAGTAGCAAAGTCAGTAATAAATTTTCCAGGAAACTATGCAATACGAATTATGGAAAATACTCTAAGGGATTTTGGGAATTCTTGATGGATATTAAAAACAAATGGAAATTGAAAAATAAATACTCCCCTAGCGGTAAACCTGAGCCCCCACCACATTCCCCTCGGTTTCAACTCCATTTATCAATTCTTATATTTGACGAATAAACTGGGGGACCAATAGCAATATAGCTCCTTTTAATTTTTAAGTTTTGAGAATAAAACACGATATTTCCACTTTTTAGGAAATATATAATAATAAATCCAGTTTGCTGGTCGTATGGAACTGTAGTACATGGGGGTTTAAAAAATATTTAAACTTCTCCGTTCTCAAGCATGACATCAAAGCATGTTATGTTTTAAAGATAAACGAAAATGGTCCCAAACAAAAGTTTTAAATCCCATAGCTACATTGATATTTAGTATTTTCGGTGTGTTTTTAAAATCAGCCTTCTCCACATTAGCGTTTTTGTTGAGTGAAGAACGTCGGCTAAATAATAAGCTATAGATATGGAGGACAATAAAGTTTCTGAAAGCTAATATAAATAAATCACTGAGAAAGGATTAGACTTGTTATTTAATCTGACGTATAATTTAAATCCGCAAATAGTGTATTAACATATATCAAATTCGATAAGTAGAGTTTTCACATATAGAGGCATCAAAATAAAAACTTATTTCTAGACTTAAACCAAGGTCTTTCTAAGCGACCTACGGTAATAGCTTATTTCTAAAAGACAAACAAAACAAGGTCAAATAAATAAAATGACACAAATGTTTTGTGATTATTAAATGTTTTGGGCATTAAAAAGAGGTACACTGTGCAGATAATTAAGACTTAATTGCGCCATACAAAAATAAAACTGAACGACTGTAAAAGTCCATGTCATAAACGTATTTTCCGAATTGCACTAATAAAGATAAAGCTTCATAGTAATTAATATCAGTTCTTAAAAAATAAATAAATCCATCTAGAGAGTATATCTTCTTCAAAAGAAGAGCCTCACTGTGTTTTGAGAGTAGGTTTGAGAAAAGAAAGGACTATTATTAGGAATGGATTTCTATTTGCGGTAACAGACTTTCCCTAGGAGAGTGAGCAGCTAATCAGCTGGTAACTCAATGCCACCCAACCATTCCTACCTACAATTCTTTTTTTTTGGCGCAGAAAGCAGAAAACCCTAGGAAAATCAAATCAAGGGAAAGGATAGAACCAAACGATTTCTGACAGCTGTTATCAACGGATTATTGTAGAGATATCTCAAATCTATTTCAGTAATGAAGACTGATGTAGGGCTTAAATGAAGTTAATTGTCTCCTTGTATTGAATAATAATACTCTTATGAAATCATATGTTGTGAAATCATAGATTGTGCATGGAATAGAACAACTGCTATTAGCAGATTTCCCGTAAGGGAAATCAGCAATTGAGGTCGTACTCATAATGCGATATCCAACAAATATCTCATACGTCCTGATCGGTAGCATCGGAACCTACCCAGGAGATGACTTGTCTGTTACAATACTCGATTTATAAGCGTTTCATGCAAAACTAAAGGCCAATTTCGTCAAAGGCTGAGGTCCTAGAGAGGGGAATTTCGAAAATCCAAAATACCACCGTTGTTATACGTCGGATAGTAAAATAGAATAGATCCAATCTTATTGCAAAATAAATGTACTATAAATATTGTAATATACACTTATACCTTCAATACTAACCGCAATATTCGCATTTTTCAGTTTTTAGCCCTCAGTAACCCCCCCCCCCCAACTCCTAATTATGTTTGAATAGCATTATGCAGTTATATTATGAACCACTTTATTCTAAGCTTACATACGAAATATTGTTTTGAAGAGACCTATATAATGGCAGATAAGTGCAAATTCGTTGTGTGATGAAGTCATCAAGTAAGATTTCAGATTTATTTGATTATACCATTCTCAATTTTTAACCTTTTCTGTCAGCACTAAAGATCACATTTGTTATTGGCTGAACTCGGACATAGGATATTTCTAGTATGGTTTAGAGGGGGGGGGGCGGTTCGAAATTTCAAATTATCTCTAATTATATGAGTCGAATCGTCTTGTTAAACTCAAATACTAATCAAGTTATTCCTAGTTCCTTGGCTCAGCCCACTGTAACCTCACCCCCCCCCCCTTCCATTCAACCGAGTAGGGGGTTTATTCACATAGAAATAGAGAATATGTGGTGAGATGAGGTCACAACTGTTATACCACCACGTATGCTTAGTTTACGCGGTCCCCTGCATGACGGGCTATTTCTCATATAATACATGTCGCCATTGTAATGTTTGCCTCATAGGCCTTCCACTGCACGCAAAATGAAAACTCCTTCGCTTCTCTACGGAAAGTAAACACTATCTTTAGCAGAGTTACTGTGTCCTAATCATTATTGCCGAGTTCTAAACATCGTCACTCAAGTAGAAGCTAAGATTTCTATACCCCAACTAAAATTAGTGGTCGAGTATGCCACTAACTTCCGAAAAGAGGAATGGAAAAAACTTATTCAAAATATATTTTGAAAATTGAACGAACATTAGTGAACCTAACCCTCAGCCATTTTCTAAAATGAAATGTACAACACTGATTGTAGTTGATGTCACAACCAGAACTGGTTATAACTTATGTAACACTGAAACTATAGCAGATGGATTAGCACGCTTCTAAAAGGATCATTGTTCCATCAGGCATAATCAATGTACTTCCTAGAAGAAAACGTAATAGGATTCAACACAGCTAAACAATTAAATATAAGTGTGTACTGCTTTTCCTAGATTTTTACGTCGTTGGTTAAACTAACAATCATACAAAACTTTTCCTTTTAATTCCAGCATTTTTACAGCATAATAATGAAGGTTAAGTGTTAGTCTGATGTTAAATGCCAAGATCAGGATTAAAATGTCCATACCATTTTCCTCTTAGAAGCGTTAGCTTGGAGGAATGTTTTGAAAATATTCCCCATGTAATAACATTTCCCACCTAACATCCTGCGTATGGAACGGATGCGCAGAATATGACCAATCTCGGAACATAAATAGATTCTCGATACTAAATGTAAACATCACATTCAGACTAGCAAAACCACAGGAGTAATAAATCATACAATCCATAGAATTCGTAGATCTTGATAAATATTCAGCGTTTTACAAGCAATCAAGATGACTGGATATTCATAAACGTTAAGTCCATAAAGAAATAATAGAAAGGCACCATGCTGTCGTGTAGATTTTTTTATGTGACACAAACCATGTAGGACATATAAAAAGAAGCCTGTTATGCTTTTATTTAAATTGACCTGAGCAAAAAACAAGACCTGACTAATATTAAAATTATAAATTAAACTAGAATTTGAGCTTACAAGCTAAAAGGAAAGAAAGAGACTGATTTAGTAGATTTCAGGGATGTTCCGCAAGAAAAATAAACTTCTGATATTTGTTATTTTTTTAGCAGATTTCCCTGAAGGGAATCGACATTTAACCGTTCAACTCAACACAACATTTTACAGTCGTTGATGACTGAAATCAGATCAGAAGGGGGGGGGGTTGGAATGGGGGGGGGGTATAGAACCAATTTTGTGCAAGCAATTGATGCTCTACAATTGTTGTTCTGTACAATTTCTCAGAAAACAAATATTAACTTAGAAATAGAATATATATGCGGGCAAGAGAACAATAGTGTGTCATACCAACAGATGGGAATCTGCTTAATTACCGCAGCACCTGCGCGAGGGACTATTTATTAACTGTTACAAAATATAGAAATGATATAATGTGACTGGAATATGGTTATTTTAGAATTTTTCCTCTATCTCTCTATTTATGAAAAACAGAGATAACGTCATATCATCCTAACCTAAATAGGACTACACCTCTAAAATGTATTAAGTGAAATAACTCTTCAGAGTTTTGGAAACGCAGCTCATTAAGTTGCAGATAATAGATTGCAAACCGATTCATGTGCAATATATATAGTAGAGGGGCATATTGCGGTAGAGAGCCGAGCTATTAGCCCATGTTATGGAACAATGTCATGCCCATGTAGTAATAACAATCAATCTACAATGCCATAGAACAATAACAGCAACTATTAGCCTCCTCAAAAGTTACACAATCCATCAGTCATACTCAACAATCAGCTCGCTCTAATTTAAGGAAATTGCATCATTCAATCTGATGAAGAACTCACCGATAGCACCTACCTAAATAATAAATCATAAGGTATTCCTGAATGGTTACAACTACATATTAGCCATGATTGTAACAGCCTGTTAATGTGAATTCCCAGTAAAATTTTGTGAAGTAATTTTCCACTTTAAAGAATTGTCTCGGAATAGCCCTATTTACCATAAGGTCGAATGGATTGGCACAGGCACGGAACCAAGGTATTTTTACTTCGTTGTCCCTACATGAAAATGGCACCCTTCGTTAAAATATGTGTTTCTTTGAGAATCCAGAGATTCGACTGTATGCGATAGTATTTCCCAGGAATGTTATTCTTTAGCTATGTAGGTTGTGATCATTACATGATTTTCAAAAATGTCTTCAAATGTACATCGATTGTACACAAGAGATGACGAAAATGAGGTCCGATCAAAACCAGATACTTTTTTTTCTGTTAACGCTCTAGTGGTCGCAACTTTTTTTTAATCATTACCTAACTCCGATATTTATACATATTATGTACAATTAAAGATCAAATTCGTTAACGGCTGAAATCCGTCCAGTGAGAGGAGGGGTTTCGAGGAGGGAATTTCGAAAATTCAAAATATCTCCGTTATTATGTGTCGGATCGAAAAACTGTATAGGATTAATCTTAAACTATATAAATGCTGCTATGTACATGTTTTATTTATATTGAATATTCACCAAGATATTTCCATAATTTAGTTTTCGGCTATCAGTAAACCCTACTCATGTCTAATATGCTGATCGAGCTGATCAAACTGTGTCATCAATTAAGACATTTCGTTCATTACTCGAGAATTTTTATTTGAGATATACCATTCTCGATATTTAACCGTTTCAGCAGATAGTAAAGCTCATATTTGTAATTGGCAGAAATTGGGTATGGAATAGTGGGGGTTTAGAGGGAGGAGGGGCGAAAATTCAAAATTTCTTCGTTATTATGAGTCGGATCATAAAATGTTGAAGAATCAATCTTTTTAAACTATTGATCTTCTACAATTGTTACTCTATGCATTTTTCCGTAACTCAAGTATTAAGCGAGTTATTCGAACTCCCCCCTCTTCTACTCATCGGTTTGTACATATAAATAGAGAATACGTGAACTCAAGTGTGCCATAGCAAAACATGGGAAATCTGCTTAGTTTATGCAGCTCCTGCGTGATGAACGTTTTAAATTACTAGATATGAATCGTCAACTGCCATTATCCATTTAGAAGGAGAGGATTTTTAGAAAGTTTGTAGGAATTTGGGAACTCCTCAATTCCCCTTAGAGACATAGAACATTTTAAGATTTTGTTTAGCTTGTTTGTTTATCATAAAAGTACCAAAACATCCTGTCATACAACTTTTTTCAACCCTATTTATAGGAACGAAGATATTTGATTTGGTTTTGTTTAATAAACATTTGGTTTTCATGCCAATGTATTTATGTCCTATTCCTCTTTGACGTCCATCATCAATCGCATCAACTTTAAGAATTATCTGGAGTCATATTATCTGCCATTAATTTTCAAAATAAGTGATAACGCAAAATTACGCAATTAAAAATGAAACCCACGGAGCGGCGAGGTACAAAATAAATCCCCTTCCAAGGGGGTATTGGAGTGACTAAATAATGATGAAATTATTTGACACACATTAATAAGGAAATCATGAATTAAATATCCTTAGATAGATTAAGTTTAATATCGTTAATTGCTAATCTCAAAGAACCAGAAGAATTAGAATGTCAGCCAGGTTGAGGACTAGAAAGCCGCTTTTCCAGGAGGACAAAACCCACACGATTTACAGGCCCAGAGATAAGATACTAGATGAGGGTAATGTCTAAATAAACATGAAGCTGCCACTATGCAAATAGGACTATAAAAAAAACTTGGGGTTTGACTTATATCTCCCTATAAACCCTGTTACATTTAACAGTACTCTCTTCCTACAGAAATCGCCTTACACGAGGAAAACATTCATAAACCGGTTTAGATAGACTAATATTAAGTATGTACTATATAATCATTTATTTATTTATAATTTCCTTAAAATAGAACATTATCATCTTCAATTTATAATAACAAACTAACTTGATTTGATTTATTTATTTCATGGACACCACATATGCTCATAACAAAATAATCAACTATGAAAATGACATGCTCACAAGACAAGAAATTTAATTCTATAACGGCGAAGAAATTATGTAGTTGTAACCATAGCCTGACTATAAAAGTACATTCATTATATATGCCCTGCATAAACTAAGTAGAGTCCCCAGATGCAATTCTGTAATAAACATCTTTGACACAGGTACAATATGGATAACACAAGTAATTTTTAATTACCAAGGTTTAGGAAACTTACGTAGCTAAAGAACAAACACACCCGACATCCGCAATAATTGTTAGGACCAATGCAATAAGAATAAGTAAATTTAACCTAAATAATAATGATGAATTCGCAAATATTCCTTTTTTTTCTAATTTATATTATTTTTTCTCGTTATGAAATAAAACTTGTGTAATCATTTACTCTAAGGAGCTGAAACTTGTTCCATTGTTTTCCAAAATAAGAAGGACAATGACTAAACACCAGTTAAAAAGAAAATTGGTGTTGCTACGAACCGGAAAACAAAGAGATCCTTGAATCCTAAATAGTCGACAAAACCCGTAAACGGCATTCCCTAATATTCCTTGTACTAGTAAACATTAAAACAAGCCAACATATGGCAGTAAATATTCTAAAAATACTCTAAACAGAATTACATAACCAGGCAGAAATGTCATTTACCCAGATAATAGGAAGACCTATTTCCCTTTAGATAAAATAGTAATAACCAGATGTTGAGAAAGAGGACAAATAGTTTTTTTGTTTTTTTCCCCCCATTAATGACCAAAAAAACAGACTAAAAAAAAATAATAGTTTTTGCATTATAGTGTTCTTAGAACCGTGTCTATTACAGTGTCTGGGAAAGTTGTAATTTTGTAAGTGCATTTATATGGAAGTAAGAGGCTAAAGAGAAAATGAATAAATAATTCTAATATGAGCTCAAGTTAATAAAGTAAAAAGTAAGCTTAAGTAAGAATGAATAAATAATAATTCTAATGATACCTAGAATGGTACTAAAGTAAAAACCTAAAGCTACAGTGAATAAATAGTAGTTCTAATAAGGCCTAGGAATGGTACTAGGAAACCCACTAAACTGACAGTGAATAAATAGTAATCCTAATAATGGCTATAAATGGTAATGTGGAAAATAAACCTGAAGTGAGAGGGAATAAATAGTAATTCTAATGATAAATAGAATTGGTACTGGAAAATAAACCTGAAGTGAGAGGGAATAAATAGTAATTCTACTGATAAATAGAATTGGTACTAAGGTAAAAACCTAAAGTTAGAGTGAATACGTAGTAATCCTAATAATGACAATAAATGGTAATGTGGAAAATAAACCTGAAGTGAGAGGGAATAAATAGTAATTCTGCTGATAAATAGAATTGGTACTAAGGTAAAAACCTAAAGCTAGAGTGAATAAATAGTAGTTCTAATAAGGCCTAGGAATGGTACTAGAAAACCCACTATACTGAGAGTGAATAAATAGTAATCCTAATAATGACTACAAATGGTAATGTGGAAAATAAACCTGAAGTGAGAGGGAATAAATAGTAATTCTAATGATAAATAGAATTGGTACTAAGGTAAAAACCTAAAGTTAGAGTGAATAAATAGTAGTTCTAATAAGGCCTAGGAATGGTAATAGGGAAAGCCACTAAACTAAGAGTGAATACGTATTGTTGCGAAAATTAAATAGATGAATAATCCTTCAGAGAGAGAGAGAGAGAGTCGCGTATTTGGAAAGTGTGACGTAGATCAAAGAAACCGACAGAATGTCCTAGTCCCTACCAGTACCATCCAGCCAGGCGTCGAGGGGTCCAGACAATTCCCCTTTGATATATGCCGACAACCTATATAAAGAGCGGCCAGCTGCGAGCCAGTCAGTTTTATTCTCACCTGTCTTGATGTTCACATCAGTGCTACAGTGCGACTTAGTGCAGTGCGGTAAAGTGTTTTTATAAGAAGATCAGTGTTGTGCCGTGACTGTAAGAAACAGTTTAGTGCCGTGTTTAAGACAGTGCAGTGCCGCGAAGTAAAAGACAGTGCAGTGCCGTCTTGTTGCGAATTTCAGTGACCGTGAGTGAATTGTTGGACTGTGTAACCTGAAGAACAGTGACGCTATCAGTATATACTGTGAGTAGTAATTAAGAATAATTACCAAGTGTATTGTGCATTGTGAAATAAATTGTGCAGTGATAAAAACTGTGAAACTTGCGAGTATTTAATTTTGCAATCCAAAAGAACTCTTATTAAAAACGTTTATTACTGGTTTTGGTAATAAAAACGTAACAGTATTAATCCTAATAACAGCAATAAATGGTAATGTGGAAAATAAACCTGAAGTGAGAGGGAATAAATAGTAATTCTAATGATACCTAGAATTGGTCCTAAGGTAAAAATAAAGAAAAAAACCTAAAGCTAGATTGAATAAATAGTAATTCTTTATAATGTCTAGAATTGGTACTAAGAAATCTTAAGTGAGATTGAATGAATTAGTAGTACTAATGAATGGTACTAGGAAAAACCTGAAGTGAGAGGCAATAAATATTAGCCTAATAAGCTATTAGTAATTAGGAATAGCAGTAGGGACAAAAATCCAAAGTGAGAGTCTAGTAATTCCAAAAAGGGGTTAAGTTACTTCCCACTGCATGCATTTGTAATGTACAAAACGATCCTAATCGACTTGCTTAATTAAAAGATAAAGGGTTTTTTTTAAATAACAAACAGAATTGGAGTACTTAAAAATTAATAAGGTTGATAAATAAACTAGTTTTAGAGCAATCAAAGATACTTTGTACCCAAGTAAATATTGATAATATAAAGATCGAAAATGATTATAATAAGCCTGAATTGAGGATATGGGCAAAGATTGGCTGCAATTTGAGTGGTTATTGATTGGCCTTCAAAATGGCGTACATGTCAGGAAGTATTCGCCACTCATAGTTTGGCCACTCCAGGAATTATTCACATTTTACCTTTCCGCAATCTGAGATTAACCTGCAACCTTAGTGCACTTTTATCTTACACGCCAATAAACGTCTAATTAATATGGCAAATGAAGGTTGAACGCATATAAAACATGTAATTATAAAGCTCAAAGGAAACATTTACTTGAATTATAATTATTTAATTAAAGGCAGCCCGAGACCGAGACATTTAAGGACCATGTTGTGACGTTTAATGCTTATAGAGAATCATTATCTTGCTATAAGGGGAACGAGAGTAGCAAGTTTGGATGCGCAGCTAAGACTCTGAACATATAGATAATTAATGTTTCAGGAACAGAGTTAGGGGTTCCACTCTCGAGGTCTCCCAGGTGACCACTCAGCAGCGGGGGGCACTCAGGAGTAAATGGAATAAGGTAGTGGCTTAACTAAGCTGTAGTCAAGGAGCCAAAAGAAAACAATGAAAATACTGATAAGTCCGTTAATATTTGGCACAGCAAACTGTACAAAATTATAAAAAAAATAAATAAATTAAAAAAAACATTAATTTAAGTTTGTTCTCCTTCTTAAATTTGTTTTTCCCATTGAGCATTTGTTGCTTTGGGCGAGTTTAGTTAAATAGAGTTATAAATGAGGGGGCGCAAAAGAAGCAATGATTTGATGTTCAAAAATTAATAAAAGAAAAATAAATGACCAATAATCTATAAGATCAAATAAAACATGTAAACTAAAAGCAATTATAATAATGGAGAAACTCGACGCTACTGGCTGAGCTAGAAGATATGAAATTATAATAGAATCTAATTCTCATTGCTATTTTAAGTTCATACGCTATATTCATTGCTGGTAATAATAATTGCATTCATATGTTCAAATGCCTTATACAAAATATTTTTTTTAAGTTGAAAATAATTTTTATACGCAATATGATTTGGTATAAATTAAAAAAAATCATAGAGGTAACCAAGCCCAAGGAATTGCAAAAGGCATCATCCATCAGTTAATACATCCTTGATATTTGAATACAAAGATATCTGCACCTACTGTATCGCCTACAAACAAATTTGCTGACTAGTGAATCCAACACAGCATTTGCGGAGTACAATGGGAGCCCATACAATGAAAATTGGCAATGGTTTGGCCTGCACGGGCTCAAGGCTGCAATGTGGTCGTTGCCAACTAGTCTCAGATATAAAATGCATAGGATTGAATATCACCTCATATCTACATTTAAACAAACGCTTTTACTCAGGAATCTCTTCGCCTACAATATACAATAGCAAATGAAAATATCCTGAGGTTACAAGTACACAAAGTAAAAAAAAAAAAAAAAACATGAATTCAAGAAAACGCTGCTGTATTTTTAGCAATTTGTCTATTACCCCTCTAGCGGACGCAATTATTGCTTTATCTTTACCAAACTCGATATATAATCGTTTTATGTAAAAAAGATAGCTCAAGTCAGTTAATTGCTGAAATCGGACCAGTGAGGGGGGGGTTTAGAGGGGAGATATTCGAAAATTCAAAATATCTCCGTTACTATAAGTCGGATCGAAAAAGTGTATAGAATCAATCTTATTGCAAATTAAATGGTCTATAAGCCTTGCTATTTATATTTTCTCTAACTTGAATATTAACCAAGATACTTGCATTTTTCAGTTTTCAGCCTTCAGCAAACCCCCACTTCTACTCATGTTACATAAAAAAAATATTCTGTTTTATAATAAACCACATTATTCGAAGCTTAAATACCAAATATTGTTTTCAAGAGACACTTATTATACGAGATACGAGCAAATATGTTCTTGTGACCCCTCCCGTCTTTAGTTTTTGGACAACTAAAATTTGATTGATTGAGATAAAAATTATTCTGATTATTATAATTTACAGTACAAAGTTTAGTAAATAGTTGTCTATAAAATTATTATGTTACATTCAGATTTATTTCATTAATTGTTCTTCTTTCCGGTCTATTATCTATCTATTCAGCGCTGCGATGTTGCCTGACAATTCAGACGCTTTCCGTTGTGGATATTATTAACTTATAAATTGACTGAAAGATTTCTTCTTAGCGTTTGTATTTAATAGCCTGGCATTCGCGGTGGTGTTACCAGTATGTAGATTTATCTGTTGTAAATCTTCCCGTAGGAAATCTGCTTAGTTTACGCAGTCCCTACGTGACGGACTTTTTTTTGACTTTTTCTACTGACGTTATTAAATCAAATTAACTTGACCCACTGGCGACCAGCAGAATCTACTTTTTGTTGTCAAGAAGTAATAAAAATCCCAAAATAGATTATTTACAATACACGCATACAGAAAAATAGAAACCCATAAATATTCTAGGGAGTATTTTTATGCTAAGAGTTCCTAAAGCTTCTCAGACGTCTAATTCCAAAGCTCATTCTAAACATGGATCATTGATAAAAGATTTTAAATTTAAAAAAGGACAAAGCTATTTTATTTATTTTTAAAGAACCGTATTTATATTTTATTTTTTAGTAATTTCAAAGAAATATTGTACTTCAATTCTTAATACCTATATAATAATCAAGTTATTATTAAAGAATGATTTAATCAATTCTTGTGTATTATTTGCATTAAACCTGAAACCGAGTGAACTATCAAAATCAGTAGAACAGATATTACTTCCACTCAAGTGTTTTCTCTCAGATTAAAACTTGTGCTTTCAATTAGTTAAAATGTCTGATAATTTTTTTTTAAATTTTACACGGAATAAGTGTATGTATTGATTAATAAAGTATAACGACATTAAACAAACTAAAAGACAACTGTTTCAACAAAATAACAGCAATACAGCAGCATACTAACTCTGGATCCTATAATTCTTCATTCGTTTTTGAGGTACCTGCTTTCAAAGAAAGACATAAACATTCAACTAAACTGCTTTTGACAACTGTCCAGGTATATAACAATACATAAATATTAACTCAATAAATCATTTAAATAGTATTAACAAGGGATTTCAAACACTACGAGTTTTATTATTTCAGTAAAGCTTAAAAAAAAAAAAAAAATGTAGTGTAGATAATTAATTAAAGAGTTAAGAGTTCTTAAAATCCTGTTCATAACAATGGATTTTACGTAAGAGGTCACGACAACTTTTTAAATCAACCAGAGCGGATAGCTATTGTTCATGAATGACTGGCAAATAAGCAAGTGATTCATTAGGCTTGCGGCAATATCAAAGCTTAATAACAACTTTGTCAACATAAATACTGAGACATATGCATAAACAAAGATAAAATCATAAATCATAAATTAAGATAAATAGCCAAATGCTTACGCTAAATTATTTATATTCGCTAGAAAAAACAAAACCAAGCACAAGCACAACTACTATATAAGAAAAAATAAGCAAATTGTCTATCAACGAAAAAAAATCTATTGATGTGAAAAAATAAAGTGTTTCTATTTGAAAATAAAAATATTTACTTTAAGAAAGTAGACAAAAATTCCAAACTCAATAATAACAATTTAATAAATACCTACACTTTAGCTATAGAACAAAATTATTTAATTATCAACACAAAATAATCCTATTATCTCTAGAAATGGATATCGCAACTTTCTAATGCAGAATAAAAAAGGTTTATAAAGGGACCGTCAAATTCAAAGTTTTGTGGGAGTTGCTTATTGTCGAATAACTAAATGAAATGTGAACCCATTCAGAAAATGTTTCAATTAAGTCAATATGTTAAAACATTTAGAGGCCTTAACAACACATTTAAGAAAACAATTTCACAAAGAAACTTATGACAGTTACTAAAACTAATTATTAACGGAGTGTAATATTAATTGATTTATTTTTTCAAATAAAATACCCTAGTCAAAAAATATAAAATATAATTAGTGTCGAAAATACCAAGGAAGTAGGTGTTAAGAGAATATATGTCTGAAATAATTTGATTATGCCTTGTAGTTACTACGCGGGGAAAGGGGTATCATATTAGAGAATAGCGTAGCTACCTACATAGAAAACCATTGTTTCGAGTCCCGTTTAAGTTCCCTAAATTTTCACAATAAGCATAATTATAAGGATTTGATCTCAGAAGCCTTATCCACACCCATACACAATGAGAAATAGCCAGTCTAAAGATATTTGTTTAGTAGTAGGGTATTTGCAATGCAATTGTACTCAGATAGATAAATATCTTTATCATATCTACATACAAATCCCAGATTTTTTTTTCAAAGTCTGATCTTTTTATCGTTATTATTACGGTTTAAAACTTAAGATTGCTTTATCTAAACTTTTTATACTCCCGACGGAAAACCCAAATGCGATAACTGTATGATTCACTTCAATCGTAAGGCTCCACTACAGCAATAAATAATAATAAATTTTTATAGTAGTGAATGTCTGAGAAGATTTTAGCGAATGACTTAGATCAATCAGTTGGGTTTCTTTGATCCCTTGACAAATTAAAGTGCAAATAATTATAGATAATAAAACTAAACCTTTGTGGCACAACTGTTCCAGAGTGCCCAATAGATTATATATTAATATAACAAGGCAAAATAGTAACTAAATCCAATGTAATCGGAACGAACTAAAGACAGTAGGGTAATTAGGAGATTTTGGAACAATCGAGTGCAGATGAGAAAAGGTTACAAAAAATTCAATCACGCAAGGGCTGCGTAAACTAAGCAGATTTCCCAAGTGCTGGTATAACTCATATATATATATATATATATATATATATATATATATATACATATAGAACAAATCTCTTTTTCGTCTTCTACCAAATAGGATCGACGGGTATTTAAAGAAATTTCTCGAAAATCGCGTCATGAGTACAATCTCGATAGATGATTTCCCTTAAGAGAAATCTGCTAAAAGACTGGAGAATGAAGGCCAATCAAGTACTTTTCAAAATATATACCATACAATCACTGGAGAGGTGTGCAAACACTGTTGAATGCTGTATCTAGCCTTCGAGTTGTATGAATGAGAATGTTTTGACTGCCTTGAACTAACAACGTTACAACGGAAGTTCATGCTTTTCATAGGTGTTGTGGGAATCACCTGAAGGAAAATGTACGAAATAACACCGTCTGGGTAAATGTACGGGGAATAAAACTTGTAGTAGCCACTCTCGGAGGATAACAGGTAAAACGGTATACCGGATGTGCAGTATGGACAAGATGGTTATCGGAAAAGAGGACCTATGAGATAAGACAAGAAAAGAGAAGCCCTGAGACAAGACTGGTTTACAACCAGTAATATTCCCAGGATGAACTCCTTATATAATTAAACGTCCGCCTCGCAGGGGCTGCTTTATCTAAGCAGATTTCCTACGTGCGTCACGTACTTGCATTTATTTCAAAACATAATAATTTCGTATTTAGGCTTCAAATAAATTTCTTAATAATATAACAGTTTATTGTTAACATGATATCAGTTGGAGCGGGGGTTACAGAAGGCCGAAAACTGAAAAATGCAAATATCTCTGTTAATAATCAAGATAGTGGGAAACCGTACATAGCAACGTTTCTAGAACATTGCATTTGCAATAAGATTGATTCTATACAATTTTTCGATCCGACGCGTAATATTGGAGATTTTTTCGAAATTCCCCTCTAAACCTCCTCCCCCGGTTCGATTTCAGGCGTAAAAACAAGCTTGAACTTTGTTTTCATATAAAACGTTTAAATATCGAGTTCGGTTACGATTAAACAAAACTTCATTTTTGCCATCTCCTGGGTTGGATCGATGGACATTTGAGTAAATATTTCGAAAATGAGGTCATGAGTGCGACCTCAATAACTGATTTCCCTTAAGGAAAATCTGCTAAAAGGATTTTTACTAGCCCCTTGACACAGAATCTCACAGAAGTGGTAAACAAATTGTGCTATGCCTTTCCGATTACGTCAATGCAATTGATTGCTGAGAGCATACTTCATGATAAGAGACGTGAGGGGGCAAACACACATGCTGGGAAAAAGGCGAGTTTACAAATCTGTATGAATTATGTTTTTGGTATTTGGGATATCAAAATGACATGTTATAGTCGTCCAAGGAAAAGGTATGCGACTACATCTATAGCTCATTCAGTAAAATACGCCCAATTCACTAAAACTATAAAAGTCCGTCATGCAGGGGCTGCGTAAACAAAGCTGATTTCCCACGTGCTTGTTATGACACATTAGTGATGTCATCTCACCATATATTCTCTATTTCTAAGAAAAATTCGACAAGTAGTAGAGGGAGTTTACTGAAGGGTTAAAACAATAAAATGATAATAGCTCGCTTAATGTCTGCGTTAATAGATAATATATACAACAACAATAGTTTAACAAGATTGGTGCATTAACCTTTTTCGATCCCCCCCTCCAATAACGTAAGTATATATCAAATAATAAAAAAAATAGTAAAAAGGGAAAAAAAAAGAATCTTAAAACGAAGGAAGTCAATTCAATATCGTCACAATTATAGAAATACATTATAGCTGTTAATTAAAATTAAATATTTCAAAAAATCCAGAATAAATATTAAAACTAGAAACATTAGTAATGTGAACAAAAACGAATCTCAATTAATTATCGTTATTAATTTACTTCAGTGTATCAAAATTATGACGACAAAAATAGATATAGGAGTAAAGCACAATTACTGCTAGTTGAAGTGAGATCACGCGTTAGGAATTCCCTTAGGTTTCTTGGCTACTGCATGAAGCAACAACACCAGATGTTTTTCATACCGAAGTTCGGAACAAACTCATACAGAAGTCATTACAATTCGGTAATGCACCAAGCTAGGACCAGTACGAAGACCGTTATAATTGGAAACACAACTAAAAATAAATACTGCAGTTTTTGATAATAGGGTTGAAACTCTGTTAAAAATAATTTGAGCCTTGAAAATAAATAGGAGAGTTCATTGATGATGCTTTGTTATGCAACGCAGTAGCTGTATCTTGTTTGTGCTCTATTGAACAGAAAAGCTATTATAATGCCCATAGTGTAGGTATAACTCACAACATCCTTCCAGTTCATCAAAATATGATAGGTAGAAGCAATCATGGTAATGAAATAAAATTTTAAGTTGACTTTTTCAAGCATTGATTCAAAAGGCAACATTTAAAACTAACTTCAATTCAGGCAAAATTATCCAAATGTGAATTTTTATAATGACCACTGTCATTTTTAATTTTTCAAACTTAAACATTTAGATTTTTTCTTTCAGAAAAAGAATGTGGAAAGTGAATAAAAAGAAGAGGTAATCCGGGAACAAGTCAGAATTTTAAGAATAAAGATAACAGCGATGACTAAGAGATACTGACGAAAAAAGAGAGAAAGACATTGTCGACCGAAAATTAGAGTGGAAAGAAGGGGGGGGGAGCTTCCCACTGTGAATGTTGCTCATTCTGCATTTCTTGGAATGAGTCATAACAATCATTCTTCTACATTATCTTACAATGAAATATGAGTAATTAAAGTGATTTTATACTGATAGTGGACACAATCATGATCACTGTGCGTCACGTTTTAGGCGATGAAAAATAGATCTAAGTGGCAATCGGACGAAATATTAAATAGTGGTATTTATTGTCGATTGATTTGTATTTATTTAAAAGAGTTTAATACTTTAAATTACTTAAAAGGTGACCGGTTAAACATAGAATTAATTCTTTAGAGTTTTGTGGCGTGTTTTAACTCATATTTGAAAACTATTTGGATTTATAACTTTGAAATAATAAAAAAAAAAAATGAGAAAAATTGGTTCGCGGACTTTAAACAATTTTTAAAGGATGCAATAGGAAAGAGGGAAAATATATTTAAAATCTTCAATGAATTCATCGTCAGTACTGATATCTCAATGAGTCTAGTATACTATTATTCAAAAATGTCAGTTTTCGGGGCTTTTGTTTTGCTTATTTATCCAAATGATTAGTTTTTAAAATAAAGCCTTTTGTTAGTTTTTAATTGAAGTAAAAATGCTTGCTTTCGAATAGGATCAAATATAAAATAGCTGCTAAAAAAGAATAAGTAGGCGTTGGCTTATAATAGAACAAGAGTGCTTGTGTATATTCCAACTATCCTGCTTACCTAATATTGGCTCGAAGGGAGCTAGCTATCAAGCTCAGCCCTAGCTACAACTCTCTACTTCTCATCTAATATGTCATAGTTCTCATGGTGTATGTCTTGCCGTCTGTATGTATGTGGGAGTAAAATAAGTATAAGCGGAGAAGAGAGTATGTATATGTATATGTAGAGAAGAGATGTGTTATTGTAGAGGAAGATCCCCTGATTCAGGGGGGATCTGGAGCCGATGTAGTGGAGTACATATCACTCAGAAGTAGTCACTCACTCACACAGACCGGCACCTTCGGCTACTCTATACACGTCACGTTACACACCTCGCCGCGGCTTCACATCGACTGGCAGGGCTCGCGCATGCCTCCCCTCCCCCCCCCCGTACCCTCTCTCTCACCCCACGCCCCTCACCCCCCCCTCGCTATCAGCTGGAGAAATAACTGACCGCCACAATTCACAATGCCACTTCACTAACAGCCCAAAGGAATTTGCAGAATTTATGCCACGCTGTAACTTTATACTCTGCCTGCAAATATTTTATCAGATATCCCTCAAGGGAAATCAGCAATTGCGGTCGTACTCATGACGCGATTTTCATTAAATGTCTTCAAATGTCCATCGATCCTACCCAGGAGATGACGAAAATGAAGTCCCTTTCAAAATTATGTATATATTTGTCTGATAACGCTCTAGCGGCCGCAATTTTTGCTTGATCGTTACCAAACTCGATATTTAAACGTTTTATGTAAAAATAAAGGTCAAGTACGTTAATGGCTGAAATCGGACCAATGGGAGGGGGGGGGGTTTAGAGGGGGGATTTTTGAAATTTCGAAATATTTCCGTTACTATACGTCGGATCGAAACATTGTATAGAACCAATCTTATTACAAATTAAATTTACTATAAATATTGTTATATAAATTTATTCTCTATATTGAATATTAACCGAGATATATTCATTTTATTGAGCGTAACGGACATGATGAGAGCGGCTAACTTCGGTTGTAGTCGTGAGTTTCCGGCTAGCAGCCCCTGCGTGACGGACTTTTATTTTATACTTAATATAAACCCACAATATTTTCCTTCGCAGAAGGTGATAATGAAGACATTTATTAAGAATAAACTGAGGCGTAATATTTTCAGAACATTTTCCTTAGGGAATCGCAAAAACGCCCGTCAAGCAGGGGCTGCGTAAACTAAACAGGTTTCCCATGAGCTGTATATCACGCTTGTGAACTCATCACATATTTTGTATTTACACATAAAAAAAAAAAATATAAGAAGGGGGAAGGTAGAATACAAAAAATTATGAATATCTTAAGTAAGGGCTTAATACATAAGTTACAAAAAGACAAATCTTAATTGATAACCTCATCACAAAAATCACTATTTGAATGTTATCTCATAAGTTCAATGAAAACCAAATTTGGTATTTATCCTCGGATTGAAGTGGTTCAAAATATAACAGCTGATTGTTAATATGACATGAGCATTTGCATTTATGTAAAAAAGTAAAAGTTGAATGAGAACAATATTTGATATTTAAGCATGAAATAGATTCATCATATAACAGATAATTGGCAAATTAGCAACAACAATGATAACGAACTTCGGAGAGTATTAACGCTAAAACGAAATGAGGGTGCCAAGTCGTCAACTGATGAAACTAAATGTAAAAAAACATGAAACATTAGTCCATCATTTCGAGGAGACTGGTTTCAATGGAAGCTACGAAACTCAATAACTATTCACATCTTCAGAGAATGCCCTGGTTGTAACAGACCGAAGACGAAAAATGTTGAACATGCTGATGTACACTTGCAGCGTGAAACTAGGCCCTTGTCTTGAAAATTTGTCCGAATCGCACGTCAGCAATTCATAAAGTATACATTAAGAGGTATGTTCGAGGAAAAAGACGGATAATGCTTTAAAGAAAAGAATGGTATTGATACCAGTGAGTCTGTTAAATAATCTCATATAAAGCATTTGAGCTCTGAAAACTAAATTCATTCAGAAAAAGGATTTATTTTTAAAACAATGCCTTGGTATTTAGTCGAAAATTATTTTTCGAGATATGGCTGAAGAGATTTTTTTTTTCTGGTTGAGACACGTTTTCTCTAGGAATACAAAAATTCAAATAATAAATAAAAATAGAAAAAATCATTCATCAGAGGAAAAATAAACTTTTTCTCTTAATCTAGGATACGTCTAATAAATGTTCACTTTTTTCTTTCTCTTTTTTTAAATTTGAAGTGAATTTATTAAGATTTTATTATTATAGAACAGGCAATGTAAAGCTGTGTGAATAAATGTAGTGAAAAAGCAATATATTGAAGTTTCATTTTAAGTGATTCTGGATTGATTAAAAAAACTCTGTGATTATAATACTGGAATGGATGAAGAGGCTATCCTAGGAAGTCCCAAGGTTCAAAGAAGAGGACTGTAATGCCCCTATGTAGCAGTTTATCCCCGCCTTATGCACAATGGTGCATGCAAGAGAGGGTGCGACACCAAAAGTATTAAAGAGATAGCCAGAATATTAGGCAGACTATAGATGGAAAAACAAGCAGACTACAAAAGTACAGAAAATGTAAAATAAATACCTTACAGAGACTGATTTATACTTACAAAAAATACAGACAAATTGAGTATTTTAGAGTACTATATTTAAGTATGTTCCTAGTTTCAGCTCAGCATCAGCAGGCAATTGGCTAGTTACTCGAATAAATGAGATAACTTTCAGCTAGTAATGTCATGACTTAGTAAGGCAAGAAACTAACTGACTTCATGACCTCCAACCAAAGCCCTTGGGCAAAAAGGGCAAATTAAAAAATATTTCGTTTTTTCCATATTGAAGTATTAATTATAAAAATAACCTCCGATTACTCCAGTTATAAAGTATTTGAAAAAAAAAAAAGCAAGTTGTCATCAAAATATCATAATAACCTAGGTAATGAATGCATGGATTACATAGTTGTTTACTGAAGGTCGAAAACTAAAAAATGTAAATATCCCGGTTAAAAATCAAGATAGTGGAAAAAACACATATAACAAAATTTAAATTTTCAATTCGCGATAAGATTTGTTCTACACACTTTTTCGATACGACGTATAATAACGGAGATATTTCGAATTTTCGAAATTCTCCTATCCTCGTCCGATTTCAGCCGTTAAGGAACTTGACTATTTTCGCATAAAACGTTTAAATATCCAGTTTGGTAAAGATCAAACCAAAAAAACACGACCGCTAGAGCATTAACTACATATACACAATTTTGAAAGAACATCATTTTCGTCATCTCCTAGGTAGGATTGAGGAAATTTCTCGTAACTCGCATCATGAGTACGACCTCAATAGCGGATTTCCCTTGAGGGAAATATGCTAAAACAAAATGAGACTACATATATTTATTTTACACTCTAGCAACATATCTTCACTGACTTTATAGTGTTATTGACAATAGTTTAAAACAGTGAGCTCCATTATTAAAGTAGAGCATTGTTGAAGAGTTAGGCCTTGTGTTTCACTTCAACAAGGGAGGGGAAGAGGCAGGGTTTTCATCTTCATCATCGATCCGTCCCTCTCCACAAGCAGCAACTCCAAGCAGAAAAACGTTTCCTATTTATCAAACCATTTGCCTAAATACAAAACTTCCTTAGCGAAATAAATTTAAAACGAAATAACACTTTAATAAAAGAATGAATTGAAAATTGGAGCTCAAGGATCATTGAAGTCGTCGAACGAATGCTAAAATAAGGGCACATGATGCTCCTAGATCAGAAAACGTCCGTCGTGCAAAACCTTCGTAAATTAAGCACATTTCTCACGGGCTGGTATGACACGAGACTGAGGCTGAAAACAAGGAAATATTCTACTAATATATGACCTAACGAATAAATGAATAGTGCAACACTCGTAATAAAGGAAATATTTTGATATTTCATACCTCCCCCTCTAAACCCCACCATTTATAGTACGTTATTAAATATGAAAAGTATAGTTGAATTAAATGGTTAAATGTTAAGTACGGCATAGATCAAATTTATGACGACATCATATTACGAATTTGCATGTATCTCAAACGGCATAAGTTCAATGAAGACAATATTTGGAATTTAATCTTCGAATAAAGTGGATCATGATAGTATAGCTTATTGTAAATATGACATGAGTAAGAGTGAGGGTTTACTGAAGGCTGAATTAAAAAATAATACAAATATTTAGGTTAATAATCAAATTATCGAAAACAAATGTGTATAAGAACATTTCATTTAAAATAAGATTGGTTCTATACAATATTTCGATCCGACGCCTAATAACGGAGGTATTAAGTTTCTTGAAATTCCCCGTCCCTAAACCCCCCGCCTCCTGGTCGGATTCCAGCCGTTAACAAACATGACCTTTAGTTTTACATAAAACGTTAAACACATAAAAGTTTGTTAACGATCAAACAAAAACTGCGACCGCTAGAGCGTTAACATATATATATTATAGTTTTGAACGGAGCTTATTTACGCCATCTTTTGGGTAGGGTTTATGGACATTTGAGAAAGTTGTTAGAAAATCGCGTCATTGAGTTCGACCTCAATAGCTGGTTTCCCTCAAGGGAAATCTGCTAAAAATACGGCTTCTAAGGAGATGGACACAAATATGGAACGTTAAAGAAATCTGTCCAAACATAAACAACTTTGTATTCTGCTCAAAGAACTCTAAAAATAATTCAAATCATGTTTAACGAGAAGACATTTTCTGAATTCCTCCTTTAGGGGTGTAATTAGCCATTTTGGATGCATTTAACAATACGTGTTCAGTTTTAGGTAAATGAGAAACTTCATAATATGACAAAATTTCAATAAAACTTCAGTTCAATCAATGACTAAGCCTATACACTTTCTTAAATATGATAATTGGTCTATAAGAGCGGTAGCTTAGTTGTTGGGAATTGAAAATTTCAATTGGCAATTTCCATCTCCCCCGTGAAATTTTCAAATGTTTTAAAATTCTTTACGAGTATTGCTGAAAATTACTCACTGTAATTTTCAAGACTTAAGCTGTGCAAGAATTCGTTTTTTTTAATAAAAATATTACAAAAGCAACTAAAGTACCGTTTCCACTTTATTGGCGCAACATCCTGCTTCTGATCAAAATATCTTCCATTTAGTAAATCGAGACAACTGTCGACGCAACAAATAAAACACAAGAAAACCGGGTTATGTAATGAGATTCCAAAAACGTAGAAATTCAATGAGTAAATCTGAAAGTAGTATTTCCGTTTCATTTTGGCACCTTACGTGGTTCTTGAGTACTATAAGTTACATAGAAAGTCATATATAGTTTATGACTCAGTTTCCAAATGAGTTTTCAATAAATAAAATTAATGGCAAGCTCTTAGCAAGAGATGATTTCATTTCAAGTTGGTTAGAGGTTACTCATGGAGAGCAACTTCATGGATGGATAAGCCCTAAGATAGCTCTGGGCCCGATTACAACTGAACAATGGCTGTTTAAACGAATTAAACAAACAAAGAAAGGAATCCAAGCAGTTAGTAAGGGGAAAAGGCGTTTCCTTGATGCTTTCACCATTATACTCTCATGTACAAAACGTATATAATTGATTTTTTCGGTCACGTGAGTTAAAGGCGAGGTCTCAATCACTTGGACGAATTCACTAAATAATATCGTTTTTCCCACCCTTGATAGAAATGGACGGTAGGTAACCCGGACAAAAATGGGTATATAACATTTTCCAATACGACTCATAAGAAGGGAAACATTTAACCAATAACTAGACATTAAATTTAATATTAAAAGATTAAATGCCATGTATGGTAACGTTAAAAAAAAGTCCATGGTGCAGGGGTTGCGAAAACCATACAGATTTCTTTATTGCTGGTATAAAACACAGTTGATCTCAACTCACCAAATACTCACTATACCTATGTGAAAAACAGATTGTAGAAGGGGGGAGGGGGTTCCTAAAGGCTGAAAACAAGAGAGTTCAAATAAGTCGCTTAATACTTGAGTTATAAAAAAGTGCATAGAACAACAATAGCTGACCATCAATAGTTTAACTATATTTGTTCTCTAACATTTTAAGATCTCTCTAGAAAATGCTGGATGGTAGAGGAACCAATTGATAAGGATCAATAAAAAGGTCTGGTTCTCTACTATTGTTTTTAATTTTATGTAAAGTGAATTTTCGGAGCCAGCGCTCCATCGTCAGTTCCTTATTATAGCAGTGTAGCCTGGACAACAACCGCCAAGCGACTGCCCACCCCCCGAAGTCGCCCCCTGGCGACTTTTTGGAGATTTTAAGATCTGACTCGTTATAACGGAGATATTTTGACTTTTCTAATTTCCCCTCAAAAACCCCCACTATTCCAAGTCCCATTTCAGCAAATAACAAATATGATTTTTTGTATTGACAAAAACGTTGAAATGTCAATTGATGACAATTTTGCTTGGATCTCGCATACAAAAGGTCTCTTCAAAACAATATTTAGTATTTAAGCTTAGAATGATTTGGTTAACTATATAACAGCTTATTGTTAATATGACATGAGTAGGAGTGGGGGTTTACTGAAGGCTGAAAACTAAGAAATACAAATATCTGGGTTAATATTCTTGATAGCGAAATAATTTATTTAACAACGTTTATAGAACATAAAACTGTCGATTGCATCTATACAGTTTTACGATCATCTAAATCCTTCTTCTAAAATACAGTATTCCAAATAACAACGGATGCATTTCGAATTTTCGAAATTACCCCCTCTAAACAGGGTGGTTTAAATATAATGTTTGGTAATGATAAGACAAAAATTATGACGGATTCAGTGTTAAAAGACAAATATATGAGTAGATAGATATACAATTTTGAAAGGACCACATTTTCGATAGGTATATGAAGCACTTTTTCCAAAATCATGTCAAGAGTGCAACCACTATAGTTGATTTCCCTGAAAAGAAAATTTGCTGATAGCGGTTATTCGAGCATCAAAAAAACATCTACACAGGAATAGTCAACAGCCATTCGACCCCTAGACAGGATCGACGGTCATTTGAAGATATTTTTGATGAGTGCAATCTCAATTCCTCATAGAAATCTGCTAAAAGGTATAAAGATAACTAATTTGGCTTGAGCACAACGTAAGAAGGCAGCCTGCCAAATACCGTCTAGTAACCCAGATAAACTCAGCCAATCAGAAAATCACCTCGCTTCAGTCAGTTCAAAACCCCCTTGAGGTAAATCAGCAATTGAGATCGTACTTATTTCGCCATTAGCATCTTTATAACTCAATCAATTCTTTTCAAAAATCGGGTCTAGAGTATAACCTCAGTAACTGAGTATAACTTCAGTAATATTCAACAAAATGGATAATAACAAATTATTATTTTATATATACTGCTCAAAAATGAATAGGGATATTGGTTATTTTTTCTTATCCTATTAATTTTAATTAAATCGAAATTAATTAAATTAATTTTTTATGGGGGAAAAGGACAATAATTTCTAATAAATATTAATGATATTTATAATTAAAAAAAAAATGCTAGGCCCCATAAATACCACAAAACAGCCAATATCCCTATTCATTTTTGAGCAGTATAGATATAATCAAGCTGCTGGTCAATGATCAAAAAATTCTTCTAAACTTCTTTAACATTATTTACAACAAAAATAAGATCAAAGCACACTGAAAAATATAACTTGGCAAATCCAGTGCCGGGGACTCAATCCGATTTAGATATACTTTGAAAAGAGCTCTAGTCGGGATTACGCTCCAACTTCACTACAAAACCCTTGGGGAGCTTATGAAAAGTTCTTGGGATAATATGTCATGTGGGAGTTAGGTAAGCTCATTGAAAAGTGCCACGGCGGTCATGGTAAGGGATGGAGTTATTAATGGAAAAAAAAGTATAATATTATTGTTTTTCTTTTTCATCTGAAACTATTTTAGTATTAAAGTTTCATCTGTAAAACAATAAGAGTTTTGGTTTATTTATTCCAAATATACATTTAACAAAAAAATGAGCCTGAACAAGCCTGAGGGTCGATATGTGCATATGTTTGACACACTTCTTAGTGTTCACAGACACACACACACACACACATATAATACTGGGCATTTACTTATTTAAGTTTTTGCCAAAGTATGGAGCAGGCCGAATGCTAACAGTAATTTTATTGTCTTGTTTTATATTACAATGAGCTATAGCAGAACTAAATATTATAAGTTAAGCTTTATTTTCAAGTTGTGTCTACATAGAGTTCTTAGTCTTACAATTCTGACGTGGATTGAGGTTGTCGGCGTGTTTCAATCACACTGGAACTCTGCGTGGTTTATGAGGGCAAGTGACGTGAACAAATTTATGGATATTACTACTAAATATGAAAATATCCGTATGTGCCGATATTAGACGACTAGTGATATTTGCGTTAGTATAGACATAAAGAATAAAGGCGAGTTATTCTGTGAAAAGATCGCTCAACCCACCTGTGTATAGAGATTAGCATTATGAACCCAATTCTGTGAAAGCGGATATTTTATGAAGCTTATATAATGGAGGTATAGTCGTAATACCCATCATTAAAAAAATAATATAAAAAAAAACCCACAACGTCTTAGAAGTTTTTTCCTTATACGTGTGACAAATAAAGAGGCACAAAAGTAAGTAAGCAGGATAATTCCTAAAAGGTAGTTAATTTGAAATGAAAAAAAATACTGATAGTAACGAATAACAGAGAGGATTTATTAATATTACGATTACAAATATCCGTTGAGCTCGAAAACGCCAGTAATAACTCCATTGAAGATAATAAACGTATAATATTCATACCCAACAGCTGAAATATTAAAAGCCTTTTATAAGAATATTCAAATAAAAGAAATAACGTGTATAATAAAAGAAGAACATGTTTATAATTGTCTTTGCAGTAATGTACGTCTTGATTCTTTATTTCATCAATAAAATTATATTTTGATCTAGTTCTTTTATATGACCCTAAGTACGCTTTTAACAAAAATCTATAATGTATTATTTGAATATCAAATTTGTTAAGCAATACAGTGTTATATTATATTGGTTCCTTTTAATGCATTTCTCCCCACACAGAATGAAGTCACTTGAATTTCACAAAAAAAGAATACGAGTTCTGATCTGAGAAATCCAAAACTAAATTAAGACATTTTCTTCCGGCATTGAAGTTCAATGACACAAATTAACAGTCCTGTTATTCCTCATTCCTATTATTACAATAGGATTGTGGGAAATGAGTTTCTAAGAACATGAGTATTTTGGAAAGCCTTTATCATTTCTTTCACAAGGAAACAACGCACGCCTATCTGCAAGGCGTTCATCACTTACAAACCGATTCCGGAAAACACTTCCTAGGAATTGTTAAACCTAGCTAACTACTATATTAAACCTGTGAAAGGAATAAAAATTAAACCTAAACAATTATTATGTTATAAAAATTAAGGAAAAAGGTCACGTATATTAATTTACAGTACAAATGTTCATTGAGACCTTAAAGAAGCACTGAATGCATTTTGTGACTTTGAAGATTGTTTATTATAGGCTTAGAGTTATTTAATCAAAATAAAAAAGTAAATATTGGTGCTAACAGGCTCGGAGACTTTTGGTATAAACCTTCAGAGCTAAAATAATCAAAAATTGAGTGATATATCGGAGCACTTTAATAATTTTTGAAAAAATTAAAGGGAGTTGAAAAGAACATAATTATAGTTATGATTGGCTAAAAAGTGAAAATTGTAAACATAACATTGAAAACTATTTTAATTAACAAAAACAAACAATGTTTTTGTATAAAAGTGCACACTAACAAAGTTTTATTAGAAGCCATTTCGTGAAAGGTTACGTGGCAAACGAGGAAAAAGGAGATAACAATCTTCAAAATTATTAAATTAAATTATTGATTAACGTCCTTTTTTTGCAACTAAGGCTGATTGGGACGGGTTATCTACAGGTTACCACCCTTTCCTAGCCAGGGTGGGGCTAAGGATTTTATTTAATGAATTTCGTCACTAAATAAATTTCTATTGCCCAGGCGGGAATTGAACTCGCCGCTCTAGGTTTAACCATGTGAGATTAAAGTCAACGCTTTAACTCACATTATAAAACCTAGAGAACAAGAGGTAATCTAAAATGCTTTCCATAAAGTTAAAATTAATTAACTCTTCACAGTCCAATATTAATAGGTTACAATAAGAAAGTAGAAAGGTTTAAAACTGCAATTACAATTTAAAACTTGTAAACATTTACCATAACAAAAAATAATAAATATACAAATATAAAACTTAATATACAAAAATAAAACTTAAACCTTGTAAAAAGGCTACTGAAATGTCTTTCAATCCTGATAACTGATAAGATATTGGGTTGGTAAAAACCTATTGGATAGCAAAACGAGTCTTATGTCTAATTAATGCATTTAGTTTAATAAAATATTAATTACATGAACTCAAAGCCCTATCATTTTTTGATATCAATAGATAATCTCCTCCAAACAATATCTCATTATTTTTTAATGAATGTCAATAAAAGAGAAAAATATATAGTTAAAAAAGATAATGCATATTTTACTCACTCAAAGAGTTAGAAATCTGACCTTCATTGAGGAATGTTGTGCTCCCCAACTCACCTGAAACAATAACAAAAATAACAGAATTTACAACGAATGAGTTCCTAAAATAAATGAGTAGCATTGAACGGTACAAAGGTAATAGCGGGAAAAATAAATTGATTATCTTAATATTAATAATTTCAAAAAAGAAAAAAGAAAAAGAAAAAAAAAACATCTCACAATAATTATTACAACTTACATAACTCCTTATGCAATCACACCTATTTTAGCAGATTTCCCTTAAGGGAAATCAGCTATTGAGGTTGTACTCATGACGGAATTTTCGAAATTTTTCTTCAAATGTCCATCGGTCCTACCTAGTAGATGACGAAAATGAGGTCCGTTCAAAATTGTATATATTTATATGCAGTTAATGCTCTAGCGGTCGCAATTTTTGTTTGATCGTTACCAAACTCGATATTTAAACGTTTTATGCAAAAAGAGAGATCGAGTTCGTTAATGGCTGAAATCGGACCAGTGGGAGGGGGAGATTTTCGAAAATTCGAAATATCTCTGGTAACATACGTCGGGCCAAACAATTGTATAGAACCAATCTTATTGTAAATTAAATTTACTATAAATATTGTTCTATACATTTCTTCTCTATCTTGAATATTAACCGAGATATTTGCATTTTTATTAAATTTGGGCCGTAACGGATGACTAAGTTTCCCGCCAAAAGCTAGTTCGGCCCTTTGCCGTAACTGTTCGGCTCTCGTATGGTGATTTCTCTATTGTATAACTTCACGTGGGAAATCTGCTTAGTTTACGCAGCCATTGCGTGACGGACTTTATAATTGGTTAGTGCTAGAACTGCATGCAGTTTAAAAATAAATAATAAATAATTATGAGAGAGTGAGTTCTCAGTGTGCATCATTAAGTTAATATATTCCCAGATGTATAAAAATGAAGAGCTGGGATGTTTTTCAGTTAGACGAGAGGTTGGTGGGAACAATCGTGGGAGGCTGGTTCTCAAACATCAGGAGACAGTTTCAACTGATAATGTCACATTCTGCGGTTGTTGTCTACCTCAGCCCCAGTTCCATTTCATATTCCACCATTCAATAGAAGGGTGCAGGTAGAAAAATGTTTATTCAACACTACTGACATAAACAACAAGTGATTTCACAATTTTAGATCATTTAAGCTCTTGGAAGGGGGGGGGGGCTAAAATAAGCTGAATAGTTAAATTACAAAACTGCTACCTTTATTTAATATGTCACAATCAATCACAAACTCAGAACACAGAGATAACCTCATTTGTTATGACACAAATGTTAATTAATCTCTCTGAACTGAATTATGGGGGTTTATTCTCAGTTTCGCTGATATCTTTCTACCTGGAGAATATTTATCCAGGAAAAAAAGGACACTATATTGCGTATTCAGGAATTTTCTTACTATCATGGCAGTACCTTATATTTTTGTGATTGCCTAATTACCCCATCACATAAATTTAAATATATAGCACTTGTGACCGTCATTATTATTAGTTAATAATGTCCACTTTCTAAACCAGGGTAACCACCCTTTTCTAGCCAGAATAGGCTAAGAGTTTATGATCATTCCCCGAATGAAGAATAACATGTCACAGGGGATTTCAATTAATAACGATGATATGTAACCAGATTCAAAAACTGGAAATTAGAGCTTGCATGCCAAGCTGAAAGCTAACTAGTAAAAAAAAACAGTAGCTGGAATGCAAAGATAGTAGTTAGTAAAATAGTTACCAGTCGGAACGGTTAATGAGCGTTAGAGAAGAGCGAACATACTTAAGGTTAGCTGAGCTATAACTTGTTGCACTTCGGGAAGCACCTAGATCTAACTGGAGGAACATACTGAGTAAGATACAATGATTGTGAGATCCTAAGTTAAGGCTGATGTGGGTTGAACAAGTTGTGTTGACATAAAAACGCTTAAACGGGATTGATTATGTGAGGTGTAGAGCTATTGGGTTGGCAACCCTTCCCCCGACGATCCTTCGTTCCTTCGTTGGCGATCCTTTTGGTTTTTCAGGGTGACTTTTCCCATATTTCCACTAACTGTATAATGCCATGTTTTTAGAATGTCTGGGATTTACTGTTGTAAAACTGATCCTAGTGGTTTTTGATGTCTTCTTCCATTTGGAATATCTTTCCATTCATGGAGTTCTGCGGAGACAGGAATAAACTTGGTGAATAGAGAGAGGGTGGGGCAAAAGGTCCCATCCAAGAATGAATAATTAATTGCGAGTGGCCAATGAGGTGTGAGACCTAGCGTTGTCTTGGTGGAACACAACACCCTTCCGATTTGCCAGTTCTGGGCGTTTATTTTAAATTGACTCATCCAATTTTGTTAATCGTGGGCACTATAGAGTTGAATCAATTGTAAGTCCTGAAAGCAATAGCTCATAGAAAATAACACCTTTGAAATCCCACCATATGGAAAGCATTATCTTCTTTGGATGCAATCCGGGTTTTGGCATTCTTCTAGGAGCTTTACTACTAGGTCCCAGAGATTTTTTACCGAGCACATTATAGTAAAATATCCATTTTGCATGTCCTTTCCTTTTCTAAAAACCTTTTCTAAAATGGGTCGTTTTGTTGCCGTTTCCATAGTGAATCACATACAGAATTGTGTGTTGCCAAGAAGACCTTGGTTACAGATTGAAGGACAACAACATTTAAGCCAGGAAACATAGCCGTGCTTGTGCACATGGTTTTCTATGCTTGTGTACAACACATTTGGGGTCAGCAATCTCTTGCACTGATTGGGAGGAATTTCGATCAACAATGGCCTGAACATTGCTTGTATCAATTTTACGTAAGAGACAAGACCGTTGAGCATCAATGATGTCAATATTTCCTAAGTGAAATTTGCAAACCAATTTTAACAGGTTCGTTCGGTTAAGGCATCATTCACAAAAACACTGCAAATTTATGAGCTTCTGCAGCACGCTTACCTTTTTTAAAATAACACACCAAAACATGCCGATAACGAATTATATTTTCTTCCATATTCACAGTGCATAACTATACTAAGCTAGTTTCAACAAGAGTCAGCAGATATAGGTATTGACATATTACAAACAGGATAAACAATCAATCTTAGGGATTAATTCAGTAGATAAAATGTGTAACACAGTGACATAAAAATATGACAGAGAAGCTTAAAGGACTTATTTGGCAAACCAATAATATGAACCGGTAGGGAATATTATAAATAATATTTTTTTTTTTATTCAAATAGTCATTTTATTTTTAATTTCCTTATACGAATCATATGAATGCATACGTCACCCCCAGTTAATTCCTAAAACCTGTCAGTATAACAAAGTCTGTATAAGTGTAAGTACAACTTATAAGCGACGACACCATGTGGGTTGGAAATTGCATAATGACACTCCCCTATCAATAAGTTCATTTTATAGTTCAATAAAAGCACTTTCTAAATCAGATATAAAAACACTGAGTGTTGGAACCTGAAGAAGGAAGAGAAACCAAATCAAGACGATAGAAAAACCTCAGTGACATCAGCAATTGCCGGGTCACCGGTTAGGTAATACAGGAAGTGCACTGTAGGGTACTTACAACCAGGTAGACATTTTCTTCAATATGATATTAACGTGTACATTATGCTAATACTCATGACATTTAAAAGTTTAAGCTGAATTAACCAAAGGGAAAACTCAGAAAAATATATAGGTTAATTGAAAAGAAGGTTAGAATAATCATATCTTATTTAGGAACTCCACTAAGACGTTCCGTCGTCAGGCTAAACTCAATACCTTGTATAAACGTAATAAAAAATAAGAGATATGCCTGTAAAAGTTAATAATTTTCCTGTTCTTTTCCTTCTCGTCTAACACACAACTTACTCTTCACACATCGAATAACATGTAATGGGGCCAATACTAGAAGTCAAAATAGCTTTGAAACTTGCATACCCATACGGGCTAATGTCTCATCATTACTCAGCCTATGCAAGACTTTGGATGTATGACACTATAACAATTATAGGTTGGTGTTCTCACAAGTCATACTGATGCCTCTTGATAATCCCAAGCGGAAAGCTAAGGGAAACCACAGAGAATGTCCTTGGACCTCTACTTTTGACTGCCTTTGTTCCTTTCCGAAACTTTCGACAAATCTCCTTCTACCTCCTACACGATAGGTCCCAACATTGATAATTAACTAAAAAGCAAAAATCAAAACACTTCTTAACACGCGTAGCCGCTCGCAACAGCAATATCCTAATCTTAAACAGGGCATTCTAATATCTACAAAATTCAACTATTAAAAAGAAACCCAAGCAGGTGCTGTGTAAAAGAAGAAGATTTTCCAATTGCTCGTATACAACACAGTGAAGATGACACCTCCCATCTATTTCTATAGAGTATCGCGTTTTACAAGTTCGCAGAAAATAATTTAGTTATTTTAAGAACTCTTTAATTGTAAACCCATAAATAAAACTGCCAAAATCAGTCGTATGTCCCCAAGAATATTATTTTAAAACCCAAGTAAATTTTTTTTCAAAATTTAGACATTTAGCTTTTAATATACGGATTCAAAATTAATGTAATTTTTGAGTATATTGGTTTTACTAATTGGCCATTATAAAATAGCTATATTTCGTAAAAGGGTGATGAATTTGATGGGCCAGAAAAATGTTCGAATTGGCCACATCTGATCTATATATTCCGTAATAAGAAACCAATGCAAACAGTTATTCAGTAAGCTGAACGTGAGATGTTTATTGACTGAGGTAGGGGGGGGGGGAGGGGGTACAGATGGCTGAAACTAAACAAATACACATTGCCCGGTTAATATTCCATTTAGAGGTAACGTGCCTATAACAATAGTTGCATGGTGGTATTTGTAAACGTCCACTCTGTGCTCACTGGGGCTAATCACAACGGGTTATTTACTGTTTACGATTCATTACTATCCAGAATGGAACTAACAACGGGGACCCGAAAATTCAAAAAATGCTGAAACTTTGTGTGAAGGTTTCTGTTAAAAATGAACTTAGTCTACTTGCTCAAAAATATTTTGATGAAATATTTATATATTCGGGTTCCCTAACCTCCATTGTAAGAATTTATTTAGCGAGTTCATCAGTAAATAAATTCATATTCCCCCACATGGGGATCCAGGACATGACTCGAGTTTTACCAAGTTTATTAAGGCCAACACCTTAACTAATACGGCTAACCTAGGCTCCAGAATAGTAGTAGGATATTAAATATATATATAAAAAAAAAAAAAAGTTATATAACATTTTTTGATCCAACTTATAACAGAGAATTATTAAGACCCCCCCCCCCTCCGGTCCCGACTTCAACCGGCATTATTTGATAAAACCATTTGAAATAAAAACAAAGTTGTCTGTTTTAGGTACGTAGCTATTCTAATACAGGAGCGGATTGTACAAAGATGTACTACACTGCTTTGACTGGAGCTAAGCAAGTTGATACCTGAGGAAGTTTCACATTTCCATAAGCAAGCACAGCTACAAACATGGCTTATATACCAGCTTTTAGTCTAGAATATCACTCATGGTCTCCATATATTTTCCCACCATAAATACGCCATTATTTATTCGTGAAAAAAAATTGAATATAAAATTTGAACAAACGTTAAGGGGAAAGAAACGAGCTCCACGCCAATATGGGACACACTTATATATGATTTATACAAATTTAAAACAAAAATAATAGAACCATATTGAAAATATGTAAATAAATGATGGAATTAATTTTTTTTAAATCGTTCTTTAGGGCACAGGTTAGTCTGGAGTTTTTCATACGTTAATTCATTCATAAATTCCGTCTGCATGATTTGCAGAAAGATTACAACTTAAAATCTCTTTAGTGTATTTTTTTTGTATGAAGGCTTGTTTGCCGTCAGTGTCGTCCGTTTTATGATGTATGCTTACATATATTTAATTATATCGGGAAACAAGCCTTCATAAAAAATTAAAAAAATACTCTAAAGAGATTATATTGTGTGTGTGTGTGTGTTATATATATATATATATATATATATATATATATATATATATATATATATATACATATATACGAACATAATAGATTCACAGATACAAATTTAATAACCATTTATTTGGTTCAAAAATGGAGAAATAATTTATTTTTCAGGTTAACTCAAATAATCATCAAAGAAAATGACAGTCCTAAAGGGTTTCTACTATTTAATAACAAAATTTTATATTTTGGAATATTGCAGAAGACCTGTTTTCATGATTTTATGATTATGAAAGTACCCAACAGGTTTAAATAGTAAATATGTGGACTACTAGAGGATTCCCTTGTAACTTCACTCCACTTTTATGTCTACTTAAGAATTTACATAAGCATGGACTAAATGTTTTAAAAAAATTTCACTTCATCTATATATATATATATATAAAATTGTAACCTCTGTCTGTACATTGATTTTTTTCGCGAAATTTCACGATAACTTTTCGTTTCACATGTCATAGACACCAAAACTGCATTTTGTTTCTTTCGTGTATGTTTGTTTGTTACCTTTTCACGCATAAACGGCTGAACGGAATTTTATGAAACGTGGTATGTATATTACTACTAGCCCAACTTAGACTTTAGGCTATATTATTATTCTATAAGACAAACAGGAGTGGGGGTTATAAGGAAGGCCTGAAATTAAAAATAGCGATATTTCGTTTCCTATTGGTTTTTCGGCAAATATGCACATAACAAAAGTTATTTATTTTGTTATTTAGAGTAACTTTTGTTATATACACTTTCGTCGTATACCGAAGTATAAATGAGTTATACGCTAAAAATTATAGCGGGAGTCAACAATTTTATTTAGCACAAAACACTCAACCGAACTAAGTAAAACTCGGTATATCTATTAGCACTAACGGTTTCATTATAACAAGCCATACCAACATTTCTAGGGACGGGCAGGAGTGGGGGTTATAAGGGAAGCCAGAAATTAAAAATAGCGATATTTCGTTTCCTATTGGTTTTTCGGTAAATATGAAAATAACAAAAGTTGTTTACTTTGTTATTTAGAGTAACATTTGTTATATACACTTTTTTCGTATACCGAATAATAAACGAGATATACGCTAAAATCTATAGCGGAAGTGAACAATTTTATTTGGGACAATAGACCCAACCGAAATAAATAAAACTCGGTATGTTGATTAGCACTAACGCTTTCATTAAAACAAACCATATCAACATTTCTAGGCACGGGCAGGAGTGGGGGTTATAAGGGAAGCCAGAAATTAAATATAGCGATATTTCGTTTCCTATTGGTTTTTTGGTAAATATGAACATAACAATAGTTGTTTACTTTGTTATTTAGAGTAACATTTGTTATATACACTTTTTTCGTATACCGAATAATAAACGAGATATACGCTAAAATCTATAGCGGAAGTGAACAATTTTATTTGGGACAATAGACCCAACCGAAATAAATAAAACTCGGTATGTCGATTAGCACTAACGCTTTCATTATAACAAACCATATCAACATTTCTAGGCACGGGCAGGAGTGGGGGTTATAAGGGAAGCCAGAAATTAAATATAGCGATATTTCGTTTCCTATTGGGTTTTCGGCAATTATGAACATGACGATAAACAAGAACATTTCAATTGTATGAAGCATTTTAAAAACAAGTATTATAAACGAGATATACGCTAAAACCTATAGCGGAAGTGTATTTTGTTATTTAGAGTAAATTTTGTTATATACACTTTTTTAGTATACCGAATTATAAACGAGATATATGCTAAAACCTATAGCGGGAGTGAACAATTTTATTTGGGACAAAAGACCCAACCGAAATAAATAAAACTCGGTATGTGAATTAGCACTAACGCTTTCCTTATAATGAGCCATACTAACATTTCTAGGGACGGGCAGGACTGGGGGTTATAAGGGAGGCCTGAAATTAATAATGGTGATATTTCGTTTCACCACAATATTTTGTGCTTAATAACTGAGATCTATGCATAATGCACAGGAGACGGGAAATATGACAATATGCAGGACAGTGAAGACTTACATAAAAAATTAATTTTATTATTAACAAATGCCAACAACCTAGGGTGTTAATCCTAAATAGTGGGACGGGTAAAGGTGAAAATATTGTGCAAACTAAAGCCTTGTCAAAAAAATACCATCACCATTCAGACTCAAATGAATTCCCGAGCGAAGCCGGGTATCTGAGCTAGTATTAACTATAAATAAACTGAAATCTGTGTTCTATCGTTTTCAGTATATAGACTCAACAGAAACTATAAGCAATACTTTATTTCTGGAAAATTAAAACAATGGGAACAAAAATAGATCAGAAATTGGCTAAAACACTTTGCTTCTAATCGAAAACTGTCACACATTATCAACGTACCATATAGAGCAGTGATTTTGGAATGCTAATTCGTTTTTGTTTTTTTAATATTAACAGAGTTATTATTTTTTTTTTCGTTTTCTGCTCTCACACTCATGACATATACCTCTCCACTATTAACCTATAAACTTCTGACGACAACCTTAAATCACGAAACATTTTTACACAGACTTATTACAAAAGAAGTAGAGAACAGTATGGGAGCTCTCCACGATTTCACTCAATAATTCCTCAATTACCTCACAATGTTGACTGTGAACCGGGGGTGTGGTCTGCGTCGAGAATCTTAAGAAAATGAGCGAATGCGTGGCGAAAACCAGGTAAATGTGAGGCGTGTTTTTAAATACCGTCCCTCGTCTAGTAGAGAAGTTGAAACCAATAACTGAAAAGTATAATTACAAGTTGTTTCTTAACAGTTTCTGGCCCTTGGGTAATTTGGTGAAAACAATAATTGTGTACATAAAGCTTGAAGTAAACTAACTTAAAACTTTTAGTTTTTTTTCTCTAAATATAGCATCCCCCCCCCACAATGGAAATCAATGGACCCTCCCCTTCACACTAATTTATCATCGCCAAAACCTCTGATGTATACTGAGCCAAATTAGTCTACAAATTTTACAACTCTTATATTATTTTGGTTGATGTTTTACTAACGAAAGCGTGGAATATGTATTGTTATGTAATTTATTTACGTCAAAGTTGTGCTACTATGGCTAATTGGGACGAGTTATCTACAGGTTACCACTCTTTTCTAGTCAGGGTGGGACGAAGGATTTCACTTAACAAGTTTGTGACTAAATACATTCCTATTGCCCAGGCGAGAATCGAAATCGCCACTCTAGGTCTCGCTTGATCAACCTGAAATGGTTATGAATGGAAATTGATAGTCTCGTTGTAAAACTTTTAATAACATCTAAGCTACGATAACCATACTTTTAGAATGAAATGTTTTTGTGAAATTAAAATAAAAATACTGATGAATATTTAACTGTGCTTAAAAACAGTTGTAACGCTTGAAGATAAAGTCTGGAAGAGTTGAATAACTTGAACTATAAATCCGTCAGGGACAACGATTTCCTATATCTTATATGTTATAGGAAACATCATGTCTTGTACCTTTTCTAGCACAAGACAGGACCACTAATGCCAGAATATTACAAGTGAATACATAATTAATTCCTACAGCCATATTTAGACAAGACACATATCCGAGAGGAGCGAGATGTAAGGAAGTATTGTAAATAATGTTGAGTACTTTATTCCCGCAGTAGTTAGCTGCGTCGAGGAAGACGTGTCTGGGCCAAGGTTGGATTAGCATAGGACCAGGTCAGGGAGGAAGGAGGGGGTGGGGCTTATAAATGAAGAAGGGACTTGGTTGTGCCGCATTGCTCGGGTTTGGCCCACGATTCCGCACGCAATCTACCGGCGAATCGTTAACACAACTACAGCAGGGTAGACAGGAGCACGCAACTACCCAATACCAACGCCAGTTTAGAAACTTGGGGCAAAATTATAGCCGCCACTTTTAGATGATTTAATGGCGTAAGGGACAGAGAAAGGAGGGAACATCCGCATAACATCAGTAGCTGTTAGTTATTTTCATTACAATTACAATACGTATGGATGTAACGTACATACATTTTTACAAGGAATACAAAAGTTGGAACGACTTAAGTAGACAAGAAAGGATTATTGGGGAAATATGGCGGGCGATCCCAACTTTTTTGGGCCTTTGAGATGTTCCAAATCAAAGAAATAAAACAAATTAAGCTATCAAACATCATCTTCGGTGCTTGGTCCAACAATCGAAACGAAAGGCCATTGCTTAAAATATTTATTATTATTTATTAACATCCACTTTTTGCAACTCAGGCTAATTGGGACGGGTTATCTACAGATTACCACCCTTTTCTAGCCAGGGTGGGACTTAGGATGTTATTTAATGAATTTCGTCACTAAATAATTTCCTTTGCCCAGGCAAGAATCGAACTCGCCACTCTAGGATTACCATGTGAGATTAAAGGCAACGCTTTAACTCACATGGCTAACCTGAGCCCCTAAAAATATTTAAAAAGTGTCAACAAGATTTAGAACCGCTCCTAAAATGTTAAACATAACAAGACACAATAAGGAGTGAAACTGTAAACAATAAGATATGAGAACCATAATTTCGCAAAGACTAATACAGGGAATCAATCCTACAAGATTCCCATCAGTCTCAAGAAATTGAAAATGCAATTTTTACACGAGAATACATTTTAAGGTATACGCCGGATTACAGGGTTTAGAGCAAGACACGTTATGAAAGGCATGAGAAGGTAGGTATTACACTAAACATGTCGTGGAATCCTGAGCGAGAAACATCTCATCATTCAATTGAGGAATATTACATAATCCAAATTACGATGTTACAACAACATACAGTAAACATCATGAGAACCAGCACATATTGCACGAAATGAAAACCAAAGACAGGAATAACTTAATAAATTGCGAAGTGATGTGATATACGAAGTGATTTTATAGTGTTCTTCAACAGGTGATTCGGTAATATTTTAAGCTTCAGCGGTAATACGGATGTTACAGGTCGACCGAAATTGAATAGAATGTCCATGAAGAAGAAGGAGAAGCATTCGAAACTTGTAAACTATCTTAGTAGAAGTAGATGTACATGATCGATGCAATAAAAACCGCACTATCAAATATTATCGTGAATATACATGCCTACGAGAAATATTGGCTGCCAGTATACACGGCTAGAAAATGGTGGTAACCTGTAGATAACCCGTCCCAATTAACTACAGCACCACAAAGTAAAAGTTAATAAAAATAGTCACCCATGCAGGGGATGCGTTAACTAAGCTGATTCCCCACGTATTTGCAATTATTCCAAAAATTATAAGTTCAATGAGAACATAAACAGGTGGCCCTTAAGGGAAATCAAATACTGAGGTCGTACTCATGACGTGATTTTCGAAAAATTTCTTCCAACGTCCATCTATCCTACCCAAGAGATGACGGAAACGATGTCCGTTAAAAATTATATATATTTGTCTGTAGAGGTCGTAATTTTTGTTTGATTGTTACCAAACTCGACATTTAAACGTTTTATGTAAAAATAAAGATCAAGATCGTTGCCGACAAAAATCTGACCAAGTGGGAGGGGGTGGTTTAGAATGGGAATCTCGAGGGGGATTTTCGAAAATTCGAAATATCTCCGTTAGTATACGTCGAATCGAAACATTGTATAAAACCAATCTTACTCCAAATTAAATGTACTATAAATATTGTTATCTACATTTATTCTCTATCTTGAATATTAACCGAGATATTTGCATTTTTCAGTTTTCACCCTTTAACAAACTCCCACTTGTACTCATGTTACACAAACAACTCTAACAACTGCTAACTCTGTTACATAAAAACCATATTATTCGTAGCTTAAATATCAAATATTGTTTTCAAGGGACCTTTATTATACGAGGTACATGCAAATATGTTCTGGAGACGCTTGTATATTCACTTAATATTGACGGTGGTGTTCTGTTACCAATATGTAGACATATCTATTGTTCAAACTTCATGAGGGAAATCTGCTTAGTTTGCGTAGCCCCTGCGTGACGGACTTTTGATGTTTTAGCGATTAATACAAATAGTGTTTGGTACAAAAAAATAAATAACTTATTATCATAGTTCTTCACTCAACTGAAGGGTTGTTCAACCAAAATACAATTGTTACAATTATATGAATATAAAATTAAAACAATGAATAATTAGAAGGAATCGCAAAATAAGGGGGGGGGGGGCTAAGGATTAAAAGGATTAGGATTTTAAACGCATAGACATACATATTTCAGTAACTACAGTTCACTGATAGACAGCTCGACTAGAAGTAAAGCAGTAATGCCAGAACTTAAACGGCTAACCGCTGAAATATTTAGTGGACGAGTTCCCAACCAGATAGCGATAGTTGAGTTTAGGTAGTCTAGTGAGGAAATCGGTCCGACATCACCGTCAGTGTAACTATGGACCTTGAATATCTCAGAACCCACTTGATGGCAACTGAAGGGCGCTAGTTATTTGATTTTTTGCCACCCCCCCCCCCCACGGGGCCGTCAGAAGGTATACTGGAGACAGCTCATACCAGGTCCTCCTTGGTTATCGGAGGTTGTACGCTGAGTTGATCACTCGCTATGGAAAAATTATATATATATATATATATATATATATATAGATATATATATATCGAATCCTTAACCAATATCTTAGGCACTCAAATCGTTGTTAAATGCGGTACTTCAGGAATTTCTTATTATTTAAAGGCAGCTTCTAGAGGAAGATATTAAGGACATATGAAGTGACTAGGGGAGGTAGAAGGATGCAGTAGATCAGTTAGGCCAATTATCTCACTAATTATAGTCAATTTGACAAGAGGTGGAGAGTATTTCGTGCTCAACCTCCTTTAAATCCTTCTCTCCTTCCCTGCCAATAGGCAGATTTTCTCTTTCTAACAAGAAAAAGAATAGCAATTAAAGAAACAGTCTAATTTTGTTCCTAGAACTAGGTTAACTGGAACGCAATTAATGTTTTTAAAAACATTGTGAAGCACTTTATTTGTAGCCTAAATACTAAATATTGTTCTCATTGAACTTTCAAGTTTTGTGATAAAAGCAAATACGTGGCGCACATGGGAAGTCTGCTTAGTTTACACTGCCCCTGCGTGACGGACTTTTGTGTATAGATCTCAGTGTTTCAATGTTGAGGTAATATGATAAGGGGTTTTCGCCCGATGTCACGCAAACTTGGAGCAATCTTCAAAGGAAAGGTACTAATTGCCATTCAGAGTAATGTATAGAGCGGACAAGAGGCCTGTACGTGGAGAAGCTGGGCTTACCCTTACTTCTAACAGCCCTGGGGACAGGGAGAGAAAGCAAGAGCGTGAGCGGTGACATCTAGGTGTCCTGAGACGATTTTTCACAAGCTATGGCAACTAGGGTGGTAGGAGAAAGCTCTCTTCACGCGTGATGAAAAGCCCCTGGAAAACCTCAAGGATGATTCATCTCCGAGAAGGGGGTCCCATGGAGTGATGACGTCAGTAGGGCATGCGGGCTGGAAAAGTAGTGACGTCATGTCCCACCCCTCTCTCACTCCTTGGAACTCGTTATCATTGGAGATTATGTAATCTCCTCACAATATCCGGCTAGCCATTATTGATCTAATCAACCAAATAAACAGAAGTCCGAGCTCTATATAGAACAGTGAGTGAGCCTAATCTCGCCATAGGGGAAAGTGGGGTAAAACCGGGTAGCTTCCAGACACCACAATTTTTACCGCAAATAAGTAGTTTTGTTGAAATAAGTCTTTTTATCTGTTAACGTAACTACAGTTTCAAAGTCAAAATATAAAGATTTAAAGAAGTTTTACCCTACTTTTTTGTATGGAAAATTGAGAATACAATTTGTTGTATGTTCATGGGTATTATTTTCTCATATTTATTTCAAAAAAACTCCTTTTATAGAATCAAAACCTACTAAGTCCAACTTTCAAAACTTTATTGTGGCGCACCTGATCATTTCCATTTTTTTTTTAAAAATGTCAAACGTAATAACAACAATGATGTTTTTAAAGGGTTTTGTAAGTATTTCGGGAATATTTTCAGTATAAGCTTAAATCCATTCACGAAAACTATTACGTATGAGGTAACTTGAGAATAATGCAGCAGAGCAGTTCAGTTAGATGCTCCAAGTCTCATTAAAAAAAAAAATCATGTTAAGAGAATACGAATTCAATAGAAGAGACACCCTTGGAAACTGACCCACTTCTGTCAATTCAATGTCTGCAGATTCTCTTAAAAGAAAAAACAAACACTGAGCCCACAAATGTAATGAAATATTTTGTATATTTGCCCCAGTTTTGCTTATTACTCGGTTCATTTTATATCAATATATATTAAAATAAATTGATGAGTTCAATATTATATTAATACTAATAAATTTCTTAAGAGGAAAGTCAAAATAAATATAACTCCCTGTTCAACTAAGAAATAATTTGCTACCTCTGTATGAAATAAAAGAATGCCAGTGTCCTAAATTCAACAACAAACAAAAAAAAAAGTTTTTCTTTATAAAATACATTTTGCTTAAAATGTCCTAATATCCAGACTATTCAAAGATCTGAACAATGTACCTTGGATGCTGAGGACACAAATAAATGGCCCTAGGCCACATTAAAAACAAGTAAATTATAAAATTACCTGTTGCAGTCTCTTTAATTAATTTAAATGCAAACATCAAATAAGAGAAACATAATTTAAATTGCGAGTGTTCACAACAAAACATTAAATATATGAATGCGTAATTTCCGTAAAATGAAATCTGCTCAAAAATGAAACTCCTTACTCTACGAAAGGAAAACAGGCAATACAAAGAAAAACATTGCTCTAAATGATGTATGACTATGATGTACCGTCGTGTTATTATAAATAATGAAAATTATAAATGTGTATTATGAAAAATAATAATAATAATATTCGAATTACACCAAAAATAGAAAAACAATTGATTTAACGTGCTGAAGATGACAGGCCACGTATATCGAATCGTTACGAATTTTATCTTTAGTTATAACAAATGAAACGATTAAATATAAATTCAAGAAGCAGGAACTTTTATTTATTAACCCTAGTATTACTGACCTCTCCCAGGTCGCATGGATTACCAAGGGGGGGGGGCTCCTCGAGCCCACAACCTTAAAAACCTTTTATTTTGGTTCTATAATTTTTTTAAAATTTTTATTTCTATTGGATTATGTTTAATGAACGTTTCTTATGACACCTGTGGAAAAAAAAAATTAAAAAAAAAATTAAATACAAAAATAAAAATAAATTAAAAAAAAAAGTTCGGATGGGGAAAAAAGGATGACTTTAAATTAAATGTAATTTTATTCTACTGGAGGAACATATCTAAACCTTGTTAGAATAAAAAGTTATCTATATCTAAGTTATTATAACATTATAATAGAATAATAATTTAAGAAAATATAATTATCAGATTCGTAATGCAATTATCGGTGCTTTTGCACAATAATTTTTTTTCCGAGTGTTTATCCAGGATGCAGCATGGACTAACTGTTTCCCTAGTTGGGAACAACCTAGAAAATCTTCTCTTTTCTAAAAAAGTACCTATCAGGAGCAATAATTATAACCATCTCAGTAATATATTTTTATATGAAAAAAAATTATTTGGGAGAATATATATATTTCTTTTTGAGAAAAAAAAAACTTGAGAAGATTTGTGTATGTTAAAATTACATCAAAGTAATTATTATTTGAGCAATATAATTATTAACACTTGAATTACTAGTTAAAAGTAGTATTAAATATCAGTGGGCTCGAGGAGCCCCCCCCCCTTGGTACTTAAGTGTATAACTACCCCTTGCATTGCCAAGGGGGGGGGCTCCTCGAGCCCACACGTCAAAAAAAATTTTTTTTCTCAACATAGAAATTTTTTTATTTAATTTTATTGTTATGCCCTCACTCTAGGATGTTTTTCTGAGGAATACATAAAATATCAAAAATATCCCATTAAAATTGGGTGATAGGGAACAAAAACAAAAAGTTGTGGGCTCGAGGAGCCCCCCCCCCCCTTGGTAGTTCTAGGGTTAATATGGAAAAAGACTAGTTACGCTTACAACTTAAGTACTTCATTTTCCTTACGAGAAACCATTAAAAGGACATTTTCATCATACATTTCCCTTATAACACTTATGTGGGTCGTGTAAATCACAAATTATTTGAAACCCGCAGTCAGTCTGTTATGAAACTACAAAGCTAGATGAAACGTTAAATAAGAAATAAAGTAAATGACAATATTCCAAAATAATAATAAGATTTAAGGAAGGAGAAAAAACTAAAAAAAAAAAAAAAAACCTTCCCATGAAAGGTGTACTATCCCAAGAAATGCTTTGCTTGGAAACCATTAGCGACTTTACACCCACACGGCATCCAAACATGGGACCCACCTCTAACAAACATACCTATACTGAGGAGATGCGTGGGAGCCAAAATATGACCAGTAATGCTCCCTTTTAGCACATTTTATCTAAACAATCAGCAAGTATTGAATGCAAACTGCATACCATTAGGTGAACCCGTAGTCATAATAGTTACAACTATTCCAAGCATAGACTTAAAATTCTAATTTTAAACTATAAAAAATATATGATACTATGTGACGGAAGGTTTTTTTATTCTTTATAAGGTTTATTTTTTTAAGGACTAAAGTAGTGAAAACGCTATAAGTACCATTGTCAGAAGGAATATCCAGGCAATAATGAGTGAGAAGTATGAATAATTGAGTTCCTCTGATAGAGTCTACGTAAACGAAGCAATTTCCAACCTGCTGAAATAACGCACATATGATAAATTACATTTTCTACTACTCCCTTAGTAAAACCTTATAAGTTTTTAAGTGATATGACAGTTTTATGTGAGTATCACATGAATAGGAGTGAGGGTTTACTCAAAGCACAAAATGAAAAAAATAGAAATAACTACGTTGATATTGAGGTAAAGAAGAATTTATCATATTACCATTTTAATAATATGGGTTATACAACTTATTTTAGCTCCTTCACATAATAAAGAAGATATTTCCGAATTCTGAATTTCAGACGCTTAAGAATTTAAGCTGCTACTATTAATTGTTACTAAAACGCGCACTTGAAGTTAATATTAATACGCATGTTTCTCTTAAATATGCAAGCGCAGATAAAGTAAAATAACTATTTTCCAATCGACAATAAATGGACATGTAAGTTCTATCATTGATAACACAATTATGATGCGTTTTGCTCTCAAATTCAATATATTGTATTTAAATCGTCCATAGAAGTGAGAAACATTTAACTCAGTAAAAATTGGCTAAAGGCATTTCGTGTGACGCAATTTTCTAACGTGCTCGTTATTTGTCAAGTTTTACCAATACTCGAATAATAATAATACTGGGGAATAATTGCATTGTCTTAGACATTGCAAATGTCAAAACATTTCTACACAATGAACTTACCTGTGTCCGTTCTAAATCCATATTCAGGGATACTTCTCGAGATCAATTCTTCGAAATATATGTCATATAACTGACTGACGAGCCACGACTTAGAAAAGGCACAATAAATTCTAACAAGCAGACATCCTTCCCGTGACCATCCCTGTATTATACTACCCATAAAGCTACATCACACAAAGGGACGGGTGGACTTTTATATACGGGCTATTGGTTTTATCGTTTTATCCCCAAAATAACAATCCCTTGATACCCACGCCTTCTTCGTCTCTCTTCTTCACATATGTGTACGCTTTAGTGCTTCCCGAACATCTTGACCATAACAATATGTTTATAATAAATTGCTAATAATATATTACTAATACCGACATTTCAAGCGCTTCCAACACCCCCACCCCCTTGCATACAAGTTATGTTAATGTTCCGTAATCAATCACAATACAACTAACACAACTCTTTATACAATAATAGAACAGCTGTTTAACGCTTTCCTTCAAAATAAAAAACTCCAATATTCAAGAAAAATAATCTCCACACTTTAAAAAAAAGTGTAGTACACGTACATATTTATTTAACAAGGAAGTAAATAATATTTTCCTCCTGATAATGCTTTATATTTAGCTACTGGAATCACTCAATCGTATTACATAATGGCAGGATTATTGGAAATCAAGTAGACTCCAACAGTTCATATGAGTGCTCAAGCAAAACCGGACATGACCAATTATTACAAACTAAAAAAGTACGTCACGCTGCGTTAATTAAGCAAATTTCCCACGTACTTCATAAAATGTCTATATGCACGCACGCCCACACACACAAATTAGAGCGAACCTCATTTTCGTCATCTCCTACATAGGATCGATGCAGGAAATTTTTCGAAAATCGCGACATGAGGACGACCTCAATAGCTGATTTTCTTTAAGACAAATGTGCTAAACTAAAATTTAGAGAACAAAGAAGAGAACTTTTAAATTATGAATAAGATAAGATCTGTCTTGTTCTGCTAAGAACTGGTGTGACTCAACTCTAGAAACAAAGCATAGAGTAAAAAAGTCCGTCACGCAGGGGCTGCTTAAACTAAGCAGATTTCCCACGTGAGTTTTACAATAGAGAAATCTGCCTACTAAAAACAGTAGTAGTAACGAGTCTCTAAACCAATTCCACGAGAGCCGAACAGTTACGGAAACAGCCGAACTAGTTTTCGCCGGAAAGTCCCGAATAGAACCGACTTCTGCCGATCTGTGTTATAGGCACTCTTAATAAAAATGCAAATATTTCAGTTAATATTCAAGACAGAGAACAAATGTATATAACAATATTTATAGTAAATTTAATTTGCAATAAAATTGATTTTATACAATTTTTCGATCCGACGCATACTAACGGAGATATTTCGAATTCCCTTAAAAGAAAATCTGCTAAAATCAGGAAGAATATCGATTTGGATTAAAAATAGACCAATGCATCCTTCTCTGTCAAGATTGTCGGCAGAGGACTCTCGAATTGTGTACTATGGAGCATCTTCCGATAGATAAGATAACAATAGAAGTATTAGCATTAGGCTTACTAAGGAATAGTAAAATCGCTGAACAGACTTCCAATTCAGATATTGTAGTAAGTGTAATCGTCAGCTTTGTGCTATTGAGGATAAATATGACGGGGTATCTGTCACCTGCATCTAGAGAGGATGTGACTAAGGAAAAACCATATTAAGAAGTGAGAATACTGTATGACAGCCCTCAAAATTAATCAATTACAGTAATTTCCTCGTTTTATTAAAATCCTTTTTTAAATAAAAAATGAAGACAAAGCTTACAAGTAGGATAGATTCCGAATGGTGAGTAAAGAATGAAATATTCATATAGGAATAAAGCAAGGTTTATTTTTATGACGGCAGTACGTCACTGTTTAACAGCTTCGTGGGAGGGTCACTGGAAATGGACCATGTACGGAGAAACCATAACATAATTCGAAACGACCCTCTTCATCTTCATCATAAACTGTGTAGTGTTTATTCATTCTCCACTTGAATTATAATAGGAGGGGCTCTCCCATAAATAAAAATAAAGCTCTTTAATCTTAGAAACGTAGATTCGACTATAGTTCAACTATAAATATATTAAATCATGGCCGTATTTCTTAATTCAACCATATTTATATAACTTCTGTAACCGATGTACTTAGTAGCATAATGAGATCATTAATTAAAAAAAATATTTTACACATTTTTTATTCATTTGAAATTTAGATAACAGGAAAATCATCCTTCGCAAATGCTCTTTCAACAATAGGTCGAACTTGTCATGTGCCATGTGCTGGAATGACTATCATATGAGGTCATCTCACAATCTAATCCCAATTACTCCCTCACTAAGAATCTCATGTAGGCCAGATGGAATTTTAGTGAAGACCTAGAGTAGTTATTGTTTAATAGCTTAATGTGGAAATCACAAGAATACCAATGGAAAAGTACAAATAAATTAATACATATATATATATCTATATATATATAAAATTGTAACCTCTGTCTGTACATTGATTTTTTTCGCGAAATTTCACGATAACTTTTCGTTTCACATGTCATAGACACCATAACTGCATTTTGTTTCTTTGGTGTCTGTTTGTTTGTTTGTTTGTTTATTTGTTTGTTTGTTTATTTGTTTGTTTGTTTGTTTGTTACCTTTTCACGCATAAACGGCTAAACCAAATTTTATGAAACTTGGTATGTATATTACTACTAGCCCAACTTAGACTTTAGGCTATATTAACATTCTCTAAGACGAACAGGAGTGGGGGTTATAAGGGAGGCCTGAAATTAAAATTAGCGATATTTCGTTTCCTAATGCTTTTTCAGCAAATATGCCCATAACAAAAGTTGTTTATTTTGTAATTTAAAGTAACTTTTGTTATATACACTTTTTTCGTATACTGAATTATAAACGAGATATACGCTGAAACACTATAGCGGAAGTGAACAATTTTATTTGGGACAAAAGACCCAACCGAAATAAATAAAACTCGGTATATGTATTAGCACTAACGCTTTAATTATAACAAGCCATGCCAACATTTGTAGGGACGGGCAGGAGTGGGGGTTATAAGGGAGACCTGAAATTAAAAGTAGTGATATTTCGTTTCCTATTGGTTTTTCCGCAAATATAAACATAACAAAAGTTGTTTATTTTGTTATTTGGAGTAACTTTTGTTATATACACTTTTGTCGTATACCTAAGTATAAATGAGTTATACGTTATAAACTAAAGTGGGAGTCCACAATTTTATTTGGCACTAAAAACTGAACCGAATTAAACCAAACTCGGTATGTCAATTAGCATTAACGCCTTCATTATTATAAGTTATATTAAAATTTCTAGGGACGGGCAAGAGTGGGGGTTATAAGGAACGTTCTAGGGACGGGCAGGAGTGGTGGTTATAAGGGAGGCATGAAATTAATAATCAATATTTTCTCCTTAATAATTCAAATCTATGCATAATGCACAGGAGACGGGAAATATAAAAATATCGAAGACAGTGAAGTTTTACATAAAAAAAATAATTTTATTATTAGCAAATGCCAACAACGGGTATCAATCCTAAACACTGGGACGGGTAAATGTCAAAATATTGTGCAATGTAAAGCCTTGCCAAAAATATACCATCACCATTCAGCCTCAAATGAATTCCCGAGCGAAGCCGGGTATCTAAGCTAGTATATATATATATATATATATATATATATATATATATATATATATATATATATATATACACACATGGAAAAAACATTATAAGAAATAAATTTAAAAAGGGTAATTGTATAACAGCATGCGACGCATTATAACAGTGATATTTAATATTTTACATTTCACTTCTCTCTGGACCTCATTTCGGTGATATTAAGGAGCTTGGCTTTGCCGCAAGTGCATAACACTCATCCATATATTATATATTTTTGTTGTCATGTCTGTCGGTGCCGTCTAACGTCGTCACTGGCTGTTGCTCAACAGTTGGCAAGCGCTTTCGATGCAAAGGCACCATCTTCAAGCCGCCTAGAGTTGTACTCGTACGTCGTTTGACTAATGTAAGCAAACGGACACAGATTAAAACGTAAACAACCTAATACGGTGAACAGAAGTATAAAACCTACTGACCAACGGACAACTAACTCAGTACAACTCTAGACGACTTGAAGATGGTGCCTTTGGGTCAAAAGCGCTTGCCTGCTGGACTCGACCATCAGCCAGTGACGACGGTCTCCACCGTCAGATATGACAACAGTATCATCTATACTGTCGGTTTCAACCCTTTATTTTATTATATATTTATTTGAAAGGACCTCATTTTCTTGACCTACCGGGAAAGCTCGAAGAGCATTTCAAATAATCTTTTCATGAGCAATACTATTACCGCCTTAATAGCTAAATTTCCTGTAGAGAACAATCTGCAAGCAGCAAACAAATTAAAATATCCAAACTAGCATATATTATATAAGGTTAAACTGGCTAGTTGAAGGATTCATACCTTCCGCAAAGAATATTTCGAATATCCAGAATAAATAAGATGCCATTTGGGGCAGTTCGAAATACTTAACAACAATTGGGCACTCAATTTGCAGGAGAGGACCAGCCATTAGGGGCCCTCTGGTGGCGGCGTCAATAAACGAAGATAAACGACCTAGCTGATGAAGAACGATGAGTTGATGATGGATGATCTGCTATAAAAAAAGGTAGGCTAGCTCTCAATTAAAACGCCAAAAGCTCGCTTAGCTGTACTAAATTATCAGTATTTTATCAATGGACTTTGGGCGAAGCCGGAAAATTCCATGTTTTGTTTATACCTAAAGAAAGTTCCCCATCCAACTAAACAAACAAGTTCGGAGGAATTAACCTAAAAGCATGTAACAGCATCGATGGTGGACCGTTAAAGAATAAAGATAGTCACGAAGGACTGCGTAAACTAAGCAGATTTCAAACGTGTTTGAATGGCCCGTTAAAGACCTTATTTCACAATCTATACTCTATTTCACCCCATAATAAGAAGCTATGTGAACAGGAACCGAGATTATTAGTTTACTGAAAAAAATAAGTAAATAAAAATAACCACGTATATTTGAGTTAGAGAAACTATGTATGTACTGATCAGAAATTGTATAACAGCAGAAATATAAACATTTTATGTATTTTACTCGTTCATTAAGCCCCAATTCAGCCATTAAGAAACCCAATCCTTTGTTTTACACATAATAAAACCTTTAAATAGAGAGTTTGGTAAAGATCAAACGAAAATTACACCCACTACAGGGTTAAAGAAAAAAATAAATTTAACTAACCGCCATTTATATTGATGAACGGGTCTCATTATTGTCAATTCATAGGTAGGATGATAGATTGACATGAACACCTACTAAAATGGTACTGTCATTGGCTTAAAACGGCCGATGATTTTCAAAATCATAAATCATTATTTTAATATTAATTACATGGGGATGTCATAAAGAATAAAATATATTCAAAAGCGTTCTGAGGAGGGGGGGGGGGATGAGTTCACATTAAGAGTAGGTTATTATGTTGCCAAGATTATCGCCGTGTGGATACCACAATCAACACGTTGGAGCCAATTTATGGGGATAAGGCAGGTCCGAAGCGAAGTGAAGGGGCAGGCTGAGGCGAAGAGAGGGAGAGCAAATATACGGGTAGGAACAAATATCCAGTGACAAAAATGTTTTCCTAGAGATAAGCCTCTATTTCACTCACATAGAATTCAGATGGCGTCTTTAAATTGCATTCATCCGTATAACGGATGTAGCAACCAGAGAATCCCACCACCTACTCGACTCCATAGCCCCAACAACAATTACATTTACAGAACTGTAGCAAACACACGAAGAAGATATTGATGAAAACTGGCAAATGTGGACGAAACCCAGAACAAGAAACTAAAAACAATCCTCCATCCGTTCATGGAAACATTCAACAGAAAACAACAAAAGAGATGACGTCGTACAAGGAAGACTTCGAATAGGCCACACAAATTATCTTATGACAAAAGGTCAACCATATGTGGGAAATTTAACACAAATGTAACTCTCTACCATATATTAATAGAATACCATTCGTATACAAATATTCAAAACAAATATTTCCAATAATATAGCAGTGGCCCTTGAGGATGACACCAAAGAGCAAGATAAATTATTTAATTTTATTAAAATTACAAATTTATATAAGGAAATTTAAATTACAAATTTTTATTAAGAAATTTGTTGTATACTCATGTATATCGTTAAATTTTAAACGGCGATATAAATGCAGATATATCAATATTTACAATTTACATAAACACTATTTAATACCGGGCGATAATACCTAGTAGTTTTCCGCCCTAAAACCCTAAGAAACAAACAAACATAGTAAAAAGTTTCTATTTCACTAACATAGAACGAACTTCAGTAAGGGTCTTCACATTATAAGTAGCCCCTATTTCACTAATATAGAATTTCTATAGGCGCCTTCACATTGAAAATAGTCTATTTCACTAATATAGAATTTCAATAGGCGTCTTCACATTGAAAATACCCTTTCTATTTCACTAACATAGGACTTCAGTAAGCGTCTTCATATTGTAAGTAGCCTCTATTTCACTAACATAGAACTTCAGTAGGCGTCTTCACATTGTAAATAGCCTCTATTTCACTAATATAGGACTTCAGTAAGCGTCTTCACATTGTAAGTAGCCTCTATTTCACTAACATAGAACTTCAGTAGGCGTCTTCACATTGTAAATAGCCTCTATTTCACTAATATAGGACTTCAGTAAGCGTCTTCACATTGTAAGTAGCCTCTATTTCACTAACATAGAACTTCAGTAGGCGTCTTCACATTGTAAATAGCCTCTATTTCACTAATATAGGACTTCAGTAAGCGTCTTCACATTGTAAGTAGCCTCTATTTCACTAACATAGAACTTCAGTAGGCGTCTTCACATTGTAAATAGCCACTATTTCACTAATATAGGACTTCAGTAAGCGTCTTCACATTGTAAGTAGCCTCTATTTCACTAATATAGGACTTCAGTAAGCGTCTTCACATTGTAAGTAGCCTCTATTTCACTAACATAGAACTTCAGTAGGCGTCTTCACATTGTAAATAGCCTCTATTTCACTAATATAGGACTTCAGTAAGCGTCTAAACATTGTAAGTAGCCTCTATTTCACTAACATAGAACTTCATTAAGCGTCTTCACATTGCAAGTAACCTGTATTTCACTAACATAAAACTTCAGTAAGCGTCTTCACATTGCAAGTAGCCTGTATTTCACTAAAATAGGACTTCAGTAAGCGTCTTCACATTGTAAATAATATAGGACTTCAGTAAGCGTCTAAACATTGCAAGTAGCCTGTATTTCACTAACATAGAACTTCATTAAGCGTCTTCACATTGCAAGTAGCCTGTATTTCACTAACATAAAACTTCAGTAAGCGTCTTCACATTGCAAGTAGCCTGTATTTCACTAATATAGGACTTCAGTAAGCGTCTTCACATTGCAAGTAGCCTGTATTTCACTAACATAAAACTTCATTAAGCGTCTTCACATTGCAAGTAACCTGTATTTCACTAAAATAGAACTTCAGTAAGCGTCTTCACATTGCAAGTAGCCTGTATTTCACTAATATAGAACTTCAGTAAGCGTCTTCACATTGCAAGTAGCCTCTATTTAACTAACATAGAACTTCAGTAGGCGTCTTCACATTGTAAATTGCCTCTATTTCACTAATATAGGACTTCAGTAGGCGTCTTTACACTGTAAATACCCTCTATTTTCCCTTACTTAGAATTTCAGTAGGCGTATTTACACTGTAAATACCCTCTATTTTCCATAACTTAGAATTTCAGTAGGCGTCTTTACACTGTACCCTCTATTTTCCCTAACTTAGAATTTCAGTAGGCGTCTTTACACTGTAAATACCCTCTATTTTCTCTTACTTAGAATTTCAGTAGGCGTCTTTACACTGTAAATACCCTCTATTTTCCCTAACTTAGAATTTCAGTAGGCGTCTTTACACTGTAAATACCCTCTATTTTCCATAACTTAGAATTTCAGTAGGCGTCTTTACACTATAAATACCCTCTATTTTCCCTTACTTAGAATTTCAGTAGGCGTCTTTACACTGTAAATACCATCTATTTTCCCTAACTTAGAATTTCAGTAGGCGTCTTTACACTGTAAATACCCTCTTTTTTCCCTTACTTAGAATTTCAGTAGGCGTCTTTACACTGTAAATACCCTCTATTTTCCCTTACTTAGAATTTCAGTAGGCGTCTTTACACTGTAAATACCCTCTATTTTCCCTTACTTAGAATTTCAGTAGGCGTCTTTACACTGTAAATACCCTCTATTTTCCCTTACTTAGAATTTCAGTAGGCGTCTTTACACTGTAAATACCCCCTATTTTCCCTAACTTAGAACAGTAGGCGTCTTTACACTGTAAATACCCTCTAACCCTAACTTAAAATTCAGTAGGAGCCTTTGCATTGTGTATAATTACTATAATTCTTTATATTTTTCATAATAATCATTTTATTTGGATAATTCAAATGAAATCGGGGTGGATACGTGAGTTACAATATTAAACATTCGTAGAAAAATAGAAGGAAGAAGTTGTTAAAGATAGAAACATACCACTCCAGTGAGATAGCGCGACCAAAAAAGTCAGCAAAACTCTAGTAAACAGTCTGTTAATACTTTTATTATTGGATAGACTCATATAGAAGTCAAAGAGAAGCTACAGTCTGTCCTTGTGGACTCTTTTTCTTCCGCTGTTTAAATAAAAATCATGGCACTCCGTGTTCAAAAACACAAGTGCCAAGCGTAGCAAGCAAATACAGAACATCACTTAGGCTGTGAACAACAAGCGATTGAAATACCCTTGGAGCACAGTTAAATCATTAAATATGCATATTGCCAATTGATGCTCAACTGAAGTAACGATATTGTTTCTTTAACACAAATAATTCCTTTTCTTTTGTTAAATAAGTTCACATGGAGCCATGGATCAGCCACAAAGAAGAACTTTCAGCTTTCTTGAGAGGCAATCTTTGCCAAGAAGTCCCGGTGATTTGAACAGATAATACACCGAGTGAGAGAAAGAATTTCCCACCATGGCAAATGAACGGTACTTCACTGTTTCTGGTAGTTTGCTCATTATCATCAGGATGAAGAATGCACGTACCTTCCGAGTAACTTTCTACTCGGGCAAGATGAGCACTCACATTTACCACAAATAGCCAAGAACTTATAATTGCTGCCAAGGATTTAATCCAAAAATGGGCAATGTAATTTACGAAAGTATAGAAATGATATTTGACTTCGTAAAAATAAAACTAATAATTATTCACTGATGGAAATATTTTCTAAATCATCGAAATAGTATTGACTGGAAAAGTAATCAGGGTGGATCCGTTGTAATATTACTTCAAAAACCAAATTTTTTTATTTTTTTTATACTTAATACTTATTGACGCCCGTAAACAGAGGTATCACATAAAATTAGGTCGAGCAGAATGTGTGGAATCATGTGGCTGCACTATCAAAATTAATAAAAATAAAATAACATACGGCCTTAGCGCATCGGTTCAGCCAAGTAGCATCCCTCTAGGCATGTCCTACGCACTGAAGATAAATTTCAATCTATGTATTTTAATTTTAAGATAAAACGTAAATTTTAATTTATTCTATTTTAAATAAATATTTTAATAATAAATATGCAATTTTTAAAACATATTTTTGTTTGTTTTGATGCATGACCTGTCTTGTCTCCGAAGCTGTAGGAGGAAAGGCGGCAGAAATGTTTTAATGTCAGTAGTCTATATCTCTGCCGCTTTTGTATTTTAAGAGATAAAAATAATCTTATGAGTTCCCTGTGAGGCCTTTCCTATGATGTAAAACAATATGAGGGTCATCTACAAAACCAATTCTTAATTCATGAAAATCATTATGAATACCAATGAAGATTTACAATGGCTAATCTGCTGATGCATATTCATGTCAATTTGATACAAAGAAATAACACTGACTGACGAACTGGCAGGTTCCGTGAACACATGAACAAACCGGTCATAAAATAGTTGGTATATATATTAAAACTCAAAAGTTTTTTTTATGTTAATTTGCGTATTTTTAGCTAATATTTTGTTGCGTTATTGTTCTATATGTTGTATTCTGTATTTTTCTATTAATAGTTAATTAGTTAATTTTTTTTTCTTCTTCTTTTCAAATTTAAATGAGCAAACATCGCTTAAGTTGCGAAGATCCTAAAAATAAATAAATATTTTCATACGGCAAGAATAACATTTTCACATTTAAGACTATTCTAAGAACTATGACATCAAAATTGAAAATCTTGTCTGTCTTTCCACACGTTTCTTACTCGATCACTTAGAAACGGGAATTATTCATTGCTTACGTGAATACAATTTCTATATCTCGTTGGGCCCCTATTATTATTTGACTTCATTTACGGATAATGTCTATTTTAAACATGAATTCCTCCAATTGCCACTTTTTACTTCACGAGTATGACGACACAATAAATTGTATAGTTGTTGAACTTGTTAAAGGACATTATCTGTTCTGCTGAAAATCATTGGACCATTTTGTATCGACATAGGTTAACAAAATTTTTATATTTCCAAGAGAAACTTTTTCTCTATCAGCTCCTCAATGGCGGGTTATACGACTAGTACTCCTATAAAAATTGATCTCAAAAACAAATAAAAAAGTGCAGTAATATTTCTAGCATCCTATTCTATCTGGTGTGACGCTTTAGAACTGATATATCGGATATCACATCCAAGGGACACAATTTTAAATCAAGTGCAGCAAACTATTTTATTTAACAGGAGAATTTAATTTGCACATAAAACACAAGTATTTGCGAATTTATTCAAACAAGTGTTACTCGTGTTTCCGGATGGATAGGTCCCGGGCAAATGCTTCACTTTAACTTCAAAAAGTTAAACAATTAAAAAAACAGTTTAATTTATACAAATTTAAAGGAACAATCAAAAGTTGAGACACGTAGTACGAGACGAATTCTTATTTCTCTAGACAGCCATCTACTCAGAAAATACTAAGCATCCTTGCTCCATCTGATGGCGAAATAAACTGTTGACCTGTGATAAATTAGAGTAAAGGGAGTAAGAAAAGGAGACAAATAGAGGGCCAAGAAGTGTGAGGGGAAGAGCGAAAGATGAATGGGAGAAGAGTTGGATGGAGAAACGGGTCACATCAACTGAGTTACGTCAGCATCCTTTTTAACAGCATCCGCAAGAGGGAGCCACCTACCAGCACTCGGCTGTCGCTATCTTCCGAACAGACCCGTAACTAAAAAATCCGCCACGCAGGTGCTGCGTTAACTAAGCAGAATTCCCACTTACTTCACGTATTTGCATTTATCTTAAAAAGTAAAAGTTCAATGAGAACAATAATTAGTATTTCAGCTTAGAATGAAGTAGTACATGTTATATGGTTATATAATATGGTTACTGTTAATATGACATTACTAGAAGTAGGCGTTGCTTGAAGGCTAAAAACTAAAGAAATGCAAATATCTCAGTTAATATTGAAGTAAGAGAATAAATGTATATAACAACATTTTTAAAGAACATTACATTTGCAATAAGATTGGTTCTAAACAAATTTTTGATTTGGCGCATAATAACGAAGATATTTCAAATTTTCGAGATTCCCCTTCTAAGCCACCCCCTCCAACTTGGTCCGATTTTTGCCGGCAACGAACTTGATCTTCATTTTTACAAAAAACGTTCAAATATCGAGTTTGGTATCGATCAGATAAAAATTGAGACCGCTAAAGCACACACACACACACACACACAGATATATATATATATATATATATATATATATATATATATATATATATATATATGTGCGTGTGTGGGTGTGTGTGTGTGTGTGTGTGTGTGTGTGTAATCTTTAGCGGACATCTCCTAGGATTAGGGACGTTGCGATACTACCGATATGGGTAGGTATCGATACTTTTGTTTCGATACTAGGAGTATTGGTATCGATACTTTGCTTCCAATATTTCAACGGTATCGCAACAAAAAGATGAGTATCGGTATCGAACGTTTGATAATTTAATATCAACTAATTACATTAAAAGTAAATTAAGAAAAATTTCGAATTTAAAGTAAATAAAATACATGATAATGAGTAATAAATCAAATTATGTCGTAGTACGATATTTCAAAGGCAGGGGATAAAGGATAACCGCCAATTGAGGATTACCTACGTTCTTCATCAATTTCCATAATGAAACAAAAAAAAAATACTTTTTTTATTTTATTTTAAGAAACAAGAAAACGTTTTTAAAGAGATAAAACTGACGTTTTATAACAGTAATAAATCACAATTTTTTTTCTAAAAAACCTGATTTAATAATCAGAGGTGTTTCGATACCGATACCTTTGGTATCGATACTTTTAATGCGATATTATCGGAGTATCGATACTTTTATACCAGTATGGTATCGATACCAGATATCGGATCGAATCCAGTATCGCAAGGTCCTTACCTAGGATCGATAGACATTTGAAGACAAATTTGAAAATCCCATCAATAAAAAAAAAAAAATGTTCATCACAACGGGAATTGGAATAGACCATTGTGGAAGTAGATATTTCCATACAATTTGATTTTATATTATACTACAGCGTTAAGAAGGTAAAAATAGTATTGACAAGCCGTGACATTCAGTTTCGTGACCAAAATGATTTAATTACCATGTTTCTACCCTAATAAGCTGAAAATTAAATGGAAAAAATAAGCATGTCGTTATTTGAGGAATAACAACACAATAGCAATGGAAATCATAGGAATGAATAATTAACATGAAAATTAATTATTTAACATTTTCTATTCGTATTACAACAAAAGCAATGTATACAATTTCTTTTTCTCAAATTTTCTTTTGTATTCTACCCCTTCTCAGGGTTAAAGTTTTCCTTTTAACTGTACTATACTTCAATTTCTTGTGGACACCATAATTATTGTTTTTCACAACGAACAAGAGTAATGATGAAATGTTTTAATATATGTGTGTGTGTGTGTGTGTGTGTGTGTGTGTGTGTGTGTGTGTATATATATATATGTGTGTGTGTGTGTGTGTGTTGTGTGTGTTTTAGCAGATTTCTCATATACGAATCACTTATTGGGATTGTGCTCAGGGTGTGATTATTGAAATATTTTTTTCAAATCCCTTATCTGTTTACTAAATTATGAATTTTAGACCAGTTCAAATTCACACACACATGCACGTACTAACGAACCCATACATCTAAACGTGATCACATTCATAACCCCCCCCCCATGCTCACACACATGCATACATAATGTATGCACCTGCAAACAGTGAATGGTATATAGATAGATTTGTTGCAATCCCTTCACGTGTGATATCCGCTTACTTTACGTACTCCCAGCGGAACAGATTTCTTTGTGTGTCTGGTATTTTTACATGAATTCTTTATTTATAAATAAAGTGTATTTATAAAATGAATTATCCAACAATGATTTTTTTGAAGTGAAAACTTCTTTAGGCACGTTGTGCACCCCGTAAGGAAGCATTTGCGGGAGAGGAAAAAAGTATGAAATCGCGACACCGCCACCGCCACCGCTAGTACTAAGGTTTAGAAATAAAATCATAATGTATTTTACAACCTAATCATTTGATAGTTTATTTACAATTGAAGTGAAAACTTCTTTAGGCACGTTGTGCACCCCGTAAGGAAGCATTTGCGGGAGAGGAAAAAAGTATGAAATCGCGACACCGCCACCGCCACCGCTAGTACTCAAATCAAAGCTAAAGGAGCTTCTTTTCTTCATAACTTCTGAACCAAATTAGCTAGAGTTTTCGTTCGCATACCATTTTAAAGAGGACAAAACCAGCATCATTTCGTTCACAGATACTATATATCTACCATTTTTACTTTCATAGATATTTTAATCCAAAGTTTAAATAAATTCGAATATTTAAATAAATAAATTCGAATATTTAAATAAATTCCGATATTTAAATAAATTCGAATCAAAACTGTTTGTATCCTACTTTAGCTACCATATACCGATTGTATCAGTTTTAGAAATTGGTGATGATGCTGGCAGTGATGATGGTGCAAGAGTTGTTGAAATTATGGATAGAAATTGATTTTTCTGAGTGTACTTAACTTATTTTTGTAAAGCATTTGTAATAATTCTGAAATGTAATTATTTTCTTTTATGTAAAATAACTGAAATAATTATGTATAGTATTTTATATTGATAAATAAAACAATTCGTGGTACATTATTTTTTTTTATCACTATTATTTTTGTCATTTCATTTTTTCATGTAAAATAGAACATAACTGTTACTTATTGATAAATAACTAAAAATATTTTTAAAATAAGACTTTGTAAAAAAAATTTCTCAGCAATGCCAAAATTGAGCGATCAAAGCTAAAGGAGTTTTCACTTCTACCGGCAGTCCGCTGACTGCTTTTTTTTTTTTTTTTTTTTTTGTTTTCTTGGAATAATAAAAAGACTGACTGCATACTATTATAAGAGAGACGGAAGTTGTTTTCTATTATTGATCAAAAGCATTTGTTAGAACCAACCAAAATTGTTTAGTAAACATAGAGTAGAATTATCTCACATCCAAAAAACAAAAAATATAATACAAACAACTACCTTATGAAAACAATAAAATATAAATTTCTCCCTATGCGTGATATAGGAATTAAAATGTTAAATATAAATATAGTATAAGGAAATATCCGCAATTCAATTCGAATGGGGATTGAATTGAAAAGGCCACTTATTAAATATCGAACGCCCCTTCTTTAGTTTTCATTTAACAAAAAAAAAACCCAACAAAATAATATTAAATTACGTGGCATGAATGAATGGACCCTCCAACCCTCCTCTCACCCACCCAAACCGCGGTATCTCAATTTAATAACAGAGACAAATATTAATACGAAATAAGCCTACAAAGAATTTTTAAACAAGAAAACTGCCCACAAGCAAACTCTTTCATTTAATATTGACCAATATTTAAATAGTAAAAGGAATGAAATATTGTTTTAATTACTTTTCTTTTAACCCTTGAGAATACACAAAGAAGTATAGTAATGGGCGATTGTCCACTTTTAAGAAACGTTAATTCATCCTTTGACAATATTGTTCTAGGGTTGTGTCGACACTTCAGCTAATGTTCTTCCATTCCTTTTGTTTATAAGTTTCCACTAGTGCCTCAAACAGTAATTACAGATAGGTCAATCCCTACCACAACTGCTAACAGTAAAAACAATTTCAAAGCTGCTGATAACCAACAGATTAATATTTGTCAAAGATTTTTGTTCTCATTCTCAAATTACATTTAGCGGAAATGCACGTATTCAATCTCGCATTACAATTCCAGCAAATGCTCGTATTATTATACACAGTAGATATTTCTTGAAGAACATTTGGTTAATGTTTCCCATTAGGAATCAGTTGATTTTATTGAATTAAATCAGCTGTTTTTAGCAGATTTCCCTTAAGGGAAATCAGCTATTGAGGTCGTACTCATGATGCGAGTTTCGAAAAATTTCTTCAAATGGCCATCGATCCTATCTAGGAGATGACGAAAATGAGGTCCGTTCAAAACTGTGTATATATATATATATATATTTGTCTGTTAACGCTCTAGCGGTCGCAATTTTTGTTTGATCGTTACCAAACTCGGAATTTAATCGTTTTATGTAAAAAGGAAGATCAAGTTCGTTAATGGCTGAAATCGGACCAGTGGGAGGGGGGTTTAGAGGGGGGATTTTCGAAAATTCGAAATATCTCCGTTACCATACGTCGGATCAAAAATTGTATAGAACCAATCTTATTGCAAATTCAATTTACTATAAATATTGTTCTATACATTTATTCTGTATCTTTAATATTAACCGAGATATTTGCATTTATATTGTGAGTGTGGTCGGCTATGTTCGGGAGTTTCCGCCGAGCGCTAGTGTGGCCGTTTCACTAACTATTCGCCCTCGTGAGAATAGGTTACTACTACTGTTATTATTAGGCAGATTTCTCTATTGTAAAAATTCACGTGGGAAATCTGCTTAGTTTACGCAGCCCCTGCGTGACGGACTTTTATATGTATTTCTTTTAAAACATATAACTCATTTCAAATAAAAAAACAATAAAACAGTCGAGTAATGGCAGCCAACCAAGCAATATCTCAGTTATTCCTGGTTTAATTAATCTTAATATTATCGTCGCACCTCCGGTTACTATACAGTCTTGAACAACGAACATGTTCATATTAAACAAATAACGAATCTGTCTTATGGTTAACTAAGGCACATATTGTCCAACATTTGATTTTGTTCACTTTGTTAAATAATTGGAATTAGATTAAAATTTATTTTTACGAAACAAAGAAAGTATTGTAATCTCAACAAATTTCGGTTTCAGATTTTAACGGAATTATACGTTTTGATCTACTCTGAGTCTTGACCTAGAGAATATTGAAACTCCGTATTTTGTAGTTTGTAACATCTGTTTACATAGAAGTTACAAAACCCTACTACCTATTAGATAGAAAAGGATCATGTACCAATATTCTGTCATTTGTACACGATCTTTTTTGTTAATCATAAAAAAATGTATTGATTATGTTCAATGACATTGCTGTGTATAACTTTCAAATAAAATGATTTTACATGAAATGGAGCAAAACATTCTGTATATTTAATTTAACTGGAGTAAAAAGAGGTGTCGTTGGTGACCACGTTAGAAGTTTAATTTCAAGATTTAAGTCATATTTATGCGATATCTGATTTTCCAATAAACGTAAATTACTCTCACAAACACTCAGCTCAGATATCTGTACTTCTTTAAACCTAAAAGGACAGTATTTCGCTAAATTATTCTATCACTATGAGAAGGCTCAAGCGGACAAGCAAATGTCTAGGAAGTACTGCAACCTAGCGACATCTTCCCAAATTAATCTCGGCATTGCCAATCAATTTACATTACAGGGCCAACTATTTTCAAGCGTCGCTTAAATTTAGTTTTAATTTAATCTTTCATGTATAGATCCAGCGCGTTGTCGCACTGAACCAGTAATCTCAATGGCCAATAGAAGGCGATAACATCAATTTTATTATGTTAACATTGTATTCTCTATTTCTATCGAAGTGAGAAAACAATGAAAACATGAGATAGCATGGGTGAAGTTTAGTGAAGATTGAAAACGCAATTAATTTGAAGCCACAGAAACATGTAAAGGATAGCAACTAAAGAATATTTCTTTCTAATGTATATGTATGATATGAACTTTTTATATACACACATATATATATATATATATATATATATATATATATATATATATACTAGCTCAGATACCCGGCTTCGCCCGGGAATTGATTTGAGGCTGAATGGTGATGGAATTTTTTTGGCAAGGCTTTACTTTGCACAATATTTTGACATTTACCCGTCCCAGTGTTTAGGGATAATACCCGTTGTAGGCATTTGTTAATAATAAAATTAATTTTTTATGTAAGTCTTTACTGTCCTCCAAATTGTTGACTCCCGCTATAATTTTTAGCGTATAACGCCTTTATACTTCGGTATACGACAATAGTGTATATAAAAAAAAGTTTCTCTAAATAACAAAATAAACAACTTTTGTTATGTGCATATTTGCCGAAAATGCAATAGGAAACGAAATACCACTATTATTAATTTCAGGCCTTCCTTATAACCCCCACTCCTGCCCGTTCCTAGAAATGTTAGTATGGCTTATTATAAGGAAGGCGTTAGAGCTAATTCACATACCGAGTTTGGTTTAGTTCGGTTGAGTCTTTTGTGCCAAATAAAATTGTGAACTCCCGCTATAGTTATTAGCGTATAACTCATTTATACTTCCGTATACGGCAAAAGTGTATATAACAAAAGTTACTGTAAATAACAAAATAAACAACTTTTGTTATGGGCATATTTGCTGAATAAGCAATAGGAAACGAAATATCGCTATTTTTAATTTCAGGCCTTCCTTATAACCCCCACTCCTATTTGTCTTAGAGAATATTAATATAGCCTAAAGTCAAAGTGGTGTAGTAGTAGTATACATATCAAGTTTCATAAAATTCGATTCAGCCGTTTATGCGTGAAAAGGTAACAAACAAACAAACAGACACCAAAGAAACAAAAGGCAGTTATGGTGTCTATGACATGTGAAACGAAAAGTTATAGTGAAATTTCGCGAAAAAAATCAATCTACAGACAGAGGTTACAATTTTATATATATATATATATATATATATATATATATATATATATATATAGAGAGAGAGAGAGAGGGAGAGAGAGAGAGAGAGAGAGAGAGAGAGAGAGAGAGAGAGAGAGAGAGAGAGAGAGAGAGAGAGAGAGAGAGAGAAGAAACGGAAAGGATAAGTAACTTAACACATAATAACGGAGATATTTACAATTGCTGTTGCATATTGTCCCTGGTAGACGCCATATATATACGTACATACACATATGTATATATGTAATATGTGCAAGAGTTAGTGTGCAAGAGCGCGTGCGCGCGCGCGCGCGCGCGTGTGTGTGTGTGTGTGTGTGTGTGTGTGTGTGTGTGTGTGTGTGTGTGTGTGTGTGTGTAAAAGCATGAACATTAAGTGTCATAAACAATGAAGTCTTTTTTTTCTCGAAACCAGCTAGATTTATAGGGATTAGTCTTAATTCCATAAATTGAAAGTTGAACTAAACTTTTTAATGTTAAAATAAATTTCATTATTGGTTATAAGTATATCTTATACTCAATCCTATAACATTCATATTTTAAACATAATTATCCAACTAGGATTTTTTTATTTCAGAGTTATTTAAAAAAAAGTATTATTTATTGCAGGAAATGTGTGACGTAAATTAGTAAGTATTTCAATATATTGGAACGCATAAGGAAAATGGAAGACCACATTTCAAGGGCGGAGCACATCCAAGTAAATCAGCTGAATGTCATGAAAGAAATGGCTGGGGGTCACGATGCATGCCTAGTATTTATCAAGGCATCTCTAAACTGAAAGGAACAACGCGAGGAAATAAAGAACTAAGTGGGAACGAACAGCTTTATTTATGTATTAGAAGTCACTACTTTTAGTTTCACAAAAAATAATCTATTTCAACTAGGTCAATCAATCAAGACATTTGTATTACTAGAATCTGGAAATAGAATTATATCTCTCTGCATTAATAATATAAACTTTTTAAATTATAGTTGTAAAATAGTGGAAAACTATTTCCAAGGTGCGTTAAAAAAAACGCTTATAACAACTTTTATAGAACATTTAATTTGCAATAAGATTTTCTACATACTTTTTCCATCTGATATATGAGATATTTCGAATTTTCGGAATTCCCCCATTACCCCTCCCCCTCTCACCGGTCTTATTTCAACCGGTTAACGATCTTGATCTTTATTTTTACATAAAACGTTTAAATATCCAATTTGATACAGATCAGACAAAAATTACGAGCCCTAGAGCGTTAACGGATTTTATATATATAACCACATTTTCGTCATTTCCTATGTAGGATCGATGGACATTTTTGGAAAATCGCGTCATAAGTAAACCCCAATAGATGACTTTTCACAATTGAAATCTGCTAAAATAAAATACTGAACACTACATAATTTTTCTTTTTTTATTAGAAAGGTATATACTATTTCATATTTCACCCGTTGTCTTAAACCCCACTCCTACAAATCATCTACCTTTGGCTTCACTTGAAACAAATAAATACCGACATTGATAGCCATAGATTACAGCGAAACAGTTATATTCATTGATGAAGTCACTCCTCCATTCAGTTTTAGTTTTCTTCCCAGGCAGAAGTCACATGCTAACTAGCAATACATGGTATTGATGCTTGTAATATGATCTTTCGTGATGTATAAGTTTATTGTGAATTTATCATGAGTAAGAGTTAAGATACGATTTGTTATTTCAATGCAATAAGGAGAAATGTTTTAGAATGGTCATCGATTTATTGTAAGCATCTAACTGAGAAAGCTGGAGAGCCCACCTTGATTGGGGGGGAGAGATAATTGGTGCCGTGAGAGAATATTACAGGTGGAAGATCAGACGCCTAAACTAATATAATTATTTGTATGTAATTGTTATCTGTCCTGTTAAAGAAGACGTGGTCTGTCATCTTGAATGACAAAGCCCTGTACACCTGAAAGTATTTTTATGTCATCAACAGAAAATTTTACTTTCAAGGTATATATGATCAGGGTTGGAGTTGCCCGAGTACAAATGAAGATAGCCAGCTGGACGGAGTTATAGTCAATCTCTTTAAACCTATGTAATTCCATAATAGTGAATACACTGCGAGAAATTTCAAAAAACTAACATTATAAATTTAATTTGCAGTCGATCGCTAAATATTTGAAGAACAACAAATAAGGCGATATATTTTGAACCTAGTGTTTTAGTTCCTCATTGAACAAGCTGCGGAATGTTATTTAATAATATCTTTAGAAATGAACTATAAAAACGTGTGAGGCATGAGTGGAGCAGATGCCTTATGACGAATGAAACACAGCTGGGTCTAGTAGATGTTAATCTGCTAAAGAGGATGCCCATATAGATCCGACTAGAGGGTAACATACTGGCGTCCAACATGCTTATCCTAGCCGGAATGGAATTCACTAGAAAAATCATTTTTATTTTTATATTTTATCTGTTTTATAACTCAATTATATTTTGAGAAAAATCTTCTTATTTCCCATTGTATCGTTTTAAACCATTGAATTAAAAACCTGGTTAATTGTTCGCCTTTTGCTTGATAAATTTCCATGTTAGATAACAGTTAAAACCTTAAATACAATTAAATATACTAATTTTGAAAACTGCAATATTATTTAAGGGAAGGAATCTAAGTAAAATATCTATAATTCAAACATTAACATTAAATAATTTAATGTGTTAAATTATTTAAATATAAACACTAACCATTTTAAATTGTGCCTTTTCCTCTAAATATAAATATAAATATATATATATATATATATATATATATATATATATATACACTATTATCATGATCCCTAGATTGAAAAACTACAAATCAAAACTAACTTCAAAGAAAGATCAGTTTCAAGGAAATAAATAGAATCCGTACTGCCATTGTAGGTCTTATGTGAGGGCTAGTTCGTTCATCATTCAACAGGTTGCCTTGGCCTAAGAAACAGTTTTAACTCCTTGGAAACACGCTATACTCCTTATCTATTCACAATAAGTAGTTCCATTTAAGTCGTTCCTTTACTAAAAATGCCATTCCTCTTTAGTCCACCTAAAAGTGGACCATCTTGAATTTTGAATTGGTACATAGCCAATCCCAGCGCAAAAAGACACGGTGATAATCCCATCCTCACCTTCTGTTCACTATTTACCCGTAAGAAGAAACCGGTATAAATAGAAATTGAAAATGAAACCTGTAAAGGGAATGTTTAATGAATCAGTTGCACAATGGGAACCTTGGATGAGTAGAAGTGGGGGTATATGAATGCTGAAAAAATAAAAATGACTCGTTTACTATTCGAGTTAGGAAAATACATGTATAAAGCAATATTTGTCAGCTGGTATATTGCTTAATAAATTTGTTTACATTCATATTAGGAGATACCCCAATTTCGGGATCCCAATTTCGGGATCTAAGAAGAAATTTGAAACATGGACATGGAGCATGGAATATCCATATATTACTAGAATAAGAACACTTAGTGAAAATTTACTAATAGGATATAAAACACCAATACTGTAAAGCATATCATATCAATTTCAATTCGAGTTTATTTAGGCTACTTATTATGGGGAAAAGGGAACCAAAATTCAGATAGCATTATCATTAAGGTCATCAGTCGAATACTTGTGAAATCTGCTTAGTTCACACAGCACCTTCGTTGCGGACTTACTCAATCCAACACATAATAACGGATTTACTCTGAAATATATTTCACCTTTTCTCAAAAAATCCCTACCCCTTGGCTCGATTACAGAAATAAAAACTCCGTCAAGCAGGGGGCTGCGTTAACTAAGCAGATTTCCCACTTGCGCCACATATTTGCATTTATCTCAAAAAGTAAAATTTCAATGAGAACAATATTTTGTATTTAGGCTTCAAATGAAGTGGCTTATTATCTAACAGCTTATTGTTAATATGGTATGAGTAGGAGGTTCATTGATGACCGAAAACTAAAATATAGAAGTATTTTAATACTATATTAATCTACTAGTGGATGGACAATTAAGGAAATTGAAACCCTTAAAGGAAATCTGCTAAAATTGCGTGAGGTAGACCATTGATAGACCCAAACCAAGTTATATATGAGTGCGGCCTGATGGCCGAATCATTTTATAAAATGATTAAATCGAGGAATCTATATAGAAATTCGAGGGATTTAGTAACAAACAGTTATCCCATAAGCCTTTAGGATTTCTCATAACTATGCACATAAATTTACTTCTTTAAATCCTAATACATACTGAGTAAAGAGTAAATCCAATGAAGGAGAGACAGGTAGTTGGGGCCCCATATATTAGACTACCACCCACACTGCATAACTTCCAACCATTTGTTTGGGAACATCCACAACAGCTGCCACCAACTCACAACTAACTACCACGGCCAGTCAATATTCAGTGGAACAGCCGTCACTTGAAGGGGAAGGGTATTTTGGACGTTTAAATTAGGAAAATATAACCTGGAATCCTCCGCAAAAATCTTGAAATGCTTAAAAAACAAGCAGTAACGTAGTTTGATAAATAATGGTAACCGTTTTCAACCATGAGTTTTTACTGAAAAAAGTTGGTGAAGCGGGCGGATTTGACAACTAAGAAGGCATAATCTTACATTCTATTCCCTATTTGTTCCTTCGTAGGCGTGGATAGTGTTTCAAACGATAAAATAACGAACAGTATGTTAATTGGTATTTTGTAGAGAAATATTGCTTCTCACTCTACAAAGCTGTGGTCCACAGCAGGTTTGAAAGATTCCCGAAGGTCCAGGAAACTTCATGGAATATAGCGTAGCCACAGAATGATAAAAAAAAAGGTCTCGTTCCACACCACACTAGAGCTCCATATCGGTATACCACACAACACCGTGTTTCTTCCTCTATAGTGCTAATGACTCACTAGCGGTTATCACAATAAGCAGGAAACTAAACAAAATTGGAATATAAGTGGGATCTCAAGTATTTTTTTTTTTTTTTTTTTTGTAAGGAGAGCATGAGAAATTTCCGGAAGGCTGAAAAAGAATAAATACAAGTAATGCAATAAATATTCCAGTAACAATAAGTTCACTTGAATATTAGCCCAGATATTGGAATTTTTTTAGTTTCAGCCTTCAGTAAACCCCTTCTTTCAGTCATCACAGTTTAAAAATAAACTACGTTATTCGAAGCTTAAATACCAAATGTTGCTTATGTTGAACTTTTGCTATGTGAGATAGATACAAATAGGTTGTGTGATGACATAATCAATTAAGATGATACGTTCTCACGCCAAAAATGTTAATTTGATCTATACGATACTCGATGTTTAACCGTTTCATTTAACACTTCAGTTCATAGTCGTCCATTGGTGTAATCAGAGTAGTTACAGTGAGGGAAAACACGAAAAGCCAAAGCAATTACAACTGTTCTATGCATTTTTCATAGCTGAAATATTAAATGAGTTACTTATTTGTACTTCCTTGTTTTGTACTTTCCTGTCAGTAAACTACTACTTCTACTAGTCGGATTTTTACTTAAAAATAGAAAATATATAGTGAGAATAGATCAACAGTGTGACATATCAGCACGAGGGAAATCTGCTTAGCTTACGTCCCTACAAGATGGACTTTACTTCATATTAATACATAAAGTATTACTCATGAACGTTATGAAATGTTTTTAAACGCAAGTTCATGACCCACACAGTAAAAAATTATCAGGGCAAGATAATCTGGAGGCCACTAACTGGGAAGCTGCTAACAATCATCTCCTCAATTTGATCAATAGACGAGCAAGGTCTCCAGCTGCACAACATCTTAACAATGCTTCTTAAATCACATTAAAATACAGAATTGAACCTCAATAAGTTTGCTAACGCCGTACGAAGTCTAATTTGTTACTGGCTGAATTATATTAGTTGAGTAAACAGTTCGGGTTACAACAATTATAAACTTACATCATCAAGGTTTGCAGATTCTTGGCAGTGATGAATTAATATTATAATCTCTAAGTACTGCAACCAATAAAACACTCAAGCTTTCACTTCATTGGAAACTATATTGAATCATCCCAGTGCATAATATGATGCCACATTCGGATAGTAATAGTTAAAATATAATTTGTAAAGGGTACTAACAAATCCTTACATCTAGAAACTCCATTTCTTAAATGGAAGTATAAGAAAGGTCCAACCAGCTCCACTCATAACAATTCTTTATTATTTGCAGAGTACTTTCGGGCGAGCCTCTCTATTTACAGCGAGTCGCGCCGGAGATGTTGGCTGAATAGGGACCAGCTCTATTGCACTGAAGATGGGACGGTTTGCCCCGAAAGTGCTCAGCAATTAATAAAGAATGAAGGCAGGTGGTTGGCCTTTCTTATTCTTCTGGTGATGATCGTCCTCCACCAAATCCCAAGTGATGAAAACCATTTCTTATATTTTATGAATTACTTATATCTTCGTTATTTAATAGTAATAAGTCAAATAAAGAAATCCGTAACAACTAGAGTCATTAAATATAAATAAAAATAAATAAATAGGACAATTATAATATTAGTTAATTTTTTAATCTACTAAATTTCAATATGTAAACAGGAATGGATGAATTTGGGAGCGGAGTATAATAAGGATTCTACATATTTCCTTCCCTGTGGCCTGTAATCTCCTTTTCTTCTCAACTTCTATCACACGGATAAATTACTAGACCATCATTAAATACAATATAGTACTCGTGTCTTACAGTCGAATGAATTTTGTTCTCTTTTTCTGTTCTAACATTATTAGTATGTGCAGAAACCATATAACTACAACTTTTCCATCATTTAATTTTCAACATACATATAAATGGGGAAAATCCTCTGCATCTCATCAAAATGTGATGATTCCAAAGAATGACTATAGTGTTTAATGCATTAGAAAAAAGTCCGTCACGCAGGGGCTGCGTAAACTAAGCAGATTTCTTTCGTGATGTTTAACAATTGATAGATCTACATACTGGTAACACAATAACACCGTGAACATCAAGTGAATAAATACAAACGATAATAAGAAACCTCCAGACGGGAAGCACCTGAAACGTAAACAAATAGGTGTGCTAACTTCACACAGGAAAGAAAAACAATTACTGAAATATATCAGAATATAACATATTAATTTAATTTATCTAGTAGTGTAATTTCTAATGGATCTGAATAATTTTTATCTCGATCAATCAAATTTTAGTTGTCCAAAAACTACAGACGGGGGGCGGGGGTGTCACCACAACATACCTATTTACATTTATCTCGTATAATAAAGGTCTCTTGAAAACAATATATGATATTTAAGCTTCAAATAAAGTAGTTTATTTCATAACAGACTATTGTTTATGTAACATGAGTGGAAGTGGGGGTTTGCTGAAGGCTGAAAACTGAAAAATGCAAATATCTCGGTTAATATTCAAGATAGAGATTAAATGTATATAACAATATTTATAGTAAGTTTAATTTGCAATAAGATTGGCTCTACATAATTTTTTGATCCGACATATAGTAAATTACGTTGGACTTGAAATATTCAAAAAGTCAGTGTAAACAAACATAATACCGGGGTAAAATAACAATTTTGTTATATGTGTTATTTAAGGAATGAAAAAAGTGCGTGAGGGCTGAAAATGTGCCTCCCTAACAACACAAATTTACAATAAAGCTTAATCGGATTGGAGTAATGAAGCCGAATTGAAGAAGATAATCTTATTTCTTCAGGTACAAAAAAAGGTCTTCCCTTGATTTTATTCATGCTCGTAACTCAAAAAGAGAAAAACTCCAAGAGCTAGGCTGTGCGTGTTCGTAACAATAGGAATAAGCTGTAGGTTTTCATGTGTGGGGAATGTCAAAGCCATCGCACTAGGCTTGAATTAGACACGGCAAGGTTTAATCTCCTGGCTGTATGCTCAGCCGTCTCTGCCACTGACCTATACTACCCTTAGATCAACTAACTCAACTACAGATTTTATAACAGCTCCTCACAGATACGCATAATCGGGCATGGACACAAAAAAAATGCAGTAGATGTATAAATATGGAAATAAAAACTACGTCACGCAGGGGCTGCGTAAATTAAGCAGATTTCCAACTTGCGTCCCGTATTTTCATTTATCTAATGACTTAAAAGTTCAATAAGAACAAAAACATATTTAAAATTAATAAATATTTGTTATTTAGGCTTTAGATAAAGTACTTCATAATATAACAGCTTATTATTGATATGACATGAGTAAGAGTGGGGGTTTACTGAAGGCCGAACTAAAAAAAAATATCTTCGTTAATATTAAAGATAATGAAAACATGTATATAACAACATTTATAGATCATTCAATTTGCAATAAGATTGGTTCTATACAATTTTTCGATCCGACGTACAGTAACGGAAATATTTCGAATTTTCAAAAATCCTCCCCTCTAAACCCCCCTCCCCTGGACAGATTTCATCAGTTAACGAACTTGATCTTTATTTTTACATAAAACGTTTAAATATGGAATTTGGTAACGAACAAGCAAAATTTGCGACCGCTAGAGCGTTAATAGAAAAAAAAAAATATATATATATATATATATATATATATATATATATATATATATATATAGATAGATATAGATATTCTTTTGAACGGACCTCATTTTCGTCATCTCTTGGGCAGGATCGATGGACAGTTGAAGAAATTTTTCGAAAATCGCGTCATGAGTACGACCTCAATAGCAGATTTCCCTTAAGGGAAATCTGCTAAAAGCCCTTCGCGCAGAGGCTGAGTAAACTAGCAGATTTCACACGTGCAGGCATGGCAAACTACAGATCGCATTTCACTACACATTCTATTTCTAAAATCCATGTGGGGTTTACTCAAAACTGAAAAAATAAACAATGCCCGAATGACTCGCTTAATATTTTAGTTACGAAAAAATGTATATAACAACAAATGTAGAACGAATATTCGAAAAGAATGCAACATTTCCAATAATATAGTAGTTATACTATAATTTGTTTGATTTTGTGAAAGTTACGGGTTTGTATAAAGTAATTTGAATTACAATTTGCAAACTTGTATAAGGAAATTTGTTGTTTCCTCATTTATATCGTTAAATTTTATGTTATTTTATATTTTTATATTAATGAGAATATAACAATATTTACAATTTACAAAAACACAATTTACTCACAAAATACAGGTACTTATCCAAAACGAGAATTATAGATAATACCATGCGATGATAACCTAGTAGTTTTCGCCCTTAAGAATTAAAACCTTAAGAAACAAACAAGCAATTATAGAACTTAGATAGTTTAACAAGATTGCTTCTATAACAATTTTTCGATAGGACTGATAACAAAGGAAATTATAAATATTGGATTTACGCCCCCCCCCTCTAACCCTCTACCTTTCTTCGTCCGGTTTCAGCACTGAGTCAAGAGAGGAATGTCTTAATTCATGAGGCCATCAAACTACGTATTTGTATGTATCTCACACACTAAAAGTTCAATGAAGACAACATTTGGTATTTAAGTTTTCAATAAAGTGGTTCATATAACAGCTTATTGCTAATATGACATGAGTAGGAGTTCACTAAAGGCTGAAATCTCGCAAAAACTGTAAATATGTCGAATAATAATCAAGATAAGATACATAAATGACAACATTTATAGAACATTAAATCGTCAAGAAGATTGGTTATTTACTTTTTTTTCAATCCGAAGTATAAGAACGGAGATGTTTTGAATTGAAAAATGAAAAATATCTCGGTTAATATTCAAGATAGAGAATAAATGTATATAATAGTATTAATAGTACATTTAATTTTCAATAAGATTGTTTCTATACACTTTTTCGATACGACATATAGTAATGGAGATATTTCGAACTTTCGAAAATCACCCCTCTAAACCCGGCCTACCCACTGGTCCGATTTCAGCCAATAATGAACTTATTTTTAAACACAACGTTTAAATATCAAGTTTTGTAATGCTATATGTATATATATATATATATATATATATATATATATATATATATATATATAGTTTTGAACCTAACTCATTATCGTCATCTCCTGGGTAGGATCGATGAGATCATTTTTCGAATATCGCGTGTCACTTCATGAGTTCAACAGTAATAGCTGATATCCCTACAGGGAAATGGGCTAAAAGGGCGGAACAGCGGGACGTAACTGGGACCATTAGAATGTATAGGAAGAGGGGAGAAGGAACGACTCCCCCATGGCAAAGCTGCACTCCATCAAACATCTGGCCAGCTGTTTACACCAGCTGATCAACATGACCATACTCGCACTACTGGTGTCTACTTGTTTAGTTCCGTTTTGGTATCAGCATTAGTATATCTACTGCCTCATCCTTTAGTCCTTTAGGGAGCGTTTGCTCACTCCATTAAAGGAAGGGCTGAGTAAACCAAGCAGATTTCCCAAGTGCTAGTATACGACTTGTGGTCTGATATCACCACGTATTCCCTATCTATATGTAAAAATCCTATGAGTAGAAGGGGGGGGGGGGGTTACTGAAGGAAGAAAACAAGAAAGTTTGTGTCTCACAAAGTAATAGTTCAAGGAAAACCATATGTGGTATTTGACCTTGGAATAAAGTGGTTCATGATATACCAGCTTATAATTAATATGACATGAGACGGAGTGGGGGTTTACTGATAGCCGAAAACTAAAATATAAAATATCTCGGTTAATATTCAATGTGAAGAAAACATGTACATAGTACATTTATAGAACATGATATTTTGCACTAAGATTGATTCCATACAATTTCCTGTTCCGACGCATAACAAGTGAGATATTTAAAATTTTCAAATTCTCCACATCTAAACCGGTCATTCCCCGGATCTCATTTTCATTATCTCGTGGGTAAGATCGTTGGACATTTGTCCTTTATAGACATTTTTCGAAAATCACATCTCGAGTACAACCTCAATAGCTGATTTTCCCCAAGGGAAATCTGACAATAACTAAGCAATTTTAGCAGACATTCTTTAACGTGAGTAATGAAGGTTGTACCCAAACTATAATCCAAAAAAGTCCGTCACGCAGGGGCTGCGTAAACTAAGCAGATTTCCCATTTGAAGTTTTACAATAGAGAAATCTGCATACTGGTAATACAAGCCCACCATGAGTAAATACAAATGGTAATAAGAAATCTTTCAGTTAATTTTAATAAATTCCCAACTGAAACGGCTTCTGAATAGTAAAAATAATTTATATTTTAATAACTCAAATTTCAGTAGAACAAGAACTAAAGAAGGGGGGGGGGGGCGGCGGATGAACAAACCGTATTTGCATAAATCAAACAAAGTAACGAAGGTAAGATAATGTTAGAAAAGAAAGGTAAGGTTAGAAGAAGCTTGCACCTGACCCGAGAAGTTACGAAAATGGCCGAACTAATCTGAACAATACCCGACCACAGCCTTCATAAAAGTGCAAATATCTCGGATACTATTCAAGATAGAGAATAAATGTATATAACAATAGTTATAGTAAATTTAATTGGAAATAAGATTGTTTCTATACACTTTTTCGATACGACATATAGTAATGGAGATATTTCGAATTTTTGAAAATCCCCCCTCTAAACCCCCCCTCCCACTGGTCCGATTTCAGCCGTTAACGAACTTGATCTTCCTTTTTACATAAAACGCTTAAATACCGAGTTTGGTGACGATTAAACAAAAATTGCGACCGCTAGAGTGCTAACAGACAAATATATATATATATATATATATATATATATATATATATATATATATATATATATAGTTTTGAACGGATCTCATTTTCGTCATCTCCTCTGTGGGATCGATGAACATTTGAAGAAATGTTTCGAAAATCGCGTCATGAGTACGACCTCAATAGCTGATTTCCCTCAAGGGAAATCTGCTAAAAATGCATTGCTGTATCCATTGACCCTGCCTCGTAAATTAGCGTGTATATTTGTCTATTAACAGTCTAGCGCCCAAAATATTTGTTCATTCGTGACCAAATATTATTAAAATATTAAAAGAGTTATTTATTCCTATTTCCACGTTTTCATTCCTGTGAAACCCTATCCTCCTATTCATGAGATTTCTATTTTAATCTAGTATAGGGTAGAGCATAGGAATAATGACATACATAGTGAAATAAATAGTGAAAAACATGCGTTTCCTCTGCCCTTCCACCCTGTATATGATTTAAAATGTGTTGATCACTAATTTCAAATCTTAGTGTTTCATATGAATCTTAATAAAGTAGAAATAGAGTAAACAATGTTAAACGAAGTCTCTCCCCCACTTTTATGCAGTATGGAATAGAACATTTTAGAAATAATCCAAAACCGCCTGAATAAGCAAAAAATATAGTAGTTAACAAAGAATATATTGATTTAAATTTCATAATAATTATGAATAGGGTAAGAGGATACCACTAGTGTTCAGAACAAATCATTACAGAACAAAAAGAGGGGGGAAAATTGGTACTTGGTTTCGCCATGAGAGTTAAGGAGTTAGTTATAATACCACTTCGTAAGCCTAGGGTCATGGGTTATAAAAATGTTTTTAGACAAGAAGTCACTAAATAAAATCCGTAGTCCCATCCTACTGGAAAAGGGAGGTAACATGTAGATAATCCCTTCCGATTTGCACTATTAGCAGTAAGACGAAGTTTTTAAATAATATTAAAAACAGAAGAAAAACTTCTGATTCACAGGAAATGTTTTATATCTAACTAGTCTATTAAATGTTTATAGATGACTCAATTATTATAACTAAAGACATAAACACAAAAGCATTCATATAATAAATTTGACCCAAATTTAATATCAACAAACAACCTCTGTGCAGAGGTTTGCCTTAAAAAGGAAGGAAAGGAAAATAAATAGAGTTCTACTCCAATATGAAACGTCAAAAAGAACGCCCTTTTAAACGAATCAGTCAAGTTTATCTGGTATCCTGTTTGAGACCCCTTATCTACTACGTCTGCATCTCGTATCCACTCTACCTCTCTTGACTGCCTCTAGAATCACAGCCCTGGGGTGCTAAGTGTCCTTCCAAGTTACTAAAGGACACTCGCTTCTACAAGTTACTAATGACTCGATTTGGGCACTGCTATTGTTTTTGCTCGTTTTACAAGAAATATTCGAAAATTCAGCTATAATGGGTTACATGACCCAATTTAACCAAAATTCAGTCGGATCTACAGTTACAAATATGTAGTCACGCAGATACACTCAAGCAGGCACAAGTACACTAATACACTCGTTAATGCGAACTCCACATCTTAAAGTATTAAAAATTATCAGGCAAACGGAAATTAGCGCATTTAACCCTTGTGCCGGTATAATACACGTGTAGTAAAAAAGTCCGTCACGCATGGGCTCCGTAAACTAAGCAGATTTACCTCCTGAAGTTTAACAACAGATAAATCTACATATTGGTAACACAGCACCATCATGAATATTAAGAGAATAAATAAAAACGGTAATAAATCTTTCAGTAAATCTTAATAATTTCCCTATGGGAAGCATCTGAAATATAAATAAACGGGTCAGCCAATCTCTTACCGGAAATAAAAACAATTACTGAAATGTATCAAAACATGACAGCTGTAAGACATCAATATTTTGAATTTTCGAAATCTATTCCTCCACTGGTCCGATTTCAGCCATTAAAGAACTTGATTTTAAACGACCAAACAATTGCCACCTCTAGATCGTAAATACACACACACACACACACACACACGTACATATATATATATATATATATTTAGACAAAGTCAAATCTCATTTATTAGAAGAAAGTTAAATGATATTTTAAATAAATTAGAGGTGAAGCATTTGGCCCCATAACAAAATTAAGTAAAAACAGGAGCTCTCTCATTTTGGCACTCATCTCTTATACTTAAGTATATATATATATATATATATATATATATATATATATATATAATTTTGAACGGACCTCATTTTCGTCAAATATTTGGTAGGATTGGAGAATATTTAACATTCACGTTTTTAATCCGCCAGTAAAAAAAAAAAAAAGTCCATCATGCAGGGGCGGCGTAAATTAAGCAGATTTCCCATGTGCTGGCATAATACGCATGTGATCTCATCTTATCACATATTCTCTATATAAATGTTAAAAAAAAAAGATGATTAGTAGGGGGGGGGGGTGTCGTTACCGAAGGCAGAAAACAATTATACAATAAAAATTATATATATATATATATATATATATATATATATATATATATATATATATATATATATAATTTTGAACGGACCTCATTTTCATCTATTTGGAAGGATTGGAGAACATTTAAGGGAAAGCTGGTAAAAGTGTCAAACTCTGGTGTATGGTTTGCCTGTGTAGTTCAGGATTAATAGGCAGTCCAATAAGGGACCCGATTGTCGTCATGAATTGCGTGATACATAAGGAAAAAGAATTACTGTGAATCCTTTGTAAAATTTGGAATACGATAGTGTAGGAGTAGATGTGTTGGAGACGGTGTTGGCCAGCCTGATCTTCTAAATATACCAATTGACTAGTAACCCCCACCAGATGCGAGCTGTGGGTCCTCCCGTATATATAGACACCACACCCCACAGCCATACTCTCTTCTTCGTATAATTAGTCTCCTTTCTTCATTATCTAATATATCATAATTGACTATGAACTAGCCCTATTAGGATATGTTCAATGAGGCTTGTATCTTGTCATTAGATACCTGCTTCACAATGGTCTCGAGGCCCTGGGCCCTTTCTCAATAGAATCTCCAGCAAATCCAATGGCCTGTCATTCCTACTATCTCTATCTGACACTCATTTATCTCGTTGGGCCTTCGGCGGAGGCCCACTGTTTGGTTAAATTATTAAACTATCATTATTTCTCTAAACATCTTATAAACTGGAACGATCTCAGCTGAATCTGAGAGATAAAGTCCGTCACGCGGGGGCTGCGTAAACTAAGCAGATTTTCCTCCTGAAGTTTAACAACAGATAAATCTACATACTGGTACCACAACATAACCGTGAATATTAAGTGAATAAATACAAACGGTAATAAGAAATCTTTCAGTTAATTTTAATAACCTCCTGGCGGGAAGCGTCTTAAATGTAAACAAACAGGAACGAGAAACCAAGATAAACAATTACTGAAATATATCCAGAATAAAACATATTAATTGTAGTGAAACATTTTAGTATATCTATTTCTGTTGTTTATAATGAATCAGAATAATTTTTATCTCAATCAATCAAACATTAGTGGTCCAAGAACTTAGCATACAATATAGTAGTTCATGATATAGGAGGTTATTGTTATTCTGACATGAGTAGAAGTGGGGGTTCCCTGAAAGCTGAAATTAAAAAAAAAAATATCGCGTTTACTATTTGAGATAGATGAAACATATAAATAACAATATTTCTAGACAATGAAACTAGCAATAAGATTGATTCTATACAAGTTTTTGACCCGACTCATAATAACGGAGATATTTTGAATTTTCGAAATTCTCCATTTGTTAGTCCCCTCCCACTGGTTCGATTTCAGCTATTAACAAGCTTGACCTTTAGTTTTGCATGAAACACTTATATATAGAGTTTGGTTACGATAAGACAAAAATTGTGACCGCGAACAGAAAGTTCTATAATAACAAGATATCTTGTTAAATTACTGATAATCAACAATTAATGTTCATTTCTTCGTAATTCAAGTATTAAGCAAGTTATTTGCACTTTCTTGTTTTCTGCCTTCGGTAACGACACCCCCCCCCCACTCTCCAAGCCTTTCATTCAAAAGGGGAGGTGCACAACTCGATGTAACAACTGTCCTAAGAAGAAAGTAGCATTCTTAATATCTACTAGTCGATTTTTGCGTTTCACGAGAAACGTACGTATATCATGCCAAAACTAGTCAAGGTGTAATCAGGGATGGTCAAAATCGATAATTTCGTTCAAACCTGAAAACCCATTTTTTTTTTTTTTATTTTATTTTTTTTTTTTTATGATTACAATCATTCAATTTCTTCGTAAAAGAGAGTACAAAATATAAATCATTTAACTAATTCTTTCATTAACTTATGTTGACCTCGTTTGCACTACTTACATTTCATATAGTTGTTTTATGTTCTCCCATTCGTATTTTTCATTTAAAATAGGATACCTACAATTAAAAGAGTTTTCCTTAACACTCAATTTAAAAATAATAAAAAAAATTGATGAACAGAATAATTATTTAACCAAAATATTTAATAAATTTAATTTAATTTCTTTTATAGCATATTTGCCCTAAGGGAAATCAAATATTGATGTTGAACTCACTAAGGTACTTAAAAAATATCTACGAAGTACCACTGATCCAACCTCCCACCCAAAAACTTCAAAGAAAATGAACTTCATGTATTAACACTTGTCGTTGTTGACAAACATGTAATTTATATAGGTTTTGTACTCTCGAAAGTAGAGCCACAGTTAGTAATTGACCAAATTCTGACCCGCAGATGTTGGGAGGGGAGGTGGGTGAGAGGCAGGATTACATGTAAAATTAATATATCTCTATGCCATGCTTCCCATTGGAAAATGTTAAACCATTCCCTAAAACTGCCTATCTACACTTTTTTTTTTACATTTTAAGAGAATTGTTTGCACATTTATTTTCACCCTTCAGTAAACCGCCAATCCTAACCTCTCAATTTTCACATTATGCTGCTTTATTATTGAACATCGCATATTATAACAGCTTTAATATTTGTTCACATTCTTACTAAGGAAGGATACGAATGAAAAAAAAAACAGTAATAAAAAATAAATTAGTCCATTAAATCATAGCTTTAAATTCGAAAGGTGGATTATAAATGAGAGGCAACAGAGAAAAGAAGGTATGACACAATGTGTTCAACAATGGAATGAAAAACAATGCAATTTCAACAATACAATTACTAACCAATATGTTCAATTAAATTTTGAAAAAATAATGGAATGGAGGAGACAAAGGTATACTCTTAAAAGCTTCAATCCGAAAATTAAATACTATTTAAACTGGAAATACACAATGACAGTCTAATAAGCAACACAAATTTGCACTGGGATTGGACATACAAACACATACTTACAAAGATTTGAATTTAAAAACACCAACACGTGGTACTGTGATAGTAAGTACTATATAACAGAATTAAAAAAATTTAGTATACAATCGCTCACTAACTATACAACTTTGATTAACTTAAGAAGATAAAATTTTAAATAAAGACTGGCAATGGAAATCACAGCCAGAGGCCTTTTTTCAAAAAATACACCTTATTATTAAAAATTCACTCAAAACGTTTACCACAAGCAATAAACACAATAAATAAATTAACTAACTAATGAAATAAATAATCTCGAGTTTATAATAATCTGCTAAAATAATAATGTTTATTATAGTTATTATTACATGAGAATAATAAAAAAGATAATGCAAAGATGTATTCTGATGAAACAATGATAACTGACCATAATGTGCATCATAACAAACCGGATATTCTCATTATTGACAAGACCAATAAGACTGCATATCAAATTTATTTTTTTTAAATTTAAAAATAAGACTGGAAAAACGTAAATAATGAACAAAATCCTATGGCAATGAATTTAGAGAATATCGAGAATTAATTATTGAGCTTAAAGAAGTAGGTATATAAGCTGAAGTCAGCCACAGTTATGGTTATTAATGTAAGTACAAATGGACTCGAGCAAAAACCACAATAGTAGGCACCAAAAATTCAAATCTGCCAAACGAAATTATAAAAGAAGCACAAGGGGGTACTCTTGATACTGCTAGAATTTGGCAAACATTTTTAGATTCCCCTTAACATAAGTCACGATAACAAACCTCACATCAGTTGGATTTTCCACCGATGTGGATTTTATTCCAGTTTTCTGAGTATAAACATCCCCCAATAGTAATAATAAAAACACCATCAATGCAATGCTAAATAATCAATTCCCAACATATTATCAATAAAAGACTATTTCAACTTCATTTATCAATAATTATTTTTAATTTTATAAATGTAATTCATAATTCCTTGGTCTATTGTAATCTTTTTTCTAATTTTCATTAATTCAAAAGATAGTTTCAACTAAAACAATGAATATTTGATCATTGTGTATTGCATATACTTCTTATGGTGCAAACAGAAAATTATACCTCTTTTTGAATGGATAGTAAAAAAAAAGGGGAAAATAAGGGAGGGAGAAGGCTATATCAAATTCATTTTTTTTTTTTTATTCAAAAATAAGACAGGAGGAGAGTAAGTACTAAGAAACTATTTCATTGAGGAAATATATAAGCCTGGCAAAGGGTCAAACAACGATAATAATAGTCAGTAGACATGTCTGGCCACTTACTTATTTAAAGTAACCGTTCAATAATTATCTATTAAAATAATTTATTATTCACAGCTCAGTAGCATCTCTCTAGGCACGTCCTATGCTCTAATGTTCTGATGATGGGAATGTAAATTCCTGAAAGTGCTAAGCGTTTTTTAAAAATAAATTGTGAGAAACCACAGAAGTGTGCTCTGAATAACCTGATAACTTAATTTAAAAAATACCTACCTACCACAGTGCCTACATAAAAATAAAAAAAATACTCAAAACTAAATTACTTATTAACGTCCACTTTTTGCAACTATGGCTAACTGAGGCGGGGTATCTACAAGTTACCACCTTTTCCTAGCCAGGGTGGGACTAAGGATTTTATTTAATGAATTCTGTCACTAAATAAATTCCTATTGCCCAGGTGGGAATCGAACTCTCCCCTCTAGGTTTATCATGTAAGATTAAGTTCAATCTTTAACTCACATGCCTAACCTGGGTCACCCTCCCAATAAAAAACATATATAAATAAAAGTAAAATAATTCCTTCACAAGTTATTAGATAAATGGTTAGGTTTTATAAAAAAATTACCATTAGGTTTTTGTTGCATTATTTAGAATTCAGATGTAAAATCAAAAATAATCAAAATCATATATATATATATATATATATATATATATATATATATATATATATATATATATATATATATATATATATAAAACAAAAGTACATATAAAATAAATACTTCATTTATTTCAAAAGCTTGCAGGGAACATGACAGAACAAGCTCTTCCCAAGCAGACAAAATTGAGCATGCTTAATCAAAACAACTAGTCAGTCTAAGCTATTACATGGAACCAGTCAGAAGTTCCTCTCTATACCTCTGTTTTAAAATGATAAACCACTTTAAGAATACAGTAATTCAGAAGATTGGCAGAAAAAAGCTATCTAGGTAAGCAAATGTAATGTTAAATGTTTTTTTTTTTGTTTTTTATTATTATTATTAACGTTCACTTTATGCGACTATGGCTATTTGGGTTGGGTAATCTATAGGTTACAACCTCTACCAAAGGTGAGACTAAGGATTTTACTTAATGAGTTTGTCAATAAATAAATTCCTATAGACCTGGTGAGAATCAAGCTCACAACTCGTTTACCAAGTGCAGCTAAGACCAGCTCCTTAACTGAAAAATGGGTTTTATATAACCACAGCTAAGTAATCAAGTATATAAAGAAGTAGTTATGCCAGAGGTGAATACCCACATATTTCAAGCAATTTTTGAATTATCATTAGATTTTTTATCTCTGCAACTTAATTTTCTTAAGTGTACTTTTACCATTTCTTGCAATTTGAAATTCTTAAGACATGCAAGTTGACCAAATTTAGAAATAAAAAGTTACAAGTTTCCAACAAAAAAAAATTCAAATTCTATATAATTTTCAATGGGATGGAAATTCACAATGCACATTGGATTAGAAAATAATAAGCTTTCTAAGTAATATGAAGTTGGTCATTGCAATAGAATTTATCTCATTAATCTTCTTAATTTATCTTTACCTAAAAGTAATTAATAAGTAAATAAATAAAATTATGACATAACAACTATGTTTCTAGTGATTAATGCTAGGTAAAATGAGCTAATATCATGTTTACAGAAACTTGTTTTGACTGGGGACCCCCATGTTTCTGATAGTGGCTAGAACACTAAAAACATTGCACACTCATATACCTACAGAGTTAAAACTTCGAGATCACTTTGCATACTTACAGATTCCTAAGGATGGAGGAACATCTCATTTGTAATAGAAATAAGAGAAACATATCAATTCATCACAATTATATATAATATAAACAACAATAATTAAGAAATTCCATAACTTACTAGAATAACAGTACTCAATAAATCTCAAGATATTTTGTACGGAGAAGCCGAAGACAGCAGAATTACCTGGATTTAAAAGCCACAGTTGAGACAACCATTTTTGGCTGATTTAAAAATTGTAAACATTATAATATTTCTAAAATATTGTTTCTCTTTTAATGAGTAATGTAGTTTACAATGATATGCAAAACTTGAGAATTTTTAAAAATAATAGGACAGAGGGGTATCGGCTACAAGAGAACTCAATCAATCGAAAAGATGAGAATATTTTCGATGCTTATAGTTTCAGACAACTTTATATCCCTCTGAGCAACAATGGTTCCGGCAGGACAGGGAGATACTATATCACTACAAGCAGTTTTAGAATTTTTTGTCTCTCATTGCTCATTTTTTAGTCCCAGTATTTTTGTAATGAGTAAAAGCAAATTCATCAAATTTAGCATGCAATTGTATTTTGTTATTCTTTCATCTTGTTAAAAGCTTTTTTTCATATTATTAATAACCTAGATTAGTGAGTTTGATTCACGCATGAAATTTCTTTAGTGACGGAATTCATTAAATAAAATCTCGTCCCAATTAGCCATCATTGTAAAAAGTTTATTTAAAATACTTAATTTAATTTAACATTATTAATCGCCATATTTGTAAAATCTACTCTCCAATGGCCGGCCGAAATGAACGAATATGAATATATATATATTTAAGATGGAAGAAAATGAAAACTTTATACACATGAAAGGTATAGGCCTGTCATTATTGATCATTTTAAAGAAAATATGTTGTGAACACCACTTAACTTTCTTGTTCTCCTTTTAACTTTTAATTTAAATATATGAAACATTTTGTTGCTTCATCTAAAATGATTTTATCTGAAGAGATATACAATATCATGATTGTTATTTATTGGTTCAAAATATATCATAGGCCATAATTTGTATATCTCTGTATGATGAACAGAAAGGTCCTAAACAACTCTTTCCATTGAAGTTCAAGAAGTGTCATTTTGGATCTCCCTAAACCCATTTTAACTAATTTCGGTGTGATATTTGTATGTATATATGTATCCCACAGATCAAAAATAGTAAGCCTAAGAATGATTAGATCTCATGACAAACTACCAGAACAAAAGAATCTTCATTTTGAGTGGATTTGCACTCCATAAATGACAGACTGGATTATCTTTCATTTTTCATCAGCCATTAGCTCAGCTGCTATCAACTTAAAAACAACTTTAGACTTTACGTTACTTCAAAATAATATTGAACAAAAGCTAAAAGTATTGGAGTCTTATATTTAAAGGTTGACATATCACTCATGTACCATTACAATGCATGCATGCTTATCAATTATGAAGTATCTAAATCATTAAAATACAATCAAAAATGTAATGTTAAAACCATCAACAATCCCGTTCACTTGAAACGCAAACTTATATAGAGGTATCATTAAGATATCTCATCAATGAGGAGAAGAAGCAAACTTTGGAAAATTAAGACAGGAAATATCCCTCTCCCCATACCAAAGCTACTGATCAATACAAGCTAGGTAGAGTTCATGTTAGGCTAAGTTACTTAATTATTTCTTGCCTAACTTGATGCAGGGCCAAGCGTTCTAAACTTTGCCCAGCCACGTGGAGTCCAACATCCAAAAATAGATCATAATTTTGCAAAGGTTATGGTATAAACATATATTCTTCCATAGTTTAATGGCAAGGGTCATCAATAAAAACGCCTTTCTTTTCCCACAACTTCATTCAAAATTGACAAACACGTTTCGTGGATTACATACAACCTCACAGGGGACATTTAGTTATTAAGTTCTCATTCCCTCTTGCATTTGCTGAAACGAACCTTCCTCACTGGGGAGGTCATTTCAACGAATGATGAGAGGGAGCGAGCACTTCATAACTAAATAACACCTGAAGAGCTGGCATGTAAGCCATGACACAAGTAGGACAATTTTGAATGAAGTTATGGGGAAAGGAAGGTGTTTTATATTGGTGACCCTGGCCACTAAACTATGAAGAATATATGAGAATATTGGGTCCTGAATATGAAGAATAGATATACATACAAATGCGCTCACACTTGCATGTACCCATGCGCATACACAAACAAACATATATTTGTACATGTTAAAAATTGCTCCATTTTTATATACTTTTAAAGTAGATTGACCTGCGAAAGCTCAGTGGAATTCCTTATTTGATTATTATGATGAAAATATAAATTAAAAATCTTTGATCTACAACTAATTAAATGATTAGACCTGCCACGCAGCTGTAATGGAAGGATCAAGAGATTGGCTTGACACGTAATAAAATTACAGACCAAAATTACTTATTTAAGAGGTTTGAGAAGTGACTAGGGAACAGCCACATCCCAAAAATTAGGCCCAGTTTGTTTGTTTCTCTATAATAACAAAATCCAATATCGTCGTGACAGTATTGACTTCAGCTAGAATCTGAGAGGCAGTCAGTTTTCTACTTCTTTTGTCTATTAAAATGATTAATTGATATTCTTGGGTAGATATTATTCAAAGTATTCATGTTCAAACTATAATATGGCAATGGTGTGTCTTTTCATAGTGAATGATGGTGTTAGGACCTGCTTTTTTGATATTTTTATTTGTTCGACAATATGGTGCTCAGATTTTTCTTCCTTTAGTGCAAATTACAATATGACAATATCATATCAACAGACTAATGGAAAATTCCTTCTTTTTACCCAATAGTATGAAACATCTGAGAGAATAATAAATTAAACTAAGGATCTTTTATTTCGGTGGGAGAGGATGTCAAAAATAGATCATTATCAGCATCAACCTAATATAAACTCGAGTGTTTAGTACAGTTAACAGAAAAGCACTAACCACCCATAACCAATGTTTTAGTGTTTGAAAATTATGAAAACAATTTTTGTATGACTTTAAATAAAAGTGGCAGAACATTCTAATGGGTGGGGGAAGAGAAAAAACGAACTGGACATGAATATTGGTGATTTTGAACGAGGCTCCAGTTACTTAAATGTGTGCATTCATTGGACCTAGGAATATTAAAAAACATGTAATTATAGACTCAATCATCTGTTAGAAAACTAAAGCACATTCAATGCTGTGTGAACCAGAAAATAAAATCTGGTTTCATAGATAATAATCTTTGGTTATTTCATATACATATATATTTATACATACGATATAATATTCACATTATACAAATAAATTATACACAAAATTTGTAAATGCGACACCGGTTTCACATTAAAATTGTAATAGTATTGACATTTTATGGTTGCTTAACGAAAACTTAATATAAATATTTCTAAATAACCTATGAGTACTAAAGGAGTAAACTATTTTTAGCTTCAGGTGTTTTGGAAATATTTAACTTCATTATTGTTTTCAATATATCCCGTACAATGCACATTAAACAACTTTAACCATCTGTCTCTCCCTTACATTAAAATATATCAACAAACAAATGCTCTGATGAAATATGTCAACTATTGTGGAGTTAATTATGAAATAAATTAGGTGGGGCTGTGTGAGTTAAGGAAAATCTTAATCTAACTTGGTAAACCTGGTCATGAGTTTGATTCGTACAAGGTCAATAGGAATTTATTTAGTGAAGAACTCATTACATAAAAACTCCCACTCTGGCTAGAAAAAGATAGTAACTTGTAGATTTTTCCTCCCAATTAGCACAAAGAGGACATTTATATAGGTCGATATAAAGGTGTGTTTTACCCTATATTTTTTAGTTTCAGAGAATTTATTTTTATATCAAATACAAGGTGTGAATCGGATTCCTCAGTTATAAAATATTTTTAGGTCTAAGATGTATTTACAATCTGTGAAAGGAGGGGTTCAGATTAGCCATGCGAGTTAAAGCGTTGGAGTTAATCTTACATAGTAAACCTAGAGTGGCGAGTTCGATTACCGCATGGGCAAATACAAATTTATTTAGTGATGAACTCATTATTTTCTTTATTTATTTGGTTTGTGCCCCGCAGCGTTGGTGATTGGCATAATTAGAATAATGTATTTACTTCTTCATGCACTAACCTATGTTGTACTTTATTTTTATATAATGTAAAATATTTCTTTAATATCTGATTGTTTCTCATATCCGTGCTTTGTCTAAAGAATATAATAAAAGTTAACCCTTTTAAATCTTTTTAAGTATGCTGTAGACCTATTCTATTTTGTACTATATATTTTTGTAAATGTTTATGTGTTTTAGATATGTTAGTATTTGTGGAATATATTGGCTGCTGTCAGTTAATATTTCTGTCATATCGTAGGGTATGTGCAACGAAAAAGATTGGATGCAGTCTGTCAGTATGTGTTTTATCGTAAGGTGTTTGTTGCAGTATTTGCATATAGGGTTATTTGTCCTTGTCATTAAGTGCTTATGTGTCAGGTATGTGTGGCCGATCCTGAGTCTGACAAGAGCTCATTAAATAAAATCCTTAGTTCCACCCATTCTAGGTAACCCGTCACAATTAGCCATAGGGCCAACAAGAAGAGATTAATAAATAATAATAATAATATCTGTGTAAGGATAAAATGGCTTAATAAGATGGTCAACTTTAAAAGAATCATTTAAGGCAAACAGGGAGATAAAATAAATCTTTAGTTCTGCTCAAAAGTAATTATACATATCAGATCCCTTACTAAATTAGTTGAGGAGCTGGAGCATAAAGAAAATAAGTGTTAGTAATGTTATGATTGATCTTTTTTTTTTTTTTTTTTCTAAACAGGCAAAAGTATAGAAGTTGTAATTTCAAACCTGGAGGTTTCTTCTTTTTCCTGAATCTTTTCTTCCCCGCTTGAATCAGCTTGCCCGACGAATACTCCAGAATCTTCATGATGAGGCAGAGCGTGACGATGAGCATATCTCTACGACGGTCAAGAACACGGAACGGTCGGGAAGAAAGAAGACATCTCACACGGAGAAAGATTTTCGGTAACAGGTTGCCCTGAGAGGAGTCAGACTTGAGAGTTACCATAGAAACGGGGTGCTCGCACTCCGAGGGCAACAGCGTAAATAGGGGGAATTGAAGCGTTAATAAGCATCGTATTAGATTGGCTGGACAGTTGGAGGGGAGCTAGAACACTCACTATGCTCAGTTCATCAAATAGTAAATTCCAAGAGCGTTCCTACAATTCGGCAGATGTCTATAACTTACAGTGTTGCCAGGAAATAGAGACTTATTAAAAATCAAAACCGCAGAGAATAAAATTATTCTACATTTGTGCATAACATTTCTTTAAATAAAAAAAAAATATAATAAAAAAAATGAAATGTACAAAATATATACCCTCTAACTAAAAGGGGAAAAAATCAAATCTAATTCAAAATCTTGCTACTTCCTGTATTTATTTATTTAATCGTGACAAATTATCAATGAAAATAATAATAATTAAAAAACAACTATATTAAACTTGAACGTTAAAGAGTTCAAGTGCAAGACTGAAATTGTTAATTATTGGTTTTGTAGTGGAGAGGGGGGGGGGGGGTTCTAAGTAATTACACAATTTATTTCCAAACTTCTTAATGAATTTTTACAGAATCAGTAAACATAAATAATTGACAGATATCTATATAACTTGTCAATAACGTTAATCAAATATAAAAACAAAAATAAAGAGAATACTTAATATGAAGGATGGAAAAAAATGATAAGGAATGACATGATATTGCTTAACTTCGGTATAAAAAAAATTGTTTATAATATTATAAGATTGTAGATTTAAAAAATATTTAGCTTTTTGCATTTATTCAATTATATCCATCTAAAATAGAGATGTTTAGAGAGTGAATCAATATCTACAAATATCTAAGAATCATTGTAATGACGAACTCTCTACTAGGAAAACTTGCCAAGTTGAAGTTTGAGAAAACATTTCTAAATTAGTTTAGTATGCATTTGGCGAAACACGTCCGATTTTAAGAACTAAGATAGTTTCTAGATGAAAAAATTGCTTATCGGATATTTCACATTTAGCAAGTCTTTACAAGTTTACAATGTAAATAAACGACGAAGGATAATAGGGAAATTAGAAGACCTAATTGATGCAACTTGGTGTGCAGAAAACATATAAAAATATATATTAATCTACAATGCGATGGTTTCTTCCCCTTTGAGAGAGGGGGGGGGATGGCGAAGGACACAGGAAAAGGAGCCCAAGCTTAAGGCGGGAAAACTGATAACGTCATACAGAATTGTCACAACGCGATAACCTTTATCAGTTGTCGAGGGTTTAATTTTCAATTGGATTAAATTGCATCTGCTGTCATAATAAAATCTAGGTTAAACTTGCCTTTTAACATATGCGTTTTAATAATCAAAAGTAGTAATGTGCAAAGCAGGTTCGTTTAAATGTCCTAGCAGGAAAAAATGAGACCAAGGTGGAAAAGAATAAAACAAAATTAAAAGCATTCCTGAATGGTTTTTTTCTGTTTTTTGATTTTAATTCTCAATACAAAAGGCTAATGTTTTGTTTGAGGACTTATTTTATTTCTTATCGGGCAATATTTTAGTATGCAGTAGTGTACATAGCTGTCAAGTATGTTATATTCTGTATTGAGAAATGGCACGAAACTTTAGTAAATCACAGCAGCTAGCTATTGTAATGAGACAAATTTAATAATTAATGAACTAATTATTCAAAGCAAGTCTCAAAATGACAGCAAAGTGAATTTATAAAGGAATAAGAAACACACACAAAAAAAAATGAAATCGTGAGAGGTGAATATCAAATGAATCAATAAATGAATTACAAATATATGACCATGAACGAAAAACGTAGTACTGCTGTTGCCCAAGGATATAAAAAAAATATATATAGATATAAATCAAACTCAAATTAAAAAAAAAAAATGTAAACATACGTACGAATTAATGTCCAATTCAAAAGAATAAAATCCGATTAGCTCAAAATAAAAATCATAAACCAAAATGATGCAAAACAAAAACACTTTAATGTTCTGCACTGTTATCAGATAAGAAAGCAAAACAACAAGGGCTTGCTGAGACTTTGGTGTCAGAACGGACCTTGCGCGGATACAAAAGAGGCTTGCGGCCTGCGTCACTGTGACTCTAGGACTGCACGCGTTGCCTAGCGGCAGTTTACCCCGCGCTATACTAAATATAACTATAGGAGCAGCGGGGAGGAGGGTGCTATGGCTGTACAGTCAGCGCTATCTACAGTCGGGGCCCCATCCTCGTCAACTGCCTGTACCATATAGAAGGGGGCCCTCTGTTTGCTATCAGCCCCACATACGGCTAGGATCTATCAGCAAATTAAGTCCGTCACGCATGGGCTGCGTAAACTAAGCAGATTTCCCGCGTGAAGTTTAACAATAGATAAATCTACATACCGGTAACGCAACACCACCGTGGATATTGAGTGAATAAATACAAACGATAATAAGAAACCTTCCGACGGAAAGCATCTGAAATGTAAACAAACAGCTCTGCCTACTTCTTATCGGAAAGAAAAACAATTACTCTAATATATCTGAATGTAACGTATTAATTTGAAAACTATTTACTATATCTAGTACTGTAATTTATAATGAATCAGAATCATTTTAATCTCAATAAATAAAATTTAAGTAATCCAAAAACTGAAGAGGGGGGGGAGTCACCAGAACACACACACACACACACACACACAAACTCACACACACAAATTATTTAGAGCGTAATAACCCAGTAGTTTCTCGCCCAAAAAAACAATTAACCTATCCTAACCTAACAGATAAATCAATATACAGGTAACACCGCCGTGAATATTCTTTCAGTCAATTTACAAGTTAATCATCTCTAAAACGGAAAGCGTCTGAATTGTAGACAAACAGATCAGCCAACCGCTCAGAGCTGAATTGAACTACAAGCCGACACTAGCCATTTTATAGTTGATGTTTTTAAGTATTTAAGAAATAATGGATTATTTGATGAAGTATAAAAGCTATTATTCACCATTATGGAAATTATATATAGCAAGCGTACAGTGCTTGCTATATATATGTAATTTTCATATATAGCAAGCACTGTACGTGGAATATAACTTTTGCATCCTTCCAGTTCAACTATTTATATTTTTTCTTTTAGTCTTCTCGTTTTTTTTTTCCCTCATGTTAAAAATTTACTAACAATTTATATTTAGTTTTGTTCATTCTATTTATTTAGTCCATTTGTAAAAATTTTAATATTTATTTAATGTTGTAAAATTATATTCTAACATGTTAAAAAATGAATCGCCAATGTAGTAGCGGTATGGTTCTATTCATTTTGTACATTTGTAAAATTTAGCTTTGTAAAAATTTTAATATTTATTTAATTTTATAAAATTATATTCTAACATGTTAAAAGATGAATCGCCATTGTAGCGGCATCTCAAATAAATAATAATAATTCTACCAAGGAGCAGCTTAAGAAGTCTAATAATCGGTCTGGCATATAATGGAGATCATTTGCATAATTACATTGGGTTAATCCTCCAGTAAAAAGAGTACATCACGCAGGGGCGGCGTAAAGTAAGATTTCCCATGTGATGGTATAGTACGCTTGTGATCTCATATCATAACATATTCTCTATTAAAATGAGAAGAAAACAATGATTAGGAGGAGGAGGGGGGCAAGGTTACTGAAGGAAAAAACAATAAACTTTAGTATTACATAAAACCTCTAAATACCAAGTTTGGTAACTATGAAACAAAACTGATATAACTCTCTCTCTCTCGCTATATAGGTATATATATAAAATTGTAACCTCTGTCTGTACATTGATTTTTTTCACGATACTTTTTCGTTTCAAATGTCATAGACACCAAAACTGCATTTTGTTACTTTGATGTGTGTTTGTTTATTTGTTTGTTACCTTTTCACGCATAAACGGCTTTTTTTTTTACGAATTTTATGAAACTAGGCATGTATATTACTACTAACCCAACTTAGACTATAGGATATATTAATATTCTCTGAGACGAACAGGAGTGGGGGTTATAAGAGAGGTCTGAAATTAAAAATAGCGATATTTCGTTTTCTATTAGTTTTTATAGTTAGTGCACATAATAAAAGTTGTTTATTTTGTTATTTAGAATAACTTTTGTTATATACATTTTTTCAGGAACAATGCATAAAGCAAGTAATTTGCGTAGAAATATTGATATGCTCAACAATTCTTTCCAATATGAACTACCAGGTACCTCACCTAGAAAAATTAATTCAAATCTATGTTAATATTTTGTCCTTAATAATTCAAACCTATGCATAATACACAGGAGACGGGAAATATGACAATATTTATTTTATTATTAACAAATCCACAGCAACGACGGGTAAACACTGGGACGGCTAAATGTCAAAATATTGTGCAAATTAAAGCCATGCCTTTTGGCATTTGGTAGTTTTTTAACTACCATCACCATTCAGCCTCAAATCAATTCCCGGGCGAAGCCGGGTATCTGAGCTAGTATATATATAATTTTGAAGCGATCTCATTTTCGTCACCTCCTTGATAGGATCGATGGACATTTAAGGAAATGTTTCGGAACTAGCGCCACGAGTATAATCTCAATAGGTGATTTCCCTTACGGGAAATTCTGCTAAAAAGGAGAAAGAACAACAAGTCACAAGAACACGCAATCGTTACTTTCTCCATGAGACTGTCCAACAATAAATTGTGTCAGTGTGCATTCAGGACATGGGCGACCAATGAAAGTGGTGCATGTTATGAAGAAAGTCCTCCAAAATGTTCAACATTCTAGACCCCATTGTTCTGTAATGGTTGGATCACAGTGCAGCGTACGAGGAAGAGAGCAGGTTTCATAGTCGAAACTAATTATTGATTGGTCTGATAACGCATATTGTTCAATATGTTATCAATGACTCCCATTGTTCTCAACGCCCTCAACTGATTGTATTACGTGGTATATCATCTTTTTCATCATGATGGCTAATCAGTACAACTCTCATTATAGAATTAATTTAAAACGCAACTTTTAAAGCGTTATGGAATTAAATAAAAGTGCGTCACGCAGCGGCTGCGTAAAGTAAGCAGATTTCCTACCTGCTGGTATAACACACTAGATATGCTGCCTCACCATATATTTTCTCTATCTAAAAACAAGTCAAAATTCGAAGAGTAGTAGTGGGAGTATATTGTAGGCTGGAAACAAAAAAGTACAAACAGCTCGCTTAGTAATTGAGCAAAATAAAATGTATAGAACAACAGTTGAAGTGCATCAATTGTTTAACACGATTGGTCCCATAAAATTTTTCGATCTGACTCATAATAAAATTTTGAATTTTCTAATCCCCCCCCTGTAAACCTGTCCTATTCCTATTACGATTTCAGCCAATTACAAATGTGATATTTAGTTTTGACTGAAACTGTTAAATATTGAGAATGTCATAGATCAAATAAACATTTTCGTGTCAAGAAATAAAATCGTAATTGTTGACGTCATCACACAACTCACTAAGTGTACCTCATCTTGTAAAGATCTGATGAAACACAATATGTGATATTAAAGCTTGGAATACAATGTTTCATGAAATATTCGCATATTGTTGAGGTGCGATCACACAAAATGTGGGTTTACTGAAGGCTGTAAATTAGAAAATACAAAAAGCTTTGGTCAATATTGAAAATAGTGAAAAGGAGTGTATGCTAGTGCATTCATAGAAAATTACATTTGCAGCTCGATTGGTACATACAACGTTTTGATCAGATGAATAATAGTGGGGGTGTTTAGAATTTTTTAATTCTCCCCCTCAAAGCCCCCCTCCCTGATTTGATTTCAGCCATTTACAAACATGATCTTTAGTTTTACATAAAACTATATTATACAATATCTTTTCTATTTCCGTCCGTCACGCAGCGGCTGCATAAGATTTCCCAAGTGAAGTTTTACAATGGATAGATCTACATACTTTTACACTTAACACCACCGTGAATATTAAGTGAACAAATACAAATGACAATGAGAAATCTTTCAGTAAAGTTAGATTTTAATAAACTCCTCAACGGAAAGCTTCTGAATTGTAAACATTCTGGTCAGCCAACATCTCTGAGCTGTAAGATAGCAGTATTCTTGCCCCGAAAGAAAAACAATTACTGAAATATATCTGAAAATAGTGCATTTAATTATTAAAAACTAGTTTATTATATCTAGTGCTCCTTAATTATAATGAACCAGAATAATTTTTATCTCAATCACTCTAATTTCAGAAATCCAAGAACAAAAGACGGGGGGGGGGGGTGTCATCAGAACGCATTTGCATGTATCTCACCTAGATATGATGATTATATATTGGCGCGTTCTTAACGTGGGACGACAATGAAGGGGGGTTTATTGAAAATTAAAAAGTGCAACTATCTTGGTTGGTATTTGAGATCCACTAGTCCGATTTCATATCAAGTTTGGTAGCAATCAAATAAAAAGTACGACCGCTAGAGTGTTAAAAGACATATATATATATATATATATATATATATATATATATATATATATATAAAATTCGTAATTTTCGTCATCTTCTCAGTAAGATCTATGGGCATTTGAGAAAATGTTTCGAAATTCGAGTACGACGTCAAAAGCTGATCCCCAGGTGGGAAATCAGCTAAAATCTGAAATTAGTAAAATTACCACAAAGAAACAAGGACGTTATTATTGTGACTTTACTTCTGCTCCCACTTATTTTTAGTTAAAAAAAAAAGCTTTCATAATGTGGTTAACCTAAGTATATTTCAAGCAACATGTGGATAACCAAGGCCAATAGCTATTATTCTAGCTTGTACAGCTTTAATTTGCATTTCAACTCCCACTAAAAATGTAAAGTGCATTTTATTTCGCCTTGTGTGATTGTCATCACTATTATTCCATACTTAAAAATAGATTAATTGTCAATTTGATTAAGAAAATATTCTTATTGAATATAAAAAATAACAAATATTTAAAATATCTTATAAAACATAGCTACTTCAGTAATTTGTATACAAAGAAATTGAATAAATTAAAATAATCATCATTCACATTACAGCTTAATGGTCATAATTTTACTCATATTTAAAAAAAAAATACATGTAGAAAGTTCCAGCCAAATTTTAAAAATTAATTATTCGACTACAACATAAATTTAAGCATTAAGAGTCAATCTATAATTTAATAAGAAAATTTGTCTAAGCCTGGCTGGAAATTGATATTGCTCCCTGTATTCTAACAGCAGCTGAAGATAATTTATCTCTTTTCGATGGTTAAAAATCTTAATTATTGATGTATAAAAAAAATCTAAGGACTCCATCCTGTTGTAATCTATATATATATAAAATTGTAACCTCTGTCTGTACATTGATTTTTTTCGCGAAATTTCACGATAACTTTTCGTTTCACATGTCATAGACACCATATCTACATTTTGTTTCTTTCGTGTATGTTTGTTTGTTTGTTTGTTTGTTACCTTTTCACGCATAAACGGCTGAACCGAATTTTATGAAATTTGGTATGTATATTACTAACCCAACTTAGACTTTAGGTTATATTAATTTTCTCTGAGACGAACAGGAGTGGGGGTTATAAGGGAAGCCTGAAATTAAAAATAGCGATATTTAGTTTTCTATTGGTTTTTCGGCAAATATGCACATAACAAAAGTTGTTTATTTTGTTATTTAGAGTAACTTTTGTTATATACACTTTTGTCGTATACCGAAGTTTAAATGCGTTATACGCTAAAAATTATAGAGGGAGTCAACAATATTATTTGCCAAAAAATACACAACCGAACTGAATAAAACTCGGTATGTGTATTAGCAGTGAGGCCTTCATTATAATAAGCCATACCAATATTTCTATGGACGGGCAGGAGTGGGTTATAAGGGAAGCCTGAAATTAAAAATAGCGATATTTCGTTTCCTATTGGTTTTTCCGCAAATATAAACATAACAAAAGTTATTTATTTTGTTATTTGGAGTAACTTTTGTTATATACACTTTTGTCGTATACCTAAGTAAAAATGAGTTAAACGTTAAAACTTTAGCGGGAGCCAACAATTTTATTGGGCACTAACGGCTGAACCGAACTTAACAAAACTCGGTATGTCAATTAGCATTAATTCTTCCATGATTATAAGTTATATTAAAATTTTTAGGTTCGAACGGGAAGGGGGTTATAAGGGAGGCCTGAAATAAAAATTCACCATATTTACATGTATAAGAGACGGAAAATATAAAAATATCGAAGACAGTGAAGCCTTATCGAACAAATATTCTATTATTAGCAAATCCACGGCAACGACGGGTATCAATCCTAAACACTGGGACGGGTAAATGTCAAAATATTGTGCAATGTAAAGCCTGCTAAAAAATACCATTCAGCCTCAAATGAATTTCCGGGCGAAGCCGGGTATCTGAGCTAGTTAATTATATATCTGTCGTTGAATGAATTCACCGTCAGTACCCGGTTAAAGTATATTTTGTGTTATCTCTGGAATATGCTGGATGGTAGAGGAAACAATTGATCAGGATCAATAAGAAGGCCAAGTCCAAAAACAGTAGAGGACTTGGCCTTCTTATTGATCCTGATATATTTTGTGTCTTATAATATAGAGCTGATCATTTTGTCCATGTAAAGTAGTTTTCGAAGTCTAAAGTAATGATTTTGAATATGTTTTGGGGGATTTAATAATTCATATTCTAAGAAAACACTAAAGTGTACCTTTGACAGGTTTAATTCATTTTTAGCAAATATTCCACTTAGAGAATACGATATTACCTTTAGGTACGTTAACCAACAAAATCGAATTAGGCTGAACGGGTAGTTTGGGGTGGAGGGGGTCGAAAGAACGAAATTGTGAAATTCTTTGTACCTCTTACAGATTACGTAGATTTGTTTAGTTTTCTTTTAGCAGATTTCCCCTCGGGGATCTAGAGATCGTACTAATATCGCGATTTTCGAAAAAAGTCGTAAAATACCCACCGATTTTACACAGGAGATAACGAAAATGAGGTCCTTAATTTTAAAAAATCGGTAACGCAGGGGCTGCGTAAACTAAGCAGATTTCACACTTGAAGTTTCACAATAGATAAATCTACATTCTGGCAACACAACACCACCGTGAATATTAACCCAGTTACGGCTATTGTCCTTCTCTAAGGATTTAAAAGTTAGTCGCAAAAATCAAAATAAAATAATAGTACAGACGTTCTCCATTAGGTGGCAGCTAGTATTCTGATAAAAAGATACTTCCTTTTGATAATAATAGAGGTTTCATTTGTTTACTGCTATTTTTGAGTGATATATGTCTGTTTGAAAAGTGGTAATTTGAAAAATGAGTGCTAAGACGGAGTTTCTTGTCGATGGGTAAGTAAAATTTCCTTATTTTCTCACGAATTTGTTTTAAATTCAACATGATTATTCCGAAAGGTGTATTTCATAAACGAGACCTATTAAATTGAAGTTTTCTTCAACAATGTTTACATTCTGACACCTGTTTGAATGCCGTCCTTCCAAAAGGACGTTAGCCTTATTCATATAAATTCAATTTGAGATTTTTTTTTTTTACGTACTAATTTTTTTACTCTATCTAAATGTTATAATTTGGTTGTTAAAATTAAAGTGATTTTTTAGTATTTTTTATTCATATAAACATTCACTCGGTTAACTTTCTATTTATTATTATTGAGATATCTCAGAGTGCAATGAGGAATGATAGCAACGGGAAATCACAATAACGTTGTAAGCGTGGCCACTAATTTTGGCAGTGTAAATCCACTTCGACAAGTTCAGAGATATTCTCAGCAGCAAAAGAAAAAAAATCACGATTCAGCAACCTCGACTTATACATAATTATAACATTCATATGGGAGGAATTGATAGAGCAGATCAAAATATATCTCTGTACCGAGTATCAATTAGGGGTAAGAAATGGTACTTCCCCATTATTGCTCATCTAGTAGATGTGGCTTCCCAAAATGCTTGGCAATTGTATAGGAAAGATGGTGGAAAACTGGATAATCTAACATTCCGTAGAAGAATTGGCACATCCATCTTGGAATCTAACAAACGTATCACGAGAGAGGACGACCTTCAGGAAGTTTCAAAATTGATTCAAGGTAGGAAAAATAAATCTCAATAAAAATATTTATGTTGTAACATTAGTTTACAACATTGGTTTACAATGTGCATATATTGTTTTCACAGATATGACAGGGTTGATCATCTTGTTGGAGACTTACCACCTGACACTTCTGGGGAAAAAAAGCAATTACATTGTCGTTTTTGCCATAAAAAAGCAACAACCTTGTGCTTGAAGTGCAATGTAGCTTTGCATGTTGCTTGTTTTAAATCATATCATACAAAATAAATTATTTAACTATGTATATAAAATGTTTTAGTCAATAAAGTTTTTTAAAGCATCGGTCTTTTCTTAATGCGTATATTAGGCTAATGTCCTTCCAGAAGGATGCGTCATTTCTTCAATGTTGATGATGATGCTGAAAAAAATTCTTTTTTCCCTTTTTAAGTGGGCTATGATTAGACTGAATATCAAAAAATTGTGTTGAAAAACAAAAATAAAATATTCAGCCTTATGTGGGTTAAGTGAATAAATAAAAACGGTATTGAGAAATCTTTTTGCCAATTTTAATAGCCTCCAAACGGAAAGCTTCTGAATTGTAAACAAACTGGCGAGCCAACCTCTCAGCGCTGAACAGATAGAGATATTCTTCACCGGAAAGAAAAGCAAGTACTGAAATATATTCGATTATATATACAACATATTCATTTAATTGAAAACTGTTTATTATATCTATCACTGTAATTTATAATGAATTAATACTATTTTTATGTCAATCACTCAAATTTTAGTAATTCAAGAACTTAAGGCGGGGGGGGGGGGAGGTCAACATCGACGTATTTGCATGTATCTCGTACAATAAAGGTCTTTTGAAACCAATATTTGGTATTTAAGCTTCGAATGAAGTGGTTTATTATATAACAGAGTATTGTTTATGTGACATGAGTTGTAGTTTGGGGTTTGCTGAAGGCTGAAAACTAAAAAATCCAAATATCACGGTTAATATTCAAGATAGAGAATAAATTTATATAACAATATTTATAGTTCATTTAATTTGCAATAAGATTGTTTCTATACTGTTTCGATCTGACGTATAGTAACAGAGATATTTCAAATTTTCGAAAGTCTCCTTCAAGGCAGATATAACTTTATTTGATTGCAATTGATTTCATTTATGCTGAAAACTCGTCATAAATATTCCTAATTTCATAGTAAGTTCCAAAATTATGAGAATCACAACATCAATAGTCTATTATTGCATAACAGTACATCAACGGAACGTACGGGTTCTCAAGAAAGTGACAATAGACTTTCAAAACATTGTTCAATATTTCCAATCCTAATTTCGTTATGAGTGAGTACCATGCAAAAAATTAAGTGTGATAATTGAATACGTAATTACAATTTTTGATTAAATTAAAAACGTTTTTGTACTATAAGAGAGTGTCTAATAAACATTACCGCTCTTCAACCAAATATTTCTATTATTATTTATTTTTTATATAAAATACAATTTATGCTCAAGTGTAGTCCCTTGTTATCAGAGTTGGGCATAATTGTAATTACAATTACAAGTTATAACTAACTATGTTAATTGAAATATAGTTGCGATTACAACTACTAATGTAATTAGTTATTGATAATGAGTAACTACATTTTTCAAATAAAGTAATTGTAATTGAAATTTCACAATTCCAGTTAATAGTTGAGAAAATTAGTAGTTCCAAAAATATCTACAGTTAGTAATTGTAACTGTAGTTGTAGTTACAACTACAGTTACTTGGGTAGTTACTTTAAAAAACTGTATGACGCCCTGATTGAAGTAGTTGAGACCGTTAAGAAATAACTACATCCAATGTATTTATATTCAAAAGTTTATTATATTACTCATACTAAATTATTATAATAACTGAAAATAATTTTAATGCAAATAAATGAAAACTAATAAAATAATATGTAAATTCCTTTTTATATTTTCCCCAGTCGAATGAAATTAAAGAATACTTTTAAACTTTAAAAAATAAACAAATTAAAATTACTCTTAACTCAGAATTTTTGTCATACAGACTATTTGATTTTGGGGCGTTTGCCATCGCGGAAAAAGAAAATAATCGCTCAAATGCTCTGCTCCAAGAAATAAGGACTTCTCTTCCTCCCTATCACTTTCACTACCACTCATTGTAATTTGTTTTAAAAATCTTTTCGTCACCGAGGACTGGTGGCGGTTATAGAAGACAGAAGACGCGTGAGCGTCAGGAGAAGAGGCGTCCCCGGAAAAAGAGTGTGCTGATCGGAGCGTTCACCTTCAGTTCTTCTGACATTCTGTCCGAACATATTCTGTGCAACAATTGAACATGGCTCGCCTCAGATGAGCTACTCATCACCAATGGTTGCAAATATTTAAATAGAGGCGATCAAAATATGTTCGCTCTTTGGAACGTAAAATACAGCTAATTGTCTGTATGTAGTGGTAGTTATTACTCAAGAACTACAGTTACAATTACAACTACTAATTGCAATTATTTTTATAACTACTTTTTATTTCAATTAGTAGTTGGATTTGTCCAACTACAATTACTGTAATTGCAAAACCAAGAAAATGCAACTACAGTTACCAACTACATTTTTGTTAATTACATAACGAGTATTTATTAATTGAAAAAGGAGTTAATTACAAAAGTATTTAATTACTGCCCAACTCTGATTGTTAACTACTGTCATTAGTTATCTGCTCGATCCCACGCTAATTAATACCTTTCCTTGGACTTAGACTGCAATTTCAACTTCCGCAAAATTATCAAATTTTTCTCTTGAAGAAAATGGGCCATGGATCGAAACAAGTAGTAATCCGATGGTGCGAGGTCTGGACTGTATGATTGTTGAGGCAGGCATTGGAACCCATTAAGTTCTTTAAACTTATCCTTTTATTCGATGGGAAGTGTGACGGGCATTATCTTGTTGGAATAAAACTCTTCCAACAAAGATCAAAGCTGGATAACACTCTGACAACTACGCGTAAAATCTTTCAATCCATTTTGTTTCATCTCGAGTAAAGTAAGTTTCAGACTTCATAGAGAGCATTCCATCAGGATAAACGAATTTTGTGAAAAATAACCCAACTTCTTACAACAAAAAATTACTCAATAAAAACGAAAAAAACGCCAAGAATGGATTTTTTTTTCAAATATGTTGCCCCCTTAGGAAGAGCAACCGGAAAAGGCAGTTTTCTCAGTTTTTTCCGACACGGTGTCTAGTATAGTTAAAACCTATAAGATATATAAGCTATAAAAAGCTATACATTATCCCTTACTTCAGGGTATTCCCTTACTCCAAAAGGGTATTCGGATTTCACCAGTAGCCAACCCACAACAGGTGACAATCTTCCGGTAAAATCTCATATCAGAAGGGGTTTTCAATAAATGTTCACAAATTTCTAATCTCTTGGCTGTTTGCTGAGGAGTAAGTTCGTGAGGAGTCAGTCTACTACTCTTTTAGTAGATTTCCCTTAAGGGAAATCAGCTATTGAGGTCGTACTCATGACGCGATTTTCAAAAATTTTCTTCAAATGTCCATCGATCCTACCCAGGAGAGGACGAAAATGAGGTCCATTCAAAATTATATATATATATATGTATATATGTATTATAAATATATATATATATATATATATATATATATATATATATAACTATATATATATTATATATATATATTATATATTATATATATATATATATATATATATATTTGTCTGTTAACCGCTCTAGCGGTCGCAGATTTTTGATTGATCGTTACTCAAAACTCGATATTTTAAACGCTTTTATGTAAAAAATAAGCATAGTAATAAAATTTTACAATAAAATATTGTTAATATACCATTTATTCTCTATCTTGAATATTAAAAGAGATATTTGCCTCTTATACATTTTTAATTAAGTGTTTTCGGATAACGGTGGGAGGAGACGAGCGTGGCCCTAAGTTTGGAGTTCAAATTCATCGAGTTTCCGCCAAAAGCTAGTTCGGCCATTTCCTTAACTGTCCGGCTCTCGTTTTCTATTGTAAAACTTCACGTCGGAAATCTGCTTAGTTTACGCACTCCCTGGGAAGCATGCGAGTACTTGTGGACGGATTTGACTCAACAGCTTCTAGCAGAACCTCATCAATTTCCATTAATGTTCGCCCTGAGCCCTTCTTTCTTTCCAACGTCGTATCTCCACCACTAAATCTTTAAAGGAGTGCGCTGGTCAAGGACACCTTCCCCGACACATTTAATAATTTTACGAGTTGCTCCGGCGCACACTGGCAGACGATCCTTATATCAAGTAATCGTTGGGACATATGGGGGGAAAATTAAAAGTTATTAATTTGGGAATTTTGATTGTTATTCGGCCTACGTTACCCACATAAACTCCTTTTCAATTGAGACAGATTGATTTTTAGCCATATTTATTTGGCCGAATGGGTTTTCTACATAATCGCCTGGTTATATTCGACTATGTTAAAAAACGCCTTGGTTTATTTAATTACGTTGTGAACGTCTTATTTCATTTTATAAATTATTGTTGCTTCCAGTACACATTAAGGGTATCTAAACAAATCTAAAAAACTGTCACAAAAGGTTTTTAATAATTCCCGTACTAATTTTTCTTTTTTTTACAACTCGGGAGCTGAAAATTAATTTTTATTTATATTTGGAATTCAGCAAATATCGTCTTGTATTTGCTTGAAAAAATACCACTTGCGCATGCTTTTTAGGAGTTATATTGTCTTATTTACAAACGTCGTCAGGACTCTTGCCTAAATCTTGCCTATTCATTAAATATTTTACTTTTAGTGTTAACGCTTTCGCGTGCAGGAAGGAACGTTAATGTATAGCCATCCCACGGACCTTTCACAACTACGTACGTACGTGTGTTGTAAACACGCCTCCTGAGTAGGTCCTGTATCTACGCAAATTTGGACTCCGCCATTCGCGTTCGAAAGAAATATAGTTAAATTACGTGTTTTTCTTGTTCTAATATTTTATATGTTGATATTATGTGTCTATATAAATCACAATTCTCCTACTTATAGTAATGCGATACATTATCTGTTATGTACAGACATTTAAAACTTCATCCTACCGTTATTACCGCAGTTGGCAAAATTGCTGATGAGGTAGTTCAATAGAGTATTCGATGTGCTTTAAAATGACACCAGAATCAATATTCTAGGACCAGTAGAAACGGAAATATTAATGAATGTCCGGCTTACCCTATCACTCGCTCCAGTGTGCGGCGGCTGTGAAATTATTTTCTAGTAATGCCTTAAAATTACGAGAATTTTGTAGGGCACTGTCATGTTTCTTCTTTGAACCAGTAGAAACGGAGATATTAATGAATGTCCGGCTTTTTTGATGATGTTGAATAGGATTAAACAACCTTAGAGGATTATTAAGAATTGGTAAGTATTATATAGGTTTAAAATATTTACAATCCTTAGAAATCTTGAATTTGACTTCTTTAAAAAGACGTGTATTATTTTTTTATACACCCCATTATTTAAAATCATGAATACTCACCTAATTGAGGAACAACTAGGGTAAAGTTGAAAAAATATAGCTGATGTAATATTGAATAATCTCTCTTTGAATTCTTAATGAAGTTTTATTTTATAATTTAACAGGATCTTACGCTTCAAATGAAAATTTCTCTCTAGAGATAAGTATTTCAATAATTCAATATTTGAGGTGTAATTAAATGATTAGGAATAAACCATTGAAGCTTGTATATGCGATTAAATTAGTATTTCTGCTCTCGTTAGTATTCTGCTTATTAACAATTAATTTACAATAAGAAAAAGAAGAAGTGTTAATTAACAACTCCTTTCTAATTTTAAATTGAAAAACAGGAGAAGCTTGGATGCATTAAAACCGACAAGAGATTTAGTGTTTAATTCTTTCCACACGTCGTATTACTTTTTAGTGTAGCGCCATTATGGTATACTAAGTAATTAGTCACTTAAGAGTTTCACAATGCCTTTCATTTAGGAAGAATTTACAATATGTATATTTATTAACGTTCACTTGGTGTCTACTACGGCTAATTGTTAATGGTTATCTACATGTTACCACTCCTACAAGCCCACGAAGGGACAAAGAGCTTCACATAATGAGTTCGTTTATTAAATAAATTCCAATTTCCTTGGCCGGAATGGAACCCACCCCTTTAGGTTTGCCATGTGATATTAAGACCAACGCCTTAACTTAATGAATAACCTGAACCCGCAAAAACTCTCAATAAAATTAGTAATATTTATAATATTTGAGCTGATGAAGATTAAGTAAATCAAATTAATTAATACAAGTGAAAACAATGAACTAAACTTAGCCCAAAACATAATTTAACGAGCAAATAACACAATTTATCGGTAAATAAATGAGTGTGTGTGTTCCAGCATGTATATAAATGGTTTTCACGTTACTCTAAGATTTACTTACGTCCTAAAGTAGTTACTTAGTTTTAGTAGTTAAGTTCGTGCTTACCTGAAATTAAAATACAAAATATTATTATACATGTGAAAAGGAAAAATAAACATTTTAAAAGTTTACATACTGTAGGGGCGTGCGGTAAGCTTTAGATGTAATAGAAAATGTCGGCACCAAAATGTAATGGCGGAAATCTAGTGTTTAAGGCAAGAAAAGGTGGGAGAGAATTTAGACTGAAACATTTGTTATTTCTCATGGAGAGATGAGGGAAAAAGATAAATAAAGAAGACAAAGCAACTATGTGAGTTCTCTTAAGAATTAGGTATATTGAATAGTTAAAGATATCTCTATAACAAAACATGAAATGTAAGCATTAAACAAACGTTAAGAACTAATATGTTAAGAATTAGGGAAATTGAATAGTTAAATATATCTCTATAACAAAACATGAAATGTAAGCATTAAACAAACGTTAAGAACTAATATGTTAAGAATTAGGGAAATTGAATAGTTAAATATATCTCTATAACAAAACATGAAATGTAAGCATTAAACAAACGTTAAGAACTAATATGTTAAGAATTAGGGAAATTGAATAGTTAAATATATCTCTATAACAAAACGCATGAAAGTTTAGGCCGTAAACTCAAACCTTTATGTACTAAGATGGCGGCCATAAATATACACACTAAATTAGCTGTGTGTGGGTCCTATAATATATATGAAGTACTCATGCGAATACTGACGCCACATAATGCTAGCATTTTAATAGGTCGTTAATAGCGGGAAGTCATTTGACAACTTCTCCTCAGAGATGTGATGCACGTCTGGCTAGAGGTGATAATTCTGGATGGGCACTATGGCCAAGAAGGAGAAAGGCGGGAGCAGCAAACACCTGTTGTACTCTAGTAGACGAGTCGATCATAGACTCTACACGGGTGACTTTTCAACTGCGGTTGTCTACTGAAGCGGGTATCTGTGAAGCGGTTATCTATGGAGCGGTGATCTGTAGTGGAGGGAAAAGAGGCTACGGCCCTCTGGCCGTATGAACGGACCCCAACGTCTGAGAGCAACTGACCCCAGCGAGCGTCTAGGGAAAAGCAACTGACTCTATCCTTGTTGCTGGACCGTTGTCTTCTTGAACTGCATGTGGGTTTCCGCTGTAGCCACCGGGCCTTGGCGATTATGCATGTGTGTGTGTGGGCGGGTATACTCAAGACCCGCGAGCGCGGGAAATTTCAAAAATTGTCAAACTGACGACTGAACTTCCCCCCGCCCATGGCGCGATTAGCGGCATTATTGGAGTAAGAATAGGAGACACAGTTTGAAGAGGACGTTCTCTTTGCATGAAGAAGCGTGGAGTGGGCTCGGTGAATCGGAAAATGTCCAGGCGTCAGCACATCCAAATTCATAGATGTCAGCAGAGAGGGAGGGCAGCGGTGGCAATCTATTGAGGATGGCCCCAATGCTGACCAGTAAGGTGGTAAACTGTTCAAGGGAGAGAACCTTGGCGGGAAACTTTGCGGGTTGACATTTTTTCTTTGAGAAGCTCCTCCTTGGAATGTTTGGGTGCGGCGGAAGTGACAGGTACTAATTCCCAAAACCTCTGAAGATCTTTATTTAGTTAATTTTCATGCAGCGGAGAACGTTTTCACAAAAGATTGGGGAAGGCAGCTTCGGTGGATTCCACAGGCGGTGGGAGTCAGGTATGCATTGTACTGTAACTTGAGTGGGCATGTCTTTCTGAATTGTAAGGCGGATTTTCTCTTTGAGGATTACTCTCAGTGCGGCGATGTCGTCTGTGCTTTCTTGCGAGATGCGTCTTGCATGCGTTATACTTGGACTTCTGAGGTCTCAAACTGATGCGCCGCGGAATAAGATGGCGAGACAACACTGACTCCAGGAGACCACAACCCAAATTGGTCATGAATGCAAGAGGGTCACCTTTAGGAGGGATGATTGATAGCGGGCTTAGAAGGATATGTGCAACATGATCGGTACTTCAAACAGCATGTCTATGGGAGCCGTAGCGGTCATACTTTAAATTAGGTGAAGGAGAGAGAGAGGTCATGCAGATAATTACAAGGTCCAAAAGTCAAGGCGGTTCAGCAGGCATAGCGGAGCAAATGGGACTCGCAATATACGAAGAACTGTGCGGTGATCATTTCATCTGGGCGATACTGGAAATGAAATCAGCAATGTAGCCAGGGCAGCCAACTCCCACAGGGTCACCCAATCCGAGATCATCCATCTTTGGGGCGGAATGATTGGCCGAGGCCCAAGCAGGGATGTGCGGCGCTTGGAGTGACGAACGGAGCCCGGCTGCAGGAATCACAAAGGGCTCTAAACATGTGCGGACGCGGGCAAGAACATTTGAGAGGTAGATCTGTGCTGTGGGAAGAATAGAAAGCGAGCAATGCTTCGATGAACCAGACAACGGAGACAGAAGAACGAGGACCGGTGTTATAAATGGGCTTAGATTTGGACGGAAACCTATTCTTTCAGTTGGAGCCTCGGGGAACATCCTGTGAGCGTGGATGAAGCGGGAGTAAGTCCTTTAGCGGTGGCAGCAGAAAAGCATGAAAGGTCTAATAGGTAGCTCTCAGTAAGACTAGATTGATGCGGGTGAAATAACTATTAGACGGAAGGCAAGAGTTTGTGCCAGAGAGGGGTCTGAAGGTCCCGTATTGCGGGAGTCATTGAGGAGAAGACAAGTCCGGGGAGTGATGATGGCAGGAATAGCTATAGGATCATTAGTGCGATGGGGCTTATACAAGCTTGCTCTCCGTCATATTATTGACGAGATGTTTGCTGAAGAAATCGTTTGAAAGCTAAGGGGATGATCGTGAGCTGCGTGAAGCCGCTTAGAGTGATGATTCTTGGATCATTGCCTGGGGAGGTGGGGCACGTGCCTTGCCGGTGGAGAGGGTGACTTCTTCTGTGTGGTGGAAAGATTCCCTTGCCATAGAATAGCGGTGCGGGAAACGACGGGGAAGGATTCCAGGACTAGGCGGTTGAACGGTGGGGAAGTGGAACTTGTTTGAAGAGCGGGTTAGCATTGAGATTAACGCCCACATGGATGAGGGTGTGATTGAGAGCGGTGGCATAAACGGCAGCGTCTTGAAGATTTGCAGTTTTCGAACTCCGTGGTTCCCTAAGCAGTTATAGCATAACAGAAAACCTTTTAATAGCAATGTAGCGCAAGGCAGCAGGCAGTCCCTTGAATTTTGGGCATTGATAGATGTTATGGGCTTGGCGGCAATAAAGACATTTGTTAATGGTAGCGGAACGCCTTCAGAAATCGGTTGCCTGCGGGGAGGTGGAGAGCTTTGATTGGTTCGAAGCTGTAGGGCCGGAAGCGGTGAGAGGATGTATCCTTGCGAAGGAGCGGGAACTTCTTTAAGATTTCTCTCAAGGTGGTGGATAGCATTAGCTTTGAAAACTTCAATGTTTTGTTTACATACGTTCCACCAATTCTGAGAGAGCGGGAAAATCTTCAAGGTAAAGAAGACTGAAATCATTTTGAGAATGGGCATCCTAAGCCCCTGAATGCAATAAAGAAAGTGATGAAAGCAGCTAGAGCTGGAGCATTTAAATTTTCTAACTACTGTGCTCATTTCCGAAAACACTTTAAGAAAAACCTTTCAATTGTGACGAGGAAGCATGTGAAAATTGTTTGACATCCCAGCATTTCATGAGGAGTTGATAAAGCCAAAGCCGGCGCGGTTATCAAATTTTTTTTTTATTTTTTTTTTTTTTTTTTTTTTTTTTTTTTTTTTTTAAAGAGAGGTTCATGCCGAGGCTGTAAGTTTGGTATCGAGGTTTGAAATTTCGCTAAAATGCGGAAAAGGAACATGAAGTAGGTGGTGAGACATTCAAATTTTGCGCGTCATTTTGAAGAGCAGGGTGGAGGGGATGAGCAGGAACATGAAGTAGGTGGTGAGATTTAAATTTGGGTTGATATCTACAATTTTGGCGGTTAAATCACTGGGAAGCGTATCTTCCTTTTCTATGTATTCCTTTATAAACTTTGATGAAAGCGGTGTCTGATTGTTTAGTTTTAGGATCCATATTGAAGATAAACCTTTTATACAAAAATATAAGAAATAAAGAACATCAATTATACAAGGATATAAGAAAATAAAGAAATGAAATGTGCACTTATAATTAACTTAGAACTCAAATAGTTGGTTTTGCGGTGAACTTTTATAATTCAATTAATCTTGTAATAATACTTAATAAACTTTTCCGGATAAACACTTCCGGTTAATGAACACTTCCCGGGTTACTCGGCACCAAAATGTAGGGGCGTGCGGTAAGCTTTAGATGTAATAGAAAATGTCGGCACCAAAATGTAATGGCGGAAATCTAGTGTTTAAGGCAAGAAAAGGTGGGAGAGAATTTAGACTGAAACATTTGTTATTTCTCATGGAGAGATGAGGGAAAAAGATAAATAAAGAAGACAAAACAACTATGTGAGTTCTCTTAAGAATTAGGTATATTGAATAGTTAAAGATATCTCTATAACAAAACATGAAATGTAAGCATTAAACAAACGTTAAGAACTAATATGTTAAGAATTAGGGAAATTGAATAGTTAAATATATCTCTATAACAAAACATGAAATGTAAGCATTAAACAAACGTTAAGAACTAATATGTTAAGAATTAGGGAAATTGAATAGTTAAATATATCTCTAAAAAAAATAAACAACTTAGACTAAATGGATAAATAAATAAATTAAAGGTTATAATATATTTATACAAGCGAATTGTCATAATGCTAGCATTATTAGGTCGTTAATAGCGGGAATCATGCACTTCCTAGAGATGATGCAGTCTGGTAGCGGTGATAAATCTGGATGGGCACGTGGCCAAGAAGGAGAAAGGCGGGAGCAGCAAAACCTGTTGACTCTAGTAGAGGTGATCATAGACTATCACGGGTGACTTCCAACTGCGGTTATCTGTGATCTGTAGTGAAGGGAAAGGGGCTACGGCCCCTCTGGCCGTATGAACGACCCCAACGTCTGAGAGCCACTGACCCCAGCGAGCGTCTAGAAGCAACTAACTCTATCCTTGTTGCTAGCCGATGCCTTCTTGAACTGCATGTGTTTTTCCGCTGTAGCCACGGCCTTGGCGATATGCATGTGTGTGTGTGGCGGGTCTAGGAACACTGCGAGCGCGGGAAGTTTAAAATTCAAACTGACGACTGAACACATACTATATAATGAAGGACTTGCTGTATGCGCTTAATTTAACATATATAAATTTTATCTATTCTAGTAATACATAATCTATATTCACATAGAATTCGATTATAAGAAATACTTTAATTGCTTATACAAATATAATCAGTTGTGCTAGTGAGTCTAAAAATATATGCATATCTTTATATATATAATTCTACTGTACTTGTGTATGTCACTGACCTCCTAAACGGCTGGACCGATTTGAATGAATTTTTTTGTATGCTTCGGGTGACGCCCTGGTTGGTTTAGATTCACAAATCAGCCAAGCAAATGGAGCAGGAGTGGGGGTTGTAAGGGAAACCAAAAATTAAAAATAGCGGTATTTCGTTTCCTATTGGTTTTTCGGCAAACATGCACAGGATAAAAGTCGTTTATTTTGTTATTTAGAATAACTTTTGTTATATTCCCTTTTGTCGTATAACAAAGTATACACGAGTATAGTAAACTTGCTTTTTGTTTTAAACATTTTTGTCAATTTAATATCCTAATCGCTTGAAATATCATGCAGGAAAACGTCTGTCGGGTCCGCTAGTACGTGTATATATATATATATAAATACTAGATGTAGAAGCCAGTCGGACGACTTTTACACTGGTTAGCCAACTCAATAACAATGATACTGATGAAGCTCTCCCACAGGATTGAGAGCAGATTGAGTAAAAATAATAAAGTCCCTAATGTTTTTTTTTCTTGTATGCTACGGGTGACGACCCCTGGTTGGTTTAGATTCACAAATTCAGCCAAGCAAATGGAGCAGGAGTGGGGGTTGTAAGGGAAGCCAAAAATTAAAAAATAGCGGGTATTATCGTTTCCTATTGGATTTTTCGGCAAACATGGCACTAGGATAAAAGTCGTTTTTATTTTGTTATTTAGGAATAACTTTTGTTATATTCCCTTTTTGTCGTATAACAAAAGTATTACACGAGTATAGTTAAACTTTGCTTTTTGGTTTAAAACAATTTTTTGTCAATTTAATATCCTAATCGCTTGAAATATCATTGCAGGAAAACGTCTGTCGGTGTCCGGCTAGTACGTGTATTATATATATACTAATATATATAAATATATATAAATATATATATATAGATATAATATAAATACTAGATGTAGAAGCCAGTCGGACGACTTTTACACTGGTTAGCCAACTCAATAACAATGATACTGATGAAGCTCTCCCACAGGATTGAGAGCAGATTGAGTAAAAATAATAAAGTCCCTTAAAAATGGTTTCTTTTATATGTTGTCAAGCTATTTTTAATTTTACAGTTAACGTATAACTTGTATTTTAATATGTATTTTATATTGGGGTTCAGGGTAGCCATGTGAGTTGACCTTAATCTCACATGGTAAACCTAGAATGGCGAGTTCGATTCCCGCCTGGGCAAAGGAATTTATTTAGTGACGGAATTCATTAAATAAAATCCTTAGTCCCACCCTGGCTAGAAAAGGGTGGTAACCTGTAGATAACCCGTCCCAATTATCCTCAGTTGCAAAAAGTGGACGTTAATAAATAATTTTTTTAATATGGTTTTTATTTTTTAAGCTAATGTTTTTTTGTTGTTTTTTTAATAATTTACATACTGCTGGTTAGTTCATTTTCATCGGGTTGTTTGTGCCAATATGTACTGAAGATGTATCTGTTGCCCTGAATGTACATTATGTTTTAATAAACAACACATCCTGGAGTGAAACAGTCCTATTTTTTCATCCAGAACTATGGAAGAGGTTTAGCAGGTGATTATGGCGTATTATTGTATTAAAGGGGGAAAAAAATGTTTATGCCTAAACAAAAAATATGTATACCTAAATGTTTAACTAAAATGTGAACATTTTAGATTTTCTCTTGATTGCTTCTATGAATGAATTCCTGACGTTATTTGACGATGGTTGATGTAGTGGGGAATGGTTATTGGGAGGGTAATTTTTATGTTGGGCCCACTCTACCCCCTCCCCTCCATAGTCCATGTGCATTTGAGGAAATTTGTTGAAAATCGCGTTATGAGTGGAACCTGAATACCTGATTTCCCTAAAAGAAAATCTGCTGAATAACCGAAAATCGAGAACTAAAGTCCATGGTTCTAAATTTAGACGAAAAAATACTGCCAAGTAAGTGTGACTTTATGACTTATGGGGCTTGAATTGTTCATGAACTCATTGTTTACAAATGAGAATATATTTCAGAGATAAATATTTACAATTTATAAAACTTTGATAAAAATAAATTGTTTCAACAATGCAATGAACTTAAAGTAACTTATAGACCCGCAAGACAAATTAAAAGAGAAGAAGGGAAGAGCGCTTATGGATAATGATATCATTTTTTACAATGTGGTCATATTTCGAACAATAGTATAATATCCGTCATACAAGGCGAAGGTAAACTAAGCAGATTTCTCACGTACAACATACAGAGTCAATGCCCATTACACATTCTCAATTACTCACGTATTCAGAACCCAATGTAAACAATGCTTGCAGTATATTAGCTTGAAGTCAGGTTCATTATTGGTTGAATCAGGCCGGGGGAAGTGTGAGATTAATAAGGGTGTAAAGTTTATTTTTGTAAATGCCTTAGTTATTAGTGAAATCTTCTCTATTTCTATGGAAAAAAAAAACTATGAGTAAAATGGGAATTAATTCAAAGCTGAAACCCAGAAAGTACTTGAGTTACGATGAAATGCAGAGGACAAAAATTGTAGAGCTTCAACAGTTCAAAAAGATTGTTTTGAAAGGACCTCATTTTCGTCATCTCCTGGGTAGGATCGATGCATATTTGAGTATTTTTTTAAAATTCACGTCCTGAGTACAATATTACACTACGTCACCACTAAAACATACTGATTTCCCTTAAGGTAAATCTTTTAAAATTACGGCATTTTGAGTGTTAACATACAAATACTTAAGAGGAATTCATTTTCATTCCGTCTATGGAGGGATGGTTAGGGGTTTCATGAAAATAAATATAAATATAATATATAAAAATATAAATATATATATATATAAATATATAATATATATAATATAATGATATAATAATGTCACATGTGATTTCCCTAAAGAGAGATCTGCTGTAATGATTGTGAATTGTATCTATCAAAGCAATTGATACGAATTCGTATCAAATTTCTGAATTCACAGTAACCATAGACTTGCCATTACATAATACACAAGATATATGATACCAAGTCTTGTGTTGTCCTTTAATTTCAGCAAGGCGCGCCTTATCAAATTGTTTCATTCATTGTTTCTAGTGATTAAATAGGAATTCATGTAAATATTTAATAATGATCCTCTCTATTACTTTATATTTAAATTAGAATTAATTAAACTAGTATTAGTAGAATGTGTGGCTTATAGTTGTCATTCTATTACATTAAATAATGGTAATTCATTTTGTTTATGTATAAAGGTGGTGTTGGCATTATCTCATTATCTTGTTTCATATTTCTGTTTACATTTTGGTACTAATAACATTTACTAACAACAAACGGACCAAGCTGAGGATTAGGTATGTATAAATTAGCCAATAAACTCTATCTAATTATACAGAAGAGGATAGAAGTAATTCCCACTACTACATGCCTCCCTTAAGGGGAATCAGTTACTGAGGTTTTACGATTTTAGAAAAAATTCCTCAAAAGTCCCAGGATGCCCCCTTCCTCCTACCGAGGAGATGACGAAAATTAGGTCTCTTCAAAATTTTTTATATATATATATCTAAATATATATATATATATATATATAATATATATATATATAGAGTAACTTTTTGTTATATAAAAAAAACTTTTGTCGTATTACCGAAGTTTTAAAAAATGTGTTATAACGCTAAAAAAAATTATAGCGGGGGAGGTCAACAAAAATTAATTTTATTGCCAAAAAAAAAGGACTCAACCGGAAACTAAATAGAAAAAATTCGGTTATTGTGTATTAACAGTGAGGGGCCCTCATTATAATAAGGCCAAACCTAAACATTTCTAAATGGGGGACGGGTAGAGTGGGGGGTTATAAAGGATTGGCCTTTGAAAATTTAAAAAAACTTACGATATTTCGTTTTTTTTCCTATTGGTTTATTTCCGGCAAAATATAAACCATTGAAAAAAAAAAAAGGTTGTTTATTTTGTTAATTTGGAAGTATAACTTTTGTTTATATACACTTTTTGCCGTTATAAACCTAAGTATAAATGAGTTTTATTTTACGTTAAAAAATAACTTTAGGCGGTTACTAAAATCGGGCTGAACACCAAACTTAACAACAAAACCTCGGGTATGGTTTAATTAAGGGCCATCAATTCTTCCATTGATAATAAAGGTTTATATTAAAAAAAAATTTTTAGGTTCGAAACGTGGAGGGGGGGTTAATAAGGGAGGCCTGAAATAAAAATTCACCAAAATTTTCATGTATAATATAGACGGGAAATATAAAAAATATCTGAAGACTGTTGAAGAATGAACGAAACAATAATTCAATCTATTAGCAAATCATAGTATATATATATATATCGGAGAATGGAAGGGAAGATTTAGCGGTGCGGGGAATTTCGTATATTTGAAAGATCTCCATTATTAAAAGTAGGATCGAAAAATTGTATATAACCAATCTTATTGGAAATTAAATTACCTATAAATGTTGTTCTATGAATATTTTCTCTTTTATTAACATTAACCGAGATATTTGTATATTTTAGTTTTCAGCCTTCAGTAAACCCCCCTCTCAGACTCATGTCATATTAACATTAAGCTGTTGTATCATGAACCACTTTATTCTATGTGTATTTACCAAATATTGTTTTCAAGAGACCTCAATTCTGCAAGATACATGCAAATTCGTTGTGTGATAATGTCATCAATTAAGATTTTATGTTCTAGCTTGAAAATGTTTATTTGATCTGTTCCATACTCGAGATTTAACCTTTTCTGCCAACACCAAAAATCATATTTGTTAGTGGACTGAAATCAGACCTGGAATAGTGCGGATTTAGAGAGAGGAATTCGAAAATTAAAAATATATCCGTTATTATGAGTAGCATTGTAAATTGTTATAGAACCAATCCCGTAAAACTACAGGTGGTCTAGAATTGTTGATTTATGCATTATTTCATAATTCAAATACTAATCGAGTTATTTGTACTACCTTGTTTTCTGCTCACAGTAACTCCACCCCCCCCCCCATCCACCCCTACTATTCATCAGTTTTTTACATAGAAATAAAGAATATATGAAGATACGAGGTCACAAGTATTCTGTACCAGCACTTGAGAACTCTGCTTAGTTTTCGTAGGCCTCTGCTTGACGGACTATTTTGACGGACTGATCCCCTAGAATGACGATTTCTTACTTCGTTTCAAATGAAAGAATTTTCAATGAAATACAATAAACATTACGTTTATTTAGTTTAATGAGAGTACGAGGAAGACATGTCTTGGTCAAGTTAGATTTTTTCATTTTATTATATTAGCCTGTTTTTTGTGAGAGTATAGTGCCTTTGTTGCGGAGCTCGAAATAAGTAATAATGCTGAATTGTTTCCTTTCTTCTTTAGTCACTCTCAAATTTAATTCAAATACATTTCGAAACTGATGAAGAAAAAAAAATGTCCTAGATGTGAAAGGACATTTTGTCCAATTAATTGGATATCCTTGAAAAGTGGGCCAGGGAAGAGTCAATGTCAAAACAAAGCGTCGGGCAAGGATTGCAGCATGTTTGCCTGCTAGGTGCAACCTGTGTTTATCCGGAGACAGCTGATCGACCCACTTGCTGGCAGGGAGTACGAGGATCCTAGCACGTAGCATCCTTCAGGAAAATGATACCCCCTGCTAGGAAACGTAGCAAGCCCATTAGGAAGGAAAACAAGTAGTGCCAGTTCCGCTGCAATATTTAGCAGACTTTCGTCAAGGAAAGCGGATATCGAGGTTAGGCTCATGACGCTTTCTTTAAATGTACATCGATCCTACGGATGCTCTAGAGGTCGTATTTTTTGTGGTTCGATAATTCGAAATATCTTCGTTATTATACGGCAGATCGTAAAATTGTATAAAACCAATCGTATTGCAAACCTAAAGTTCAATAATTGTTGTTCAACTGTTTTGTTTACACAACAAACAACAATAAAGTTTAACAAGATTGGTTCTATAACATCTTACGATCAGTCTTATTATTATTAAAACCCTTTTAATTACATTAGTCTAATTTCTTTGATTCTAGGACTCTCGTATAATGAAGTTCAAGCAGTGGCGGCTCGTAGCTAAAATTATGGGGTGCTGCTCCAGAAAATTGATAGCCTTTGTTTTAAAATTGTGTAAAAGGAAACATGTAAAAAAAGAAAATTTAGTCAGAAATTTGATAAAATCCTAAAAGAACAAAATCAAACATTTTTTACTTACTTTAACCTAAATTGTTACAGTTCAAGCTTAATCTATTCATATAAAAATGAAATCCATTGTTCTTGTTTTGTGGGCTAAAAGATCAATAATTCTTTCCTTCATCTCTGGATGATAACTGAGGAAATTAGCAGGGCAGGGTCGGCACTGCGGGAACGACAGTGCTCTCTCTAGCTTGCAGCCTCGCCTGGAGCTTCCTGTATGCGCATGCGCACGACAGGCAAACACCTCGCCGCTGGAACTGTGAAGTGGGCAGTTCCATACAAAGAATTTTATATCTTTTTTTCATAGCCTGGGGGATGGTTACTATATTAAGCTTAAGAATTATATATTATACAAGTATAAAAAAAGAATTAAAGAAAAAAGGCTCATTATATTAAATGTTATAGATAATATCAAGTGGAAATTGGGGGTGCTACAGTTCCACAGTCCCTATACACGAGCCGCCACTGTGTTCAAGGGAAGGAAATCGCTGCAGATTAAATAATATTTGCTATTCATTTGAAAGTATGGAAAAAAGAAGGTTGTTAGGGCTTAAGCCAATCGAAGGTAGTTGTGAGGTATATGAAAGAGAGTATATTGGAGTGGGAAAAGTCATTTCATTGTGGGTTATTCTGCGGATAACTCTATTTGCCACATGGGAGCCCTGCTGGGAGGTGCCTCGCATCGATTGGAGCTACTGTACAGCTATATCATACTCACAACTACACTCCATCACTTCAACATCTCTCTCTCTCTCTCTCTCTCTCTCTCTCTCTCTCTCTCTCTCTCTCACACTCTCCCTCTCTCTCTCTCTCTCTCTCTCTCTCTCTCTCTCTCTCACTCTCTCATCTCTCTCTCTCTCTCACTCTCCTCCTCTTCTTCTCTCTCCTCCGCTCTCTCTCTCTTCTCTCTCGCTCTCTCTCTCGCTCTCTCTCTCTCTCTCGCGCTCTCTCTCTCTCTCTCTCATCTCTCTCTCTCTCTCACTCTCTCTCTCTCCTCTCTCTCTCTCTCTCTACTATCTCTCATCTCTCTCTCTCTCTCTCTCTCTCTCTCTCTCTCTCTCTCACCCTATCTCTCACTCTCTCACCAAATCCCTCTCTCTCACTCTCACTCTCTCACTATCTCTCACTCTCTCTCTCACTCCCCTCTCTCTCTCACTCTCTCTCTCTCTCTCTCTCTCCCTCTCTCTCTCTCTCTCTCTCTCTCACTCTCCCCCCCCATCATGATCTCATCGCTGACACTGTAGCGAGATGGAAATCTTTTCACACGAACTTTATATCAGAGTAAACGAGGAACTTTCGTACCATCTGAAATATCTCACCAACTAAAGAAGTAGTTCCCAAAGTGGGATATCTATGAAGAGGAGAGCTTCTTCAGAAGGAATGCCTGCGCAGTTACTGTCTATCAATACTAAATTTCACGGACGAATAAAATTTTTCGATGCAAATGTTTGATTCAATGTAACTAAAACTCTGATGGAAGAATATAAAAACCTGAAATAGTAAGGCATTCCGCACCTTGCTGTGACTACTTTTGACGAAACCCTGGGACGAACAACGGTTTGCAAAACAGATTGGCCAGATCACATTATGTAAATTAGATTTTCAAATCCAAGCTGAATATGAGATGCTTAGAGATATAATAACGTAAAATGAAAATAGCAATATTAGAAGAGGTTTTGTAAAGTAAAGACTAAAAACGAAAAAAAAAAATGCAAAAGTAAAAATTACTTGGACCATGAAATAAAGAAAAGAATGGGAAATAAAATTGTAGCAACAAGACCGTTTAGCTTTTTTTTTTTTTTTTTTTTTTTTATCATTCGGGGATTGACGCCTTACGTTCTTACTGGCCCTGTTTTGCCCATTAATGGGCACAAGCATTACAAGAATCTTAAATACCGAGCATGGTAACAAAAAACGGCCACTAGTGTCTTATTGTATAAAAACATTTTTTCATTTACGATATTCGCAATGTGACATAGATGAAAATTTGATAAAATATTTAATAAAAAGAGCTTCATGAGTACAGCTATTTCATCATTAAAAATAAAAATAAAATGAAACAGATATTTGAGTAGGGGAATTTCATGAAGTGACATTTTCAATTAATGTTTTGTTGAAGTGCTTACCGATTAAAACAGTTAATGGGAAAAGTGAGGAATCTTGAACCAATCAACATTATCGATTTCTGAAATTAGATAATGATTTTGAATAGTGATTTGATGTTGCACAAGTAATAGAAATGAATGCTTTGAATAGTACAGTACAGCCAATGCTATTTTTAAATTGCATCATTCTCACTTTAACTTACGCAAATATTAATCCTTTAATAACAAATAGGTAATTATAAGTAGTAGTTTTTTTTTCTTCTTTTTTTCTGTTATTTCCTCTACATAGTAACCCTATGTGGAGGGATTATATTTTTCTGCACATCCTATGCATATTTGCAATATATGTGCATTTTGTCAAAAATTTTAACAATTTTTTATATAATAATATATATACATATTAAAATTTAAATAAAATTACAAAGTTAAACTTGATAAAATAAAACAAAATAATTAAATAGTACAATTAAATAACCAATAAAATTACATAATATTAATTTTATAGTATCTTTTCCTCTGTCAGCTTAAGGATATCGTAGGCTATTTCTTTTAATAAATTGATGTGTTTTGAAAATAAAATATAGGGAATGATAGGCCATCCGCGAATATGAATCTCTTAACTGCTTTCGTATGTCTTGAGTCAGTCTACATTCATAAATCAATCAGGTGGGTGAACGTCTGTTCAGTGTGACTGTCGCATTTACAAGTAACTTCAATAACAATGGCTCTATTCACTTTTTCGATCCGACGCATAATAACAGAGAAATTTCGAAATTCACCATCTAAACCACTCATACTACTCCACTAGCCCGATTTCAGTCATCTTTATTTTTACATAAAACGTTCAAACATTGAGCTTGGTAACGGTCAAACAAAAATTGTGACCGCTAGAGCGGAGCTCATTTTCGTTGTCTCGTGGGTAGTATCGATGGAAATTTGAGGACATTTTTCATGAGTACAAACACACTAGCTGATTTCTTTCAGGGGAAATCTGCTAACAACAAGAATATCGCTAGAAAACGGGCAATAAGGTGGCTAGCGTAGCCCTGTCATTCTACAGAGTGACTTCATTTTTTTTTAATAAAGATCTGAAGATGATTCGCACTGATTGTGCGAAAATGGTTGTTTAAAATAAAGACTTTATGCAGGAAGACTACATAGCTCTTTTCCTCAAGTGCTGGATCCTTCAGCATCGATCACTCAACAATAAACTGATAAACTTCCTCCCTGATGATAATATCTCTTGCATACTTCAGCACTTTAGTAGGAATTTCGCAAGGCCCAGTGACTTTATTTCAGAGACGAGGAGTGGTCTTTGCAGCTATGAGATTGCTATGGTTTCTTAAAATATATATGTCGTTTGGCAATGCGCCAGCCGACTTGTCCTAGAGTTCGACAAATGTTAATAGTGTTTTTCTACCTAACCTAGAAGAAACTTACATTAGCAAGCAAGATAAGCTGAAACTGGCATGATGTATTTAATAAATATTAAAAATCTACAAAATTTAATTTTACAAATGTATACAAAATATAAACAATGCACAAAATTAAATATAAAATGCTAATATATTTACAATATAAGAAAGAGAAAAAAAACTACAAAGAAGTAAACTGAATGGTGGTAAATCTTATATTCCAAAAATACAGTGCTTGAATTATACAATTTTAAATAATTATAACTAATAGCTTTTATATTTCATCAAAACATTATTTCTTACATACTTAAAAAATTCAACTATAAATTGGCTACTGACGGCTACTGTTGGCATAAATGTCTGGGCCATAGACACGTTATTACTTGTGTGCAGTCAGTTAATATGTGTTTTACTGTCAGCGTCCTACTGCAGTAGCGACATATATGTTCATCTTCCCTGCTCATTAGATATGAATGTGTTTGTCTAGTGTGCTCTTTACGTAGGGTGTGTAAGTACAATTTTTTCTCTTTTAGTGTGCCTATTACTTGATTAGATTTGATTTCTCTAAATTTACTGTCAAGAGTTATACCATAAATTATTCCAATCATTAATTACGAGCTTTCTTATTTCTGAGAAAGTCTTGGCGACGTACGTCCAAAAAAAATAATTTGCTCAAGGTGATTTTTTGACCGTAGCTATTAGCGATTAGGATAAACTGGCGTGAACAAATCTGGAACTCAAGTCAACTTGGGTCAAATTCATCAATGAACTTTGACACATATCATGAATTTGTTTAAACCCCCTAGGCAAATCCCCTTCCCCAAATACACGTAATTCCACCGACCGATGCCATTAGTATTCCGGAATGGCATTTGTGTTAACAGCTCCTGGAGTGGTATTGGCTTATCAATGCTTGCCCTGGAGTTAACTGGAGTGATAATGGGACTCACAGCTGGGGAGCCTGTATTGCTCCATTTCCAATTAACACTCCGTGGCCATATGCCACCCTCCGCCCACCTGGGGAAACACCAAATGGAATCCCATATGTGGAACAAGAAAGGTATCCCCCATTGTTATTATATCACTATTAGCAGATTTCCCTTGGGGAGAAACAGCTATTGAGGTTGAACTCGAAAAGGGATTTTTGAAACATTTCTTCAAATGTCTATCTATCCAACGAAATGAGGAGATAACGAAAATGTTGTCCGTTCAAAATTTTATATTTATACACATTTGTGCGCTCTAGCGGCCTCAATTTTTGTTTGATAGTTTCCGAACTCGGTATTTAAACGTTTAATATAAAAATGAAGATCAAGCTCGTAACGGCTAAAATTGGATCAACGGAAGGGGGGGGGGGAGACTTTTCGAAATATCTCCGTCGTTATGCACCAGATCGAAACATTGTATAGGTCCAATCTAATTGCAAATGTAATTTTCTATAAATGTTGTTATGTCTGTTTTCAGTATCTTGATTATTAAACAAGATATTAGCATTTTATAGTTTTTGGCATTCAGTAAACCCCTCTCCTACTCATGTCATATTACACTTTATTTGAAGCATAAATACCAAATTTTGTTCTCGTTGAACTTTTACTTTTTGAGATAAATGCAAATACATGACACACTTGGGAAATCTGCTCAGTTTACGCAGCCCCCAAGGGGCACACTTTTTTTGTAGTGCTGTACTAAAATATGTCCGTCATTCATTCACAAGAAATTTATTTCTTCAAATACCAAAATATTTAAAGGATTTAAAGGAGGTACTTACGAACACCTACGCCTGGAATTTTATACTTTTGTAAATGAAATTCTGTATTTAGACATTTTCAAATGATAATATGGTAATTTTAGGAGATTTCCCCCTAAGGACTTTCCCGCCAAATGCTAGTTAGGCGTTTCCGTAACTGTTGGGATCTCGTGAAATATTTCTATTGTAAAACTTCACGTGGGAAATCTGCTTAGTTAACGCAGCACCTGCGTGACGGACTTTATATTTAGGTAGTCGTTTTGAGCTCCACTCCTCGTTAGAGGCTCACATTAAGCTAATTATTACAGAATTAAATTTAAAATATAGTTAAGCTGAGTTTATTTGTTTTGTTTATTATTATTTACGTTCACTTTATGTTACTATGGCTAATCGGGACGGGTTATCTACTGGTTACCACCCTTTTACGCTGAGTTATGACTAAAGGAGAAATAGAGCATATAATGTGAAATGACGAGATATTAGTGCCATTTCAGCACGAGAGGAAGCAACTTAGTTTACCCTGGAAGGGGGAGAGGCTGGTTTTGGGAAGGGAAAGGCCGAGCATAATTGGAAAATAAATAGTTTCGTAGTTTCTGTTTTTAGCAAACTTAAGCATAAAATATGAAAGACATAATTAAGCAATATTTCAACAACATATTTCGTTTCTTATGGCTGTGATTGTGGGCGAGTGTGTATGTTTGTCAATGAAAAACAATAGCCTTGGACAAATCTCCTAAAAGTCATTTTTGTTGGGTCAGGTGCAAGTCTATCACTGTGATACGTGATGAAGTCAACGTTGGAGAAGTGCCAAACCGATTATGAAGCTAAAATACGTGTAGGTTTGATGGTAGCCATGGCAGTAATCTCTGGCTGCAGCCTTGTCTCTGTCTTAAGGTTTCAATTGGAAAGTGATTATTTTGCAATATCCTTCTTCAAGGGATTCCGCTCTAATTTCACTTTTTTACCCTGCTACATTTTCTCTCTCTCTCTTACTCTCACACACACACGTGTTTTATTACCAAATTTCCTTTAAGTATAATCAGCTATTGAGGTTGTACTCATAACGCGATTTTCGATGAACTTTACTAAAATGTCCATCCATCCTACCCAGGAGATGACGAAATTAAACCCATTAAAATATATTTGTCTGATACCGCTCTAAAGGTCGCAATTATTGTTTTAGCAGATTTCCCTTAATGGAAATCAGCTATTGAGGTCGTATTCATGACGCGAGTTTCGAAAAATTTCTTCAAATCTCCATCGATCCTACTATGTATATATATATATATATATATATATATATATATATATTTGTCTGTTAACGCTCTAGCGGTCGCAATTTTTGTTTGATCGTTACCAAAGTCGGAATTTAATCGTTTTATGTAAAAAGGTAGATCAAGTTCATTAATGGCTGAAATCGGACCAGTGGGAGGGGGGTTTAGAGGGGGAATTTTTAAAAATTCGAAATATATATATCCGTTATTATGCGTCGGATCAAAAATTGTATAGAATCAATCTTATTGCAAATTAAATATACTATAAATATTGTTCTATACATTTATTCTGTATCTTAAATATTAACCGAGATATTTGCATTTGTATTCTGTGTGTGGTCGGCAGAAGTCGGCTATGTTCGGGACTTTCCGCCGAGCGCTTTGGCGGCCGTTTCCGTAACTGTTTATCCCTCGTGAATAGGTTTAAAGATTCTTTACTACTACAGTTGTTATTGGGCAGATTTCTCTACTGTAAAACTTCACGAGGTAAATCTGCTTAGTTTACACAGCCCCTGCGTGATGGACTTTTATTGTTACCAAACTCTATATATAAGTGTTTCATGTCAAGCTAAGGATCTAGTACGTTAAGGGCAGAAATCGGTCTGGGGAGAGGGGAGGTTTTTTGAGATGAAGAAAGTCGAAATTTCTCAGTTATTATAGGTTGGATCAAAAACTATTAGAGCTAGTCTCATTGTAACTTCAATCTATATATATAAAATTGTAACCTCTGTCTGTACATTGATTTTTTTCGCGAAATTTCACGATAACTTTTCGTTTCACATATCATAGACACCATAACTGCATTTTGTTTCTTTGGTGTCTGTTTGTTTGTTTGTTTGTTTGTTTGTTTGTTTATTTGTTTGTTTGTTTGTTACCTTTTCACGCATAAACGGCTGAACCGAATTTTATGAAACTTGGTATGTATATTACTACTAGCCCAACTTAGACTTTAGGCTATATTAATATTCTGTAAGACGAACAGGAGTGGGGGTTATAAGGGAGGCCTGAAATTAAAAATAGCGATATTTCGTTTCCTATTGATTTTTCAGCAAATATGCACATAACAAAAGTTATTTATTTTGTAATTTAGAGTAACGTTTGTTATATGTACTTTTGCCGTAAACGGAAGTATAAATGAGTTATACGCTAAAAACTATTGCGGGAGTCCACAATTTTATTTGGCACAAAAGACTCAACCGAACTAAACCAAACTCGCTATGTGAATTAATACTAACGATGTCCTTATAATAAGCCATACTAACATTTCTAGGGACTGGCAGGAGTGGGGGTTATAAGGGAGGCCAGAAATTAAAAATAGCGATATTTAGTTTCCTATTGCTTTTTCAGCAAATATGCACATAACAAAAGTTGTTTATTTTGTTATTTAAAGTAACTTTTGCGAAATACACTTTTGCCGTATACGGAAGTATAAATGAGTTATACGCTATAAACTATAGCGGGAGTCGTCAATTTTATTCGGCACAAAAGAATCAACCGAACAAAATAAAACTCGGTACGTGTATTAGGACTAACGCCTTCATTATAGCAAGCCATACCAACATTTCTAGGGACGGGCAGGAGTGGGGGTTGTAAGGAAGGCCTGGAATAAAAAATAGCGATATTTCGTTTCCTATTGCCTTTTCAGCAAATATGCACACAACAAAAGTTGTTTATTTCGTTATTTAGAGTAACTTTTGTTATATTCACTTTTGTCGTATAGAGAAGTATAAACGTGATATACACTAAAATCTAAAACGGGAGTCAACAATTTTGTTGGGCACTAACGATTGAACCGAACTTAGCAAAACTCGGTATGTCAATTAGCATTAAATCTTCCATGATTATAAGCTATATTTAAAATTTTAGGTCCAAACGGGAGTGGGGATTATAAAAGAGGCTGAAAAGCGAGAAGTCTAATGCGGGAGCGGAAGATGACGGCAGCCTTACCAGTTAATTGAGTTTACTTATTTCCCGTCTGGCATTGCTGGAAGTGATTTCCAGTGAGATTCACTATTACAAATATAATCTTACGTATAAAACTTTGCCTGAACTATTTGAGCTCGGGTAGGCCTTTGAAAGAAAATATGTTCATTATGGATGATATTTAATTGTAATAAATGCTACCCATGAATATGGTTTGAATTATTGAAAAACGGTGAGTCATAAAGTGTAGAAGGATTAATTAGGAACACATTTTCATTTATCCTTCAAAACTAAAATTTCTATTTTATTAATCCCCAAAAGTTACCCTTCAGGGTTGGCTATTTCGGAAAATCATTACGTCGTGGAGGGAAGTGTAATTGTACACATTGAAGTCTTACTATCAAAATACCATCATTAGTCAGTCAACAATAATTTCCCGGGCATAGCCGGGTATCTGAGCTAGTTGTCTATAAATGTTGTTATAAACGTACTTTCTCTAAGATTAATATTAACCGAGCTTTCAGCTTTCAACCCCCACTCCTACTCATGCCCTCATAACGATGAGTTGTTATTACATGAACGCCTATCTTCTAGGCCTAAATACCAGATATTGTTTCCCTGGGGTATTTCCCATGGGTGGTACATTCAAATTTATTGTTCGATGGGGTCAACAATTAAGGTTTTACGGTCTTTCCTCGAAAATGTTCATTTGATCAATACCATACTCGATATTTAATCGTTGTATTCAATACTAAAGATCATATTTGTAATTGGCAGAAATCGAACCTGGAATAGGGGGAGGGGTTAGAGAGGGAGAGGAGTTCAAAAATTCAAAATATCTCCGTTACTACTAGTCGGATCGTAAAATGTTATAGATTCAATCTTGCTAAACTATTGAAGCTCTACAATTGTATAATTGTAGTTCTGTGCATTTCTTCGTAACCCTAGCACTACGCGAGTTATTCGTACTTTGTTGTTTTCTGCCTTCACTAACCCTCGCATCCCCTTCAACTCATCGGTTTTTTTTTTCATAGAAATATGTGGCGAGATGACGTGTATCCCAGCACGCGGGAAATCTGCTTAGCTGACCTACATTATATATATATATATATATATATATATATATATATATATATATATATATATATATTGAAGAGACCTCATTTTCGTCTTCGTCGGTAGGGTTGGAGGTCATTTTTCGAAAATCGCGTCATGAGTACAACCTCAATAGCTGATTTCCCTCAAGGGAAATCTGCTAAAACAACTCCCTTAGTATTGGAATCACAGTAAATCTCTGAACTCCGAAATACAATGCACTAAATTAGATTTTCTAGCGATGAATGATACACGGAAGGTGACTTTTTTTTTACAGATTTCCCTAAGGAATCAGCTTGGGTTGTTCTCTGACGGAATTTTCGAAATTTTTCTTCAAATGTCCATCGATCCTACCTAGTAGATGACGAAAATGAGGACCTTTCAAAACTGTATATACATATGTATATTTTTGTCTGTTACCGCTCTAGCGGTCGCAATTTTTATTTGATCGTTACCAAACTCGATATTTAGTCGTTTTATGTAAAAAAAAAAGATCAAGTTCGTTAACGGCTGAAATCGGACCACGGAGAGGGGGGGTTTAGATGGGAGGATTTTCGAAAATTCAAAATATCTCCGTTACTATTCGTCGGATCGAAAAATTGTACAGAATCAATCATATTACAAATTAAATTTACTATAAATATTGTTATATACGTGTATTCTCTACTTGAGTATTAACCGAGACGTTTGCATTTTTATTAAATCCTGGGCGGCTAACGGATGAAGTGTCCTTCCCGCCAAAAGCTAGTTCGGCCGTTTCATTAACTGCTCAGCTCTCGTGAAATTTCTCTATTGTAAAACTTCACGTGGAAATCTGCTTATATGTCTTATATTTAGGGGTTTGAATTTTAGTTTGATCATTACCAAATTTAATATTTTACCGTTTCAGTCAACACTAAAGAACATATTTGTTATTGGCTCAAATCGGACCTGCAATAGTTGGGGTTTAGAGGGAGGGGATTCGAAAATTCAAAATATCTCTGTTATGAGTCCGATTGAAAAATGTTATAGGACCAAACTTGATAAACAACAGATGCTTTAGAATTGTTGTTCTATGCATTTTTGCGTAACTCAAGCGTTATGCGAGTTATTCGTACTTCCTTGCTCTCAGGGCTCAGTACACGCCCTCCCCTGCCCTTCTACTCATTGGCGTATTACATAGAAATGGAGAATATGTGATAAGACGAGATCACAAGTGTGTTATACCAGATCGAGGGAAATCTCTTTAGGTTATGCAGCCCCTGCGTGACGGACTTTTCACCTCAGTAGAATTTCTGGAAATTCGCATCAAGATGACAACCTCATATACACATATTTAAAATCTGTATAAAAGTTTATTCATATATGAATTTCTGAACCATGTGAAAGTCTATAATAATGAACACTATGACCGATAACAATTTATCAACCTAGTGCAACAACCTAGTTATCAACAATCTATCAATACCGCAGGGAGCCAACAATTACGGAATTTAATTTTAAGAATGACTGATCTTAAAAAATGAAAAGTACGCTCAAAAAATAATATGAAATAAATCTACGATGTACTGAGATAAATAAGTGAGTACAATAACTCGAGAAGAAATACATTTATGAGCAGTTATTTATACTACTGACTACAGGAGTGGGGATTGTATTGTTAGTAATTTGATAAGTGAGGAAAAACCAATTGTCAGTTTACTAATTTCTGCCTATTATCAAACATACCGTGGTATATAAATGGAATCATGGCAATAAAGCCAGGCTTGGAGTGTCGGTTAGTGATGGGTGTAACTCAATAATTGGGAACCGATTTACAACGCTAATCTAATGGTTTTATAATTGAATACTCACAGGAAGCCCACCGATCAATTTCAACATAAAGAATTTGTGAGAAGTAAATACATAAATTTTATTTGTTATTCCTAACTCATTAAGAAATTATATCAACTTGAATTCAACTACTGTCCTTAGACTACTTCACAAACTATTGAATATTTAAAATTACTATAGATTTTTATAAAAAAAAATGTCTTAATGGAATACTTATTTTATTCATTAGAATGAAATATGAAAGAATTCTTTCGATTTCCACGTTAAATAATTAGTATGTACAAGATTAAGGCGATGATAAATAAAGGATTTTTTCGGTAGCAAAGAAGAAAATTAGGAGACAAAGCCACCCTTAAAAACACAGTAAAAGCGTATTATATACATTTTTAAGGTGCCTCATTTTAGCATATTTCTTTTAAGGTAATTAGCTATTGAAGTTGTTCTCATGACGTGATTTTAGAAAAATTTCCTCCATTGTCCATCGATCCTACGCAGGAGATGACGAAAATTAGGCCCGTTCAAAACTGCATACATAAATAAATTTTGAGTCACTAAATTTCTCATTTCCAGGTTGATTTTCAATAGCTGTTTACATAGGCTTCTTTCAACACGACAAACAGTACACAGATGGTACTGATTACACTCTGAAGAAATAGTACTATGTGTGTGCACATAAATGTTATCCGTACAAATAATACTAATGTGTATATGTGCGTGTTAGAGAGATTCTTTTAAAATTTGCATTATATAAATGTTTTTTTTTATTTATTTATTACTTTAATTACTCAAACTCTGAAATCAATTTTAAGTTTTATTACTTTATATAATTTTTTAAAATATTTTTTAATACTCCCATCATCTATGTTTAAATTCTAGTTATTATTGTTGTTTTTTCGATGTATTCTGAGTATTTGCTCAATATTGTTCGGTTTGCCTATTTTTATTTTAGCAGGTTTCAGGGAAATCAGCTACTGAGGTTGTACTCTTGTTGGAATTTTCGAAGTTTTTCTTCAAATGTCCATCAATCCTACCCAGGAGATGACGAAAATGATGTCCGTTCAAAACTGTATATATATATATATATATATATATATATAGATATATATATATAGATATATATTTGTCTCTTCCGGCTTCTAGTGGTCGCAATTTTTGTTTGATCGTTACGAAACTCCATATTTAGCCGTTCTACGTAAAAAGAAAGATCAAGTTCGTTACAGCTGGAATCGGTCCACTGGGCGGGGGGGGTTAGTGGGGAGAATTTTCGAAAATTCAAATTATCTCCGTTACTATACGTCGGAACGAAAAATCGTACAGAATCAATCTTATTGCAAATTAAAGTTACTATAAATTTGTTAATACATTTATTCTCTATCTTGAATATTAACCGAGATATTTGAATTTTTATTAAATCTGGGTAGCTAACGGACGAGTGACTTTCCGCCAAAAGCTAGTTCGGCCGTTTCCTTAACTCTCGGCTCTCTGCTTAGTTTACGCAGCCCCTGCGCGACGGACTTTTTATTTACTGTTATGTTGTGCTTTATGTTCTGCGTGTTGCGTTTCTTATCCTTCAATTAGTAATTACTTCTTCTTCCACCTCCATCGTGCCGATAAGCGTGGAGGGGCCGCCTCAGTCCACTTTGCCCATATTATTAATTACATTTGATCTTATTTTTTGTTTTAAATTTAACCCAAGTTGAGAAGCTCATAAAAAAAAAAAAAAAAAAAAAAAAAAAAAAAAAAAAATATTATATCATCTTCATAGTTTAATGCCAAGGGTCACACACCCCCAAATGCTGTGGACGGGAGCTAAGAGAGCTATAATCAGCAGTCATTCCAAGCAGCTGTCAGACGTATATATACTCGTTAGACTTCCGTTGATCCATAAGTGCTGCGACGCTAGAGCGATCTGGTAGTGAACTCGTGAGCTAACTAATATTCTCCCTTCTGGGAATCAAACCTACGCTTATTTTTACCATCACCTTACTGACGGCAGTGATAGATGTACACACGCCTCAACTGGCAAGGCAACTAAGTATATATCCCCCATATTGTTTATATCATCTTTTTAGCGGATTTTCCTTGAAGGAAATCCCCCCTATTTAGGTCGTACTCATGACGCGATTTTCGAAAAAAATCTTCAAAAGCCCATCGATGCTACCCAGGAGATGACGAAATGAGGTCCTTTCAAAACTATATATATATATATATATATATATATATATATATATATATATATATATATATATATATATATATATATATATATATATATATATATATATATATACACACACACACACACACACATATGTAACGCTGTAGAAATTTTTGTTTGATCGTTAGCAAACTCGAGACTTAATACTTGTATGTAAAAAGAGAGGGGGTTTAAAGGGATGGGGGATTTTCGAAAATTCGGAATATCTCCGTTACTATACGTCAGATCGAGAAATTGTACAGAATCAATCTTATTGCAAATTAAAGTTATATAAATATTGTTATATACACTTATTCTCTATCTTGAATATTAACCGAGATATTTGAATTTTTATTAAATCTGGGTAGCTAACGGACGAGTGACTTTCTCGCCAAAAGCTAGTTCGGCCGTTTCCTTAACTACTCGGCTCTCTGCTTAGTTTACGCAGCCCCTGCGCGACGGACTTTTTATTTACTGTTATGTTGTGCTTTATGTTCTGCGTGTTGCGTTTCTTATCCTTCAATTAGTAATTACTTCTTCCTTCCATCCACCTCCATTCGGTGCCGATAAGCGTGGAGGGGCCGCCTCAGTCCACTTTGCCCATATTATTAATTACATTTGATCTTATTTTTTGTTTTAAATTTAACCCAAGTTGAGAAGCTCATAAAAAAAAAAATATTATATGATCTTCATAGTTTAATGCCAAGGGGCACACCCCCCAAATGTTCTCAAATTGAAGAATAAAGTAAAGAAAAAAAGCAAATTTAATAAATAGAATTGGATTTTAAAAGCAATGTAAAAATACCAAACATTTCCTAGTTTCATATGTATTATAATATAAAAAATAAAACAAAAAGTTTATATAATATAGATATATATTTTTTGGTTAAATAAATTTGTAAAAATCGTTGATAAGTTTAAATATAAATTTTAGTTCTAGAAATGTGTAAAGGTTTAAAAAAATTGAATTGTGAAATAATGAAATGCTCTTTAACCCTATACAAGATTCCAAAATTAAATTAGTTGTGGAAACATTTATCCACTACTTATTAGTATTTATTATACTAACAGGATAAAAAAAAGTGACACTTGCCACTAATCTATGAAGATGGGGTCCAGAATAAGAAGAAAAAAAAAATGTATTGTAGAAAGTCTGAAAAAGTACAATGAACATAACAAGTATTAATAATTGAACGAAAATTCGGGCGAAAAAGAAAATTAATGCCAACTGGCAGTGCTAACGGCGATTTAAATGTTTCAAAACAGCGGCTTCGATTAATCACTTCTACAGGAGTCACCAGCTATATTTAGGGTGTTTATTTATGCCCTTGCTTTCTCTCCCAAACATCCGGGTTTCGGGAAGGAAAATAGGTATAAAAATAGTGCTAAAGCGGGCAATCTGTTTACAGACCAGCCATGTTGAATCAGTGCAGTGCCTGAGGCAGAGAAGAGAGCTGTTCTTGTCAACGCCTCGGCTAGCTGAACAGGATCTGTCTTCCTTCAGGGCAATTTGCCGATTTTGTCTCTAGAAGGAAAATCCCTCTAGTCACACAACTGAAGCTCATTGCTAGCTCTAATTTGAAACATCTATTTAAAAGGTGGAAGCTCACGAATCAATCTTAAGGTGACAGGGGAGCTAAATTATAAATAAAATCTTACAAATTAATTCAACCAGTTCCAAAGACATTTTATCCCTCGAAATGCTTCTTAAAGATAAAAGTCTGTCACGCAGGGGCTGCGTAAAGTAAGCAGATGCCCCACTTGAAATATTATAATAGACAAATCTACATACTGGTAACAGAACACCAATAAATATTAAGTGGATAAATACATACGGCAATGAGAAATCTTTCGGCCAATTTTCATAAACTCCCAACGGAAAGCGTCTGAATTGCAAACAAACAGATTTTTCAACTGCTCGGAGCTGAACAGATAGTTAGAAATATTTGTCACCGAAAATTAAAAAAAAAAATACTGAAATATATCTACTACTATTTACTATATCTAGTACTGTAGTGTATAATGAATCAGAATAATTTTTATCTCAATCAATCAAATTATAGTAGTCCCAAGAACAGACAGGGGAGGGGGGTATTTTTCCACGTATCTCTTACAATAATGATCTCTTGAATACAATATTTGGTATTTAACCTTGGAATGAAGTGGTTCATGATATAACATATTATTATTACTATCACATGAGTCGGACTGGGGGTTTGCTAAAGGCTGAAAAATGAAAATATCTCGGTTAATATTCAACATAGGAAATAAATGTATATTACAATATTGTGCATTGAAAATGAAATGAGATTGGTTCTATACCAATTTTCAATCCGACGTATAGTAACAGAGATATTTCGAATTTTCTAAAATCCCCCATCCCTTTAAACCCCCTCTCTTTTTACATACAAGTATTAAGTCTCGAGTTTGCTAACGATCAAACAAAAATTTCTACAGCGTTACATATGTGTGTGTGTGTGTGTGTGTATATATATATATATATATATATTGTTTGAAAGGACCTCATTTCGTCATCTCCTGGGTAGCATCGATGGGCTTTTGAAGATTTTTTTCGAAATCGCGTCATGAGTACGACTCTTAAAATAGGGGGCTGATTTCCTTCAAGGGAAATCCTCTAAAAAGATGATATATACAATATGGGGGATATATACTTAGTTGCCTTTGCCAGTTGAGGCGTGTGTACATTATCCCACTGCCGTCAGTAAGGTGATGGTAAAAATAAGCGTAGGTTCGATTCCCGGAAGGGAGAATATTAATTAGCTCACGAGTTCGCTACCAGATCGCTCTAGCGTCGCAGCACTTATGGATCAACGGAAGTCTAACGAGTATATATACGTCTGACAGCTGCTTGGAATGACTGCTGATTATAGCTCTCTTAGCTCCCGTCCACAGGCAGGCTAGCCCATTTTCAGCAGATTTCCCTTAAGGGAAATCAGTTATTGAGGTCGTACTCATGGCGCGAAATTTTTCTTCAAATGTCCATCGATCCTACCTAGGAGATGACGAAAATGAGGTCCGTTCTAAACTGTATAAATATATATTTTTGTTACCACTCTAGTGGTCGCAATTCTTGCTTAATCATTACCAAACTCAATATTTAGTCGTTTTATGTAAAAAGAAAAATCAAGTTCGTTGACAGCTGAAATCGGACCAGAAGGAGGGGGTTTAGAGGGGAGGATTTTCGAAAATTCGAAATATCTCTGTTACTATACGTCGGATCGAAAAATTGTATATAACCAATCGTATTGCAAATTAAATGATCTATAAATGTTGTTATGTACATGTTTTCATCATCTTTAATATTAACCGAAATATTTGCGTTTTTTTTTTGTTTTTGCCCTTCAGTAAACCCCCACTCCTGCTTATGACATATCAACAATAAGCTGTTATATTATGAAGCACTTTATTTGAAGAGTAAATAACAAATATTGTTCTCATTGAACTTTTAAGTTATGAGATAAATGTAAATACAGGACGCAAGTGGGAAATCTGCTTAGTTTACGCAGCACCTGCGTGGCGGACTTTTATTTGAATTCACCATAGACCCCTAGTTCAATGGGGCCCCAGGTGTAGGGAGTCTACTAGAGTCACTATTCCAGGTCCTCAAGGATCAACAGGGCAGTCGTATGTCGAGTTGCTCACTCACTACGTACAAATACGTATATATTATATATATATATATATATATATATATATATATATATATATATATATATAATATTACTGTGGGGGGGGAGGTTATACCTAAGTTTCCTGTAAACTGACTATTTTGTATATGCTCAGATAATATTTTTGACACACTTTGGAATAGTCTATCGAAGATATATTATTATTGAAATTGGTCTATAGCATTGTTCAATAAACTTTATATGTTTATAAGTTTTTGATGGATAACGTAAGCAGTTCATTGATCGTATTAAAAGAAAAAGTTCCTTGAACAAACTATGAATTTCAATATCCATAGGTAAATAAGCAGTTAGCAATTCAGCTACTTTAATTTCAAATTTGATTAGTGGAACATAGTATTTTAACGTTTTCACTCAGTAATAATATATTTCCAAATTATGGAATATATGTATAGTTGTAAAGAGTAATTTTATTTTTTCCCTTCTTGAACGTTTTAATGTTCAAAGTATAAATGTACTTACACATTTTCGTATATAATAGTGAAATGAGTATTTATTCAACCAGAGGTTATATGGGATCCTTGAACTGTGAACACAAAAGCAGTCAATGCTGAAAGCTCTTACGAACACGCTTTATCACGCACGTGTCTTTTCCGTCCACGTGGCTTTGTTCAATACGTGGGAATTTAATATAATCCTACACAAATAAAATGTTTTAGTTTGTTGTCCACCGGTTGTCACTCCCGTGTTATATTTACATATTTCAGTGGTTTCCTTTGTTGGATTATATTAGACAAAAATTTCATCCTTCGGGAATCATAGTAACTATATCAGTTCCAAAAACCATATCTAGAGCAAGATCACTAACGGCTCCAGTTTTTGAGGATTGAAACCAAATTTTATATTTAAAATGATATAATAAGATATAAGAAGAAGAAAATAAATTCATTAATAAATTAAGTGCGTATGCTCACCTACGGTGAGTTGCTGACTAGACAGCTAAATCATCAAACACGTAACATTAAAACAAATAAAATAAAAGTTATTTGATTGCCCAGGTGAGAATCGAACACACGACTCTTGGTTTACCAAGTGAGATGATCAACGCCTTAACTTACATGTCTAAACCTGAGCCCTAGTGTGGGTATATTATATATATATATAAAATTGTAACCTCTGTCTGTACATTGATTTTTTTCGCGAAATTTCACGATAACTTTTCGTTTCACATGTCATAGACACCATAACTGCATTTTGTTTCTTTGGTGTCTGTTTGTTTGTTTTTGTTTGTTTATTTGTTTGTTTGTTTGTTACCTTTTCACGCATAAACGGCTGAACCGAATTTTATGAAACTTGGTATGTATATTACTACTAACTTAACTTAGACTTTAGGCTATATTAATATTCTCTAAGACGAACAGGATGGGGGTTATAAGGGAAGGCCTGAAATTAAAAATAGCGATATTCGTTTTCCTATTGCTTTTTCAGCAAATATGCCCATAACAAAAGTTGTTTATTTCGTAATTTAGAGTAACTTTTGTTATATGCACTTTTGCCGTATACGGAATAAATGAGTTATACGCTATAAACTAAAGAGGGAGTCCACAATTTTATTTGGCCCTATAGACTCAACCGAATTAAACCAAACTGGTTATGTGAATTAGTACTAACGCCTTCCTTATAATAAGCCATACTATTGTATTTCTAGGGACAGGCAGGAGTGGGGGTTATAAGGGAGGCCTGAAATTAAAAATATGATTTCCTATTGGGGGTTTCGGCAATATGCACATAACAAAAGTTGTTTATTTTGTTATTTAGAGAACCTTTTTTTTATATACACTATCATCGTATACTGAGGTATAAAGGCGTTATACGCAAAAAAATATAGCGGGAGACAACAATTTTATTTGCACAAAAACTCAAACCGAACTAAATAAAACACTCAGTATGTGTATTAGCACTATCGCCTTCCTTATAATAAGCCATACTAACATTTTTAGGGACGGGCAGGAGTGGGGGTTATAAGGGAGGCCTAAAATAATAATAATGATTTCCTATAAGGTTTTCGGCAAATATGCACATAACAAAAGTTTGTTTTTTTTGTTATTTAGGAAATTTTGTGCTCAACACTTCTTTTCGATATGAACTACCAGGTACCTCACCTGAAAAAATTAATTCAAATGTATGTCAATATTTTCTCCTTGATAATTCAAATCTATGCATAATGCACAGGAGACGGGAAGAATATGCAGGACAATGAAGTCTTACATAAAAAAATAATTTTATTATTAACAAATGCCAACAACGGGTATTAACCCTAAACACTGAGAAGGGTAAATGTCAAAATATTGTAAAGTAAAGCCTTGCCAAACATAGACCCTCACCAGTCAGCCTCAACTGCATTCCCGAGCGCCGCCGGGTATCTCAGCTAGTCTATATATATATATATATATATATATATATATATATATATATATATATATATATATAGAATCTCTATAAATCTCGAGGCACGAAAGTTTGGCCGCGATGGACTCCTAAACTACTTAACCGATTTTAAATTAAATTGGCACACCGTGAGCAGTCTGGTCCAACTTGAGAGATAGGCTATATTAAAATTCTCTGAGATAACAGGAGTGGGGGTTATAAGGAAGGCCAGAAATTAAAAATAGCGATATTTCGTTTCCTATCGGCTTCTCGGCAAATATGCACAGGATAAAAGTTGTTTATTTTGTTATTTAGACTAACTTTTGTTATATACACTTTTGTCATATACCGATTTATAAACGAGATATACGCTAAAACCTACAGCGGAAGTGAACAATTTTATTTGGGACAAGAGACCCAACCGAAATAAATAAAACTCGGTATGTGTATTAGCACTAACGCTTTCATTATAACAAGCTACACCAACATTTCTAGGAACGGGCAGGAGTGGGGGTTGTAAGGGAGGCCTGAATTTAAAAATAGCGGTATTTCGATATCTATTGGTTTTTTTGCAAATATGCACATAACAAAAGATGTTTATTTTGTTATTTAGAGTAAAATTTTGTTATATAAGCTTTTTTCGTATACCGAATGTATAAACGAGATATACGCTAAAACATATAGCGGAAATGTACAGTTTTATTTGGGACAAAAGACCCAACCGATCTAAATAAAACTCGGTATGTGTATTAGCACTAATGTATTCATTATAATAAGCCATACCAACATTTCTAGAGACGGGCAGTAGTGGGGGTTGTAAGGGAAGCCTGAATTTAAAAATAGCGTTATTTCGTTTTCTATTGTTTTTTCTGCAAATATGCACATAACAAAAGATGTTTATTTTGTTATTTAAAGTAACTTTTTTCGTATACCGAATTATAAACGAGATATACAGGAAAACTAAAGTAATTTGCGCAGAAATATTGATATGCTCAACAATTCTGTCCAATATGAACTACCAGGTACCTCAGCTGGAAAAATTAATTCAAATATATGTTAATATTTTTTCATAAAACGCTTAAATATATGAATACTGAACAGGAGACGGTAAATTTGACATTTTGGAGGACATTTAAGTCTTAAAAAAAAAAAAAAACGACGGGTATAAACCCTAAACACTGGACGGGGAAATGTCAAAATATTATGCAAAGTAAAGCCTTGCCAAAAAAATACCATCACCATTCAGCCTCAAATGAATTCCCAGGCGAAGCCGGGTAACTGAGCTAGTATATATATATATATATATATATATATATATATATATATATATATATATATATATATATATATATATATATATAAAATTGTAACCTCTGTCTGTACATTGATTTTTTCGCGAAATTTCACGATAACTTTTCGTTTCACATGTCATAGACACCAAAACTGCATTTTGTTTCTTTCGTGTATGTTTGTTTGTTTGTTTGTTTGTTTGTTTGTTACCTTTTCACGCATAAACGGCTGAACCGAATTTTATGAAACTTGGCATGTATATTACTACTAGCCCAACTTAGACTTTAGGCTATATTATTATTCTCTAAGACAAACAGGAGTGGGGGTTATAAGGGAGGCCTGAAATTAAAAATAGCGATATTTCGTTTCCTATTGGGTTTTCGGCAAATATGCACATAACAAAAGTTATTTATTTTGTTATTTAGAGTAACTTTTGTTATATACACTTTCGTCGTATACCGAGTTATAAACGAGATATACGCTAAAACCTATAGAGGGAGTGAACTATTTTATATGGCACAAAAGAATCAACCAAACTAAATAAAACTAGGTATGTGTATTAGCACTAACGCTTTCATTATAATAAGCTATATACCAACATGTCTAGGGACGGGCAGGAGTGGGGGTTATAATGGAAGCCAGAAATTAAAAATAGCGATATTTCGTTTGTTATTGGTTTTTCGGCATATATGAACATAACAAACGTTGTTTATTGTGTAATTTAGAGTAACTTTTGTTATATTCACTTTTGCCGTATACGGAAGTAAAAATGAGTTATACTCTAAAAACTAATGAGGGAGTCCACAATTTTATTTGGCACAAAAGACTCAACCGAACTAAACCAAACTCGGTATTTGAATTAGTACTAACGCCTTCCTTATAATAAGCCATACTAACATTTCTAGGGCCGGGCAGGAGTGGGGGTTATATGGAAGGCCTAAAATTAAAAATAGCGATATTTCGTTTCCTATTGCTTTTTCAACAAATATGCACATATCAAAAGTTATTCGTTTTGTTATTTAGAGTAACTTTTGTTACATGCACTTTTGCCGTATACAGAAGCATAAATGAGTTATCCGCTAAAACCTATAGGGGGAGTCCACAATTTTATTTGGCACAAAAGACTCAACCGAACTAAACCAAACTCGGTATTTGAATTAGCACTAACGCCTTCCTTATAATAAGCCATACTATTTCTAGGGACGGGCAGGGGTGGGAGTTGTAAGGGAGGCCTGAAATTAAAATAGTGATTTCCTATTGGGGTTTCGGCAAATATGCAAATAACAAAAGTTGTCAAAAATTTGTTATTTAGAGAAATTTTCTCAACACTTCTTTTCAATATGAATTACCAGGTACCTCAAATGAAAAAAATTATTCAAATGTATGTCAATCTTTTCTCATTAATAATTCAAATCTATGCACAATGCACATGAAACTTGAAATATGACAATATGCAGAACAGAGAAGTCTTGCATAAAAAAATAATTTTATTATTAACAAATCCACATAAACGACGGGTGTTAACCCTAAACACTGGGACGGGTAAATGTCATAATATTGTGCAAAGTAAAGCCTTGCCAAAAATATACCACCAACATTCAGCCCCAAATGAATTCCCGAGCGAAGCCGGGTATCTCAGCTAGTATATATATATATATATATATATATATATATATATATATATATATATATAAATATATAAAATTGTAACCTCTGTCTGTACATTGATTTTTTTCGCGAAATTTCACGATAACTTTTCGTTTCACATGTCATAGACACCATAACTGCATTTTGTTTCTTTGGTGTCTGTTTGTTTGTTTAAACTTTTGTTTTGTTGTAACTTTTGTTATATTCACTTTTGCTGTATACGGAAGTAAAAATGAGTTATACTCTAAAAACTAATGAGGGAGTCCACAATTTTATTTGGCACAAAAGACTCAACCGAACTAAACCAAACTCGGTATTTGAATTAGTACTAACGCCTTCCTTATAATTAGCCATACTAACATTTCTAGGGACGGGCAGGAGTGGGGGTTATAAGGCATGCCTGAAATTAAATACAGCGATATTTCGTTTCCTATTGCTTTTTCAGCAAATATGCACATAACAAAAGTTGTTTATTTTGTCATTTAGAGTAACTTTTTGTATATACACTATCTAAATCTATGCATAATGCACAGGAGACGGGAAATATGACAATTTGGAGGACAGTAAAGACTTACAAAAAAAATTTATTATTATTAACAAATGCCAAGGGTATTAACCCTAAACACTGGGACGGGTAAATGTCAAAATATTGTGCAATGTAAAGCCTTGCCAAAAAAACACCATCACCATTCAGCCTCAAGTCAATTCCCGGGCGAAGCCGGGTATCTGAGCTAGTCTGGGATAAAACTGTTATTCAATCCCGCACTCTACCTCCAACAGCGGTGTGGATATAGGATTTTTTCATGTCATTTTCGAATTGTTCGTCCAAATACTTTTTAATTCGTGGGAAGGGAAAACCTGTCAGAGCGTTCAGCATGCGGGCAAATTGTTGGTGAGAAGCTGGTAGGATCTGGGCCTCTCCGGCTAATGGAGTAAGTTCCCGGGGTTTTTACTCCTTCTATTGTGATAAGGCCGACCTCGTGTCAATAACCTTATCAATACATGGTCTTATTTTTTATTGGTCTCAAGATAACTTTTCTAGAGCAGTTATTTATTTATAAGTAATACAAACATTTTTTATTGGATAATCCTACTGATAGCTGCTCGTTTCCAGATTAGCGCAAATCCAGTTTCATAATCTAACTTTCAATTGATATTTTCTCAAAGGGAAAATTAATTTTTCAAAACCGCATTCCCATTATTGTATTTTTTAACTTGACTTAACAATATTTTAAACACCCAAAATATTGTACTAATAACCATTTGTTTACATTTCTCTTAGTTGTTTTTGTATTATACTTAACTACTAGTTTATGTGGATAGTAAATTAACTATAGTACTAAAACATTAATGGATGTTATAAATATTTTGAAGGAATTAGTAACAAACACATTTCAAAATGTGAATTATATATATTATATTGAATTCCTTTAATATTTTTAAGAATTAATTAAATTAGTTTAATAATGTTAAAAATGATCCTTCTTCCTGAGGAGTCTTTCTAAAAATATTAAAATGTTTTGAGTTTTCCTGTAAATGAATTTATATTTAATCATGACTTAATGAACATAATTTAAATTTAAATTATTTCAATGAACCTTACATGCTTCAATAAAATGATTCTCATTCAACGCGTGATTACAATCATGAATAGATTTACAATAAGCTGATTCCTGATTAGTATGGACACCTCTCTCTCCCTCTCCCTCTCCCCCCCTCCCTATATTTTGAATTTTCTAATTCTTCCCCTCTCCCCCTATTCTTGGTCCAATTTCAGCCACCCCTAACCAGCCATTAACGAATTTGATATTTAGCGATGAATGAAACGGTTAAGTATCAAGTATAGCTTAGATTAAATGAAGATTTTCAAGTTATCCACGAATGTTATGTATTTCCATGAATCTCAAATAATAAAGGACCGCTGAAAACAAAATCTGTATTTTAGCTAGAAATAACTCGTTTCATGATAAATTGGCTTATTGTTAACCTTTGGTGACAGGCTGAAAACAAAAAAAAATAAAAATCAAATATTCCTGTTAATATCAGAGATAGAAAAAATGTGTACAAAATAACAATAAAGAAAATACAATTTGCTACAGGGTTAGTTATATAGAACTTTTCGATGGGATAACGAATATATTTTGGATTTTGGATTCCCTCCCTTCCTTCTGGTCCGATTTCAGTCGTTAACTATCATTAGTGTTCTGCTACACTATATGATTTGATAATGCTTACATATCCCGTAAAAATCAAACAAAAATTGGGACAGCTAGATCAAATCATGTAGTTTTGAACAGACCTCATCTTCTGGGTGTGATGGCCATTTAAAGAAATTTATTGAAAATCAGAATAAAAGTATTCTGTTATATTTTAATAATAATTAATACTTTAAGCAAAGACCACTCTGTGGTTTATAATTTAATTATGTGATTCCTACTGAGTCCAATCACAGTCTAAATAATTTTAAAACCGATACTGTTGTGTTTAAATCAGTTATTTATTTATAGATATGACAGACCATCTTAAAGATAAGAAATATTTAACCTTGTAAGGTTATCAAAGATAACATGACATTCCATAAACATTAATCAGTGACTGTGTGGATCAAATTGCGTCCTAATCGTTGTATGTGTATGATAATTATTAGTTGTCCATTGTAATTAACACATTTTACAAAAAACAACCTGGAATAAACGGGTTAAAGAGGTAAATAATAATACAATAATTAATATTGTATTTCCTGTTACAAATTAAGGGTGTATTAAGTAAACATTGAACGAATGAAATTCAAAAATAAAGGCTCCCACGCAAATTCAGAGTGTTCAAACGAAAGAGATTGTCAAGCAGATGACGCCATTTGTGCATTATATTCTATATTTCTCCCTAAGTAAAGGACCCAATCTAATAAATATACATAATAATATATAGATATATTAGAATATATATATTGAACCGGGTGCAAGATGTTAAGGGATGTAGAAACATAAAACTTAATTAAATTGTGTAGGACTAAGGGTATACTGTGGTTGAAAATTCAAGAATACAAATGAAAATTAATCCATCACGTAGGGGATGCGTAAACTAAGCAGATTTATAATGTGCTAGTATTGCACACTAGTGATCGCATCTCACCACATATTTTGACTGAGAACCAGAAAGTAGGAATATTCCTCTTAATATTTGAGTTACTTAAAAATGCATAGAACAACAATTGTTGAGCATCACCATTTTAGCAGAATTTGTCATCCGACACATAATAACGCAGGTATTTTGAATTTTTAATCCCCCTTATTAGCAGATTTCTCTTGAGGGAAATCAGCTATTGAGGTCGTACTCATGACGCGAGTTTCGAAAAATTTCTTCAAATGTCCATCGATCCTACCCAGGAGATGACGAAATTGAGGTCCATTCAACATTATATATATATATATATATATATATATATATATATATATATATATGTCTGTTAACGCTCTAGTGGTCGCAATTTTCGTTTGATCGTTAGCCAACTCAGAATTTAATGCTTTTATGTAAAAAGGAAGATCAAGTTCGTTAATGGCTGAGATCGGACCAGTGGGAGGGGGGGGGTTTAGAGGGGGGGGATTATATATCCGTTATTATGCGTCGGATCGAAAATTTGTATTGAATCAATCTTATTGCAAATTAAATTTACTATAAATATTGTTCTATACATTCTTCTGTATCTTGAATATTAACCGAGATATTTGCATTTGTATCCTGTGTGTGGTCGGCAGGAGTCGGCTATGTTCGGTAGTTTCAGCCGAGAGCTCTGGTGGCCGTTTCCGTAACTGTTCGTCCCTCGTGAATAGGGTTAGACATCCCTTACTACTACAGATGTTATTGGGTAGATTTCTCTACTGTAAAACTTCACGTGGGAAATCTGCTTAGTTTACGCAGCCCCTGCATGACGGACTTTTCCTGGTCCGATTTCTGCCAAGAACAAATATGATCTTTAGTGGTGACTGAAAAGGCTATATTTCGAGTATGGTGGAGACCAAATAAACATTTTTTGAAACAATAACGTAAAATCTTAATTGATGATGTCATCACGTAGCGAATTTGCATGTATCTCGAATGTCTCATGAAATAATATTTAGATTTAACCTTAGAATAAAGAGGTCCATGTTAAACAGTTTATTGTTATTATGACATAAGCAGAAGTGTGGATTTACTGAAGATAAAAACATAAAAATCCAAATATCAGTTCATGTTCATATTTGAGAAAATATTGATATAACAACATTTATAGGCAATTAATTTTTCAATAAGATTGGTTCTATGGAATTTTTCAATCCGTCATTTAGCAACGCAGATATTTTGATTTTTCGAGAATCCCCCTCTAAACCCCCTTCTACTTGTCCGATTTCATCCACTGACGAACTTGATCTTCTTAGATAAAACGATTAAATATTGAGTTTGGTAACGATCAGACAGATGTTGCCACAGTTTTCGTCATCTCCTGGGTAGGATCTTTGAAAAAAAAATTTCAAAAATCGTGTAATGAATACGACCTCAATAGCTGATTTCCCTTAAGCACAATCTGCTAAAATTACGACCGCCCGATTGGAGACAGGGCATAACAAAATTACGCGCCATGGTGTTGATTGAGTACAACATAAAAATTTGAATCTCCTTGAAAATGAAGAAGGTTGATAAATGTATCATCTACTTGGATGATATTCATTCGGTAGCACGAGACAACAATTAGGAGATGATTTAGAATTGCACTTTTACTCAATTTGTTTCAGCGAGTGGTGAAAGCGGTTTTAACTCATGTAGTAATTAACCCGCGGTTTGCTCGGAAGACACTGACCTTGCCGGAGCTAAAGAGAGAGAAAGGCCGCCAAGAGAGGGTCTGACTCACTCGTGTCTGAAGCAGTTTTAGACAGTGGACATCTCTATTTAGGATTAAATACACACTCACAGGCTATCCGAAAAATTCGCACACGGGACCTGACAACGCGGGACCATTTCTCTTCGTTTCCAGCTTGAAAAATGCTCATTTATTTAGAAAACCTTAAAAATACTCCAACTGACTCACTCAATAAATCTCCAAATATCCAGTTTACGTACAAATTAGAAAATTTCCTATTTAGGAAAATGCACCAAACCACTACATTTTATATTAGAAATCTTCTCGTATATAAATTGTTATTGAACTATATTAAAAAAAAGAAATATTAACTTTGTGGCTTAAATAGAATCTTTCACAGAAGTAATCTTCAAAATACTAATTAATATGATTATTACTACATCGATTACTTATTCATCTTTTATTCAGGCAACTGCGTAACCCAAGCATTCCCCAATCATAGATACCATATTTTTGTGTTACAGCTAAAATAGCAGAAATAGCAGATGTTCCTTAAGAGAAATCAACTATTGACGTATCGATGCAATTTCCAACAAATTGTTTCAAACCTAGGAAAAGACCAAATAAAAGTCCATCGCTGGACTCCTCTATTTTCTCCTTAAGCAAGAAACCGATGTCTAAACTCACTCCAAGTGTGAGTTTACTGAAATCTGAAAGCTAAAAAATTCAAATCAAATATCTTAGCTAATATTCATATTAGAGAAAACATTCATATAACAACATTTATAGGCATTTAAATGTACAACAAGTTCAGTTCTATACACATTTCCGATCCAACGTATAATAACGGAGACGTTTTGAATTTTCGATTTCTCCCTCTAACCTTCCCCTCCTCCGGCCCAATTTAGCAGTTAACAAACTTGATCTTTAGTTTTGCATGAAACGCTTAAAGAGTTTGGTAACGATAAAACAAAAATTGCGACTGCTAGAGCGGTAAAAAACATATATTTTTGGAATGGATTTATTTTTTGTCATCTCCTTGTATCGATGGACATTTCAGGAAAGATTTCGAAAATGACGTCAGGAGTACTACCTCAATAGCTGAGTTCCCATAGGGGAAAAAAACAAGTAACTCACTTAATACTCTGGTCTGTAAAATGTATAGAACAAATTTGTAGACCATTGTAACAAGAAAGACTGTATAACATTTTTCGATCCGACCCATAATCCGAGATTTTTCTCTCCCCCTCCTCTTCCTGGCCAAATTTCAGCTTTAGCGCAGAATACAACGGTTTAATATCGAGATCAGTATTGATCAAATAAACACTTTAGAGTAAGGTGCGCAAAATATTATCAATTAATTAATTGATCACTCATAACATATTTGCACGTGCCTCACGTATTACATGGACCGGTGAAAAAAATATTTGGTATTTAGGCTTAGACTAAAGACATATCATATCTATATAAAGTTTTTAAAGATTTCACTTTTTTTTCGTTTTTGTAAATGGATTTCTAGATTGGACAATTCTTTTTCGGCCCCCCACCGAGCTGAATTCATTGTCTGTTCGATATTTGGTCGATTCGTTTTTATTTTTATAAAGATTTATGATCTGTTATTTATAAAATGGTCTAACCAAATACCTTTTACATAATTATATCTTATGACTTGCTCCCGACTACATGAGTATGCGTAGGTGTGTTATGATGGATAGAAGCGATTCAAGCTAAATAGTAAACCTGTATTCATAAGTTTTTGCCCAATATGGATAGTGTTGTGGGTGGATCAAGGATAACAACTTGGATATAATATTAGAATGCACCTCAATTTTATTTGAAAGGTTTGGCTTAGTTTCTGATAAATGTAAGGCACTTTATATTCATTAATTAATCTGCTAGGAGTTACAGGACGTTTATAAGTACCTTATAAAGATACTGTATCACAGTCACGCAAAACACATCCAGTTTTAGTTACCTTACACTCTCGAGGTTGTCAATGATGAAATATTTCAAATGCCCACTAACACATCGAGCATAACACATTTGCGAAATCATTCCAATCTTCAATTAATAAACGGGAAACTATATTTTTTTTATTTTATTTTGTCCAAGTTTGGTACTTAGGGATCCAGGAAAATCTAACGGCTTTGATTCGTTAAGGAGTCTACAGTTGGCCGTGTGAGTTAAGGTGTTGGTATTTAATACTCTTGATAAACCTAGAGTCGTGGGTTTGATTCCCATAGTCAGGAATCAAATTAGTGATAAATAAAACTCCTTTCCACCCCTGCCAGAAAATGGGTGACAACTTGTAAATAATACGTCCCCATAAGTTATAATAACATGAAATAAATGTTTTAAAATAGCATTATGATTTTGGTTAGTTAATGGGGAAAATTGGGGAGTTTAGAAAAATAAGAAAATGTAAAATTGTAAATTTATCTATTTTGTGCAATCTACATAATTTATTTTTTTCTCAAAATCGCGAGATAGTTTTTCGTTTCCCGTGTATTGGAAACGAAAATTCAAGATATTTCGTTTCATACTTGTTTTCGTTTCTTAATAATAGTTGTTTATTTTAGAGCTTATTTAGAGCCACTTCTTTAGAGTAATAACCGTTTTTGGTCCAAATAATGGTCAATAAACAAGATATGCTCACAAATTAATAAGACAATTAGACGTTGTATTTATAAATGAAAAAAATTTAATTACCACCATATGTGTATTGTAATGGGGATTGTATGAAATAAAAATCACGAAAATTAGTTTCCTTATCTTTTCATGTAATATTTTACCACCTAGTGCCTGGGGTACCTAGTGTTAAATAAAAATCTTATTAAGAGTGTAATTTTCTATTAAATAATTATTATTTAAGTTATTAACTGCAATTGTTGGTCTATAAATTGCAAGCATTATTGGATTATTTTTTTCTTAAGCTATAAATATGATAAACCCTGACTCCTAATTATTTTATTCTCACAATAAGTTAATGCCTGATATTGGTTACGCTCCTAGTGTTACAACATACCTTTATACTAGGAACACCTAACATGTAGGTTTTATTTAGTTAGTTTTTTTAAGGAAATATATAACATATTTATATACATGTGTATTACTAATAAAGGTGGACAAATTTGCTATTATGTATGTCTGCCCATCTAGGCAAAATTTTGGTTGTTAATGAAATAAGTTTATATTCCGATTTTTTAAAAAGCACAGGACGTTCCTTTAAATCTCATCGCATTAATGGCCCCTTTACCCATGAGGAAACAATGGAATGAAATTTATTTCGATTGATTTTAAACTAGTCCAAAAATATAAATGAAATATCACTTAAAAGTGTGTAGTGCTGAATCAAACAATTTCCCCTACATCGCAGAACTAATGGAATTGGATGGAAGGGAAATACACATCATAAATATTGAACGGAAGGGATAGGATTCCGAAATGGAATGTTTGGAGTAGAATAGAATTCTATATAGCGAATACCTCTCTGGGCAACGCTGATGTATCTCGGTGTGTGGTTCAGGTCACTGACACCACCTCCCTCTATCGACTGATTTAGACACTATTTATCCAAACATGTTCATGGATAAATGGTTTCATCATTTGATTTATAACTTTATAATAAAAATTGATAGAATAATAGGAAAGTGCAAGGGTACGTGGCATATTAAGTCTAGTTTTTTCCCCCTCGGGGGGGTCTTAATAGGATAAATTTAAACGTGATTTAAGGTAAATATTTCGCTCTCTGCGCTTGATCTACCAATTTGAAAAAAAAATCGTTTATTATTAAATCTGGCAACAAACCCGGTATCACCAGCCGGGTCACCCTCATTGTTCCATTACACCCC